>OZ012679.1:144257117-144636714 GCA_963942445.1 Argyra leucocephala | reverse complement strand
TTAAAAACCAAAAAAACCCTCTAAATTCTTCATTTTTCGACTGATTACCAAGTTTTTTCAACTGTTTTACTTTTTTATTGAATATTCTAAAAGTTAGGAAGGAAATAAAGTAATTTTGGAAAAATTGAAAATCTGAAAATTATTGTAATTTTTTGTGATGCCGGGGTCATAAAATTTTGCAAAATTATGCAAAATTTTAAAAACCAAAAAAACCCTCTAAATTCTTCATTTTTCGACGGATTACCAAGTTTTTTCAACTGTTTTACTTTTTTATTGAATATTCTAAAAGTTAGGAAGGAAATAAAGTAATTTTGGAAAAATTGAAAATCTGAAAATTTTTGTAATTTTTTGTGATGCCGGGGTCATAAAATTTTGCAAAATTATGCAAAATTTTAAAAACCAAAAAAACCCTCTAAATTCTTCATTTTTCGACGGATTACCAAGTTTTTTCAACTGTTTTACTTTTTTATTGAATATTCTAAAAGTTAGGAAGGAAATAAAGTAATTTTGGAAAAATTGAAAATCTGAAAATTTTTGTAATTTTTTGTGATGCCGGGGTCATAAAATTTTGCAAAATTATGCAAAATTTTAAAAACCAAAAAAACCCTCTAAATTCTTCATTTTTCGACGGATTACCAAGTTTTTTCAACTGTTTTACTTTTTTATTGAATATTCTAAAAGTTAGGAAGGAAATAAAGTAATTTTGGAAAAATTGAAAATCTGAAAATTTTTGTAATTTTTTGTGATGCCGGGGTCATAAAATTTTGCAAAATTATGCAAAATTTTAAAAACCAAAAAAACCCTCTAAATTCTTCATTTTTCGACGGATTACCAAGTTTTTTCAACTGTTTTACTTTTTTATTGAATATTCTAAAAGTTAGGAAGGAAATAAAGTAATTTTGGAAAAATTGAAAATCTGAAAATTTTTGTAATTTTTTGTGATGCCGGGGTCATAAAATTTTGCAAAATTATGCAAAATTTTAAAAACCAAAAAAACCCTCTAAATTCTTCATTTTTCGACGGATTACCAAGTTTTTTCAACTGTTTTACTTTTTTATTGAATATTCTAAAAGTTAGGAAGGAAATAAAGTAATTTTGGAAAAATTGAAAATCTGAAAATTTTTGTAATTTTTTGTGATGCCGGGGTCATAAAATTTTGCAAAATTATGCAAAATTTTAAAAACCAAAAAAACCCTCTAAATTCTTCATTTTTCGACGGATTACCAAGTTTTTTCAACTGTTTTACTTTTTTATTGAATATTCTAAAAGTTAGGAAGGAAATAAAGTAATATTGGAAAAATTGAAAATCTGAAAATTTTTGTAATTTTTTGTGATGCCGGGGTCATAAAATTTTGCAAAATTATGCAAAATTTTAAAAACCAAAAAAACCCTCTAAATTCTTCATTTTTCGACTGATTACCAAGTTTTTTCAACTGTTTTACTTTTTTATTGAATATTCTAAAAGTTAGGAAGGAAATAAAGTAATTTTGGAAAAATTGAAAATCTGAAAATTTTTGTAATTTTTTGTGATGCCGGGGTCATAAAATTTTGCAAAATTATGCAAAATTTTAAAAACCAAAAAAACCCTCTAAATTCTTCATTTTTCGACGGATTACCAAGTTTTTTCAACTGTTTTACTTTTTTATTGAATATTCTAAAAGGTAGGAAAGAAATAAAGTAATTTTGGAAAAATTGAAAATCTGAAAATTTTTGTAATTTTTTGTGATGCCGGGGTCATAAAATTTTGCAAATTTATGCAAAATTTTAAAAACCAAAAAAACCCTCTAAATTTTTCATTTTTCGACGGATTACCAAGTTTTTTCAACTGTTTTACTTTTTTATTGAATAGTCTAAAATGTAGGAAAGAAATAAAGTAATTTTGGAAAAATTGAAAATCTGAAAATTTTTGTAATTTTTTGTGATGCCGGGGTCATAAAATTTTGCAAAATTATGCAAAATTTTAAAAACCAAAAAAACCCTCTAAATTCTTCATTTTTCGACGGATTACCAAGTTTTTTCAACTGTTTTACTTTTTTATTGAATATTCTAAAAGGTAGGAAAGAAATAAAGTAATTTTGGAAAAATTGAAAATCTGAAAATATTTGTAATTTTTTGTGATGCCGGGGTCATAAAATTTTGCAAAATTATGCAAAATTTTAAAAACCAAAAAAACCCTCTAAATTCTTCATTTTTCGACTGATTACCAAGTTTTTTCAACTGTTTTACTTTTTTATTGAATATTCTAAAAGGTAGGCAAGAAATAAAGTAATTTTGGAAAAATTGAAAATCTGAAAATTTTCGTAATTTTTTGTGATGCCGGGGTCATAAAATTTTGCAAAATTATGCAAAATTTTAAAAACCAAAAAAACCCTCTAAATTCTTCATTTTTCGACGGATTACCAAGTTTTTTCAACTGTTTTACTTTTTTATTGAATATTCTAAAAGTTAGGAAGGAAATAAAGTAATTTTGGAAAAATTGAAAATCTGAAAATTTTTGTAATTTTTTGTGATGCCGGGGTCATAAAATTTTGCAAAATTATGCAAAATTTTAAAAACCAAAAAAACCCTCTAAATTCTTCATTTTTCGACGGATTACCAAGTTTTTTCAACTGTTTTACTTTTTTATTGAATATTCTAAAAGTTAGGAAGGAAATAAAGTAATTTTGGAAAAATTGAAAATCTGAAAATTTTTGTAATTTTTTGTGATGCCGGGGTCATAAAATTTTGCAAAATTATGCAAAATTTTAAAAACCAAAAAAACCCTCTAAATTCTTCATTTTTCGACGGATTACCAAGTTTTTTCAACTGTTTTACTTTTTTATTGAATATTCTAAAAGTTAGGAAGGAAATAAAGTAATTTTGGAAAAATTGAAAATCTGAAAATTTTTGTAATTTTTTGTGATGCCGGGGTCATAAAATTTTGCAAAATTATGCAAAATTTTAAAAACCAAAAAAACCCTCTAAATTCTTCATTTTTCGACGGATTACCAAGTTTTTTCAACTGTTTTACTTTTTTATTGAATATTCTAAAAGTTAGGAAGGAAATAAAGTAATTTTGGAAAAATTGAAAATCTGAAAATTTTTGTAATTTTTTGTGATGCCGGGGTCATAAAATTTTGCAGAATTATGCAAAATTTTAAAAACCAAAAAAACCCTCTTAATTCTTCATTTTTCGACTGATTACCAAGTTTTTTCAACTGTTTTACTTTTTTATTGAATATTCTAAAAGTTAGGAAGGAAATAAAGTAATTTTGGAAAAATTGAAAATCTGAAAATTTTTGTAATTTTTTGTGATGCCGGGGTCATAAAATTTTGCAAAATTATGCAAAATTTTAAAAACCAAAAAAACCCTCTAAATTCTTCATTTTTCGACGGATTACCAAGTTTTTTCAACTGTTTTACTTTTTTATTGAATATTCTAAAAGTTAGGAAGGAAATAAAATAATTTTGGAAAAATTGAAAATCTGAAAATTTTTGTAATTTTTTGTGATGCCGGGGTCATAAAATTTTGCAAAATTATGCAAAAATTTAAAAACCAAAAAAACCCTCTAAATTCTTCATTTTTCGACGGATTACCAAGTTTTTTCAACTGTTTTACTTTTTTATTGAATATTCTAAAAGGTAGGAAAGAAATAAAGTAATTTTGGAAAAATTGAAAATCTGAAAATTTTTGTAATTTTTTGTGATGCCGGGGTCATAAAATTTTGCAAAATTATGCAAAATTTTAAAAACCAAAAAAACCCTCTAAATTCTTCATTTTTCGACGGATTACCAAGTTTTTTCAACTGTTTTACTTTTTTATTGAATATTCTAAAAGTTAGGAAGGAAATAAAGTAATTTTGGAAAAATTGAAAATCTGAAAATTTTTGTAATTTTTTGTGATGCCGGGGTCATAAAATTTTGCAAAATTATGCAAAATTTTAAAAACCAAAAAAACCCTCTAAATTCTTCATTTTTCGACTGATTACCAAGTTTTTTCAACTGTTTTACTTTTTTATTGAATATTCTAAAAGTTAGGAAGGAAATAAAGTAATTTTGGAAAAATTGAAAATCTGAAAATTTTTGTAATTTTTTGTGATGCCGGGGTCATAAAATTTTGCAAAATTATGCAAAATTTTAAAAACCAAAAAAACCTTCTAAATTCTTCATTTTTCGACTGATTACCAAGTTTTTTCAACTGTTTTACTTTTTTATTGAATATTCTAAAAGTTAGGAAGGAAATAAAGTAATTTTGGAAAAATTGAAAATCTGAAAATTTTTGTAATTTTTTGTGATGCCGGGGTCATAAAATTTTGCAAAATTATGCAAAATTTTAAAAACCAAAAAAACCCTCTAAATTCTTCATTTTTCGACGGATTACCAAGTTTTTTCAACTGTTTTACTTTTTTATTGAATATTCTAAAAGGTAGGAAAGAAATAAAGTAATTTTGGAAAAATTGAAAATCTGAAAATTTTTGTAATTTTTTGTGATGCCGGGGTCATAAAATTTTGCAAATTTATGCAAAATTTTAAAAACCAAAAAAACCCTCTAAATTCTTCATTTTTCGACGGATTACCAAGTTTTTTCAACTGTTTTACTTTTTTATTGAATATTCTAAAAGTTAGCAAGGAAATAAAGTAATTTTGGAAAAATTGAAAATCTGAAAATTTTTGTAATTTTTTGTGATGCCGGGGTCATAAAATTTTGCAAAATTATGCAAAATTTTAAAAACCAAAAAAACCCTCTAAATTCTTCATTTTTCGACTGATTACCAAGTTTTTTCAACTGTTTTACTTTTTTATTGAATATTCTAAAAGTTAGGAAGGAAATAAAGTAATTTTGGAAAAATTGAAAATCTGAAAATTATTGTAATTTTTTGTGATGCCGGGGTCATAAAATTTTGCAAAATTATGCAAAATTTTAAAAACCAAAAAAACCCTCTAAATTCTTCATTTTTCGACGGATTACCAAGTTTTTTCAACTGTTTTACTTTTTTATTGAATATTCTAAAAGTTAGGAAGGAAATAAAGTAATTTTGGAAAAATTGAAAATCTGAAAATTTTTGTAATTTTTTGTGATGCCGGGGTCATAAAATTTTGCAAAATTATGCAAAATTTTAAAAACCAAAAAAACCCTCTAAATTCTTCATTTTTCGACGGATTACCAAGTTTTTTCAACTGTTTTACTTTTTTATTGAATATTCTAAAAGTTAGGAAGGAAATAAAGTAATTTTGGAAAAATTGAAAATCTGAAAATTTTTGTAATTTTTTGTGATGCCGGGGTCATAAAATTTTGCAAAATTATGCAAAATTTTAAAAACCAAAAAAACCCTCTAAATTCTTCATTTTTCGACTGATTACCAAGTTTTTTCAACTGTTTTACTTTTTTATTGAATATTCTAAAAGGTAGGAAAGAAATAAAGTAATTTTGGAAAAATTGAAAATCTGAAAATTTTCTGTAATTTTTTGTGATGCCGGGGTCATAAAATTTTGCAAAATTATGCAAAATTTTAAAAACCAAAAAAACCCTCTAAATTCTTCATTTTTCGACGGATTACCAAGTTTTTTCAACTGTTTTACTTTTTTATTGAATATTCTAAAAGTTAGGAAGGAAATAAAGTAATTTTGGAAAAATTGAAAATCTGAAAATTTTTGTAATTTTTTGTGATGCCGGGGTCATAAAATTTTGCAAAATTATGCAAAAATTTAAAAACCAAAAAAACCCTCTAAATTCTTCATTTTTCGACGGATTACCAAGTTTTTTCAACTGTTTTACTTTTTTATTGAATATTCTAAAAGTTAGGAAGGAAATAAAGTAATTTTTGGAAAAATTGAAAATCTGAAAATTTTTGTAATTTTTTGTGATGCCGGGGGTCATAAAATTTTGCAAAATTATGCAAAATTTTAAAAACCAAAAAAACCCTCTAAATTCTTCATTTTTCGACTGATTACCAAGTTTTTTCAACTGTTTTACTTTTTTATTGAATATTCTAAAAGTTAGGAAGGAAATAAAGTAATTTTGGAAAAATTGAAAATCTGAAAATTTTTGTAATTTTTTGTGATGCCGGGGTCATAAAATTTTGCAAAATTATGCAAAATTTTAAAAACCAAAAAAACCCTCTAAATTCTTCATTTTTCGACGGATTACCAAGTTTTTTCAACTGTTTTACTTTTTTATTGAATATTCTAAAAGGTAGGAAAGAAATAAAGTAATTTTGGAAAAATTGAAAATCTGAAAATTTTCGTAATTTTTTGTGATGCCGGGGTCATAAAATTTTGCAAAATTATGCAAAATTTTAAAAACCAAAAAAACCCTCTAAATTCTTCATTTTTCGACGGATTACCAAGTTTTTTCAACTGTTTTACTTTTTTATTGAATATTCTAAAAGTTAGGAAGGAAATAAAGTAATTTTGGAAAAATTGAAAATCTGAAAATTTTTGTAATTTTTTGTGATGCCGGGGTCATAAAATTTTGCAAAATTATGCAAAAATTTAAAAACCAAAAAAACCCTCTAAATTCTTCATTTTTCGACGGATTACCAAGTTTTTTCAACTGTTTTACTTTTTTATTGAATATTCTAAAAGGTAGGAAGGAAATAAAGTAATATTGGAAAAATTGAAAATCTGAAAATTTTTGTAATTTTTTGTGATGCCGGGGTCATAAAATTTTGCAAAATTATGCAAAATTTTAAAAACCAAAAAAACCCTCTAAATTCTTCATTTTTCGACTGATTACCAAGTTTTTTCAACTGTTTTACTTTTTTATTGAATATTCTAAAAGTTAGGAAGGAAATAAAGTAATTTTGGAAAAATTGAAAATCTGAAAATTTTTGTAATTTTTTGTGATGCCGGGGTCATAAAATTTTGCAAAATTATGCAAAATTTTAAAAACCAAAAAAACCCTCTAAATTCTTCATTTTTCGACGGATTACCAAGTTTTTTCAACTGTTTTACTTTTTTATTGAATATTCTAAAAGGTAGGAAACAAATAAAGTAATTTTGGAAAAATTGAAAATCTGAAAATTTTTGTAATTTTTTGTGATGCCGGGGTCATAAAATTTTGCAAATTTATGCAAAATTTTAAAAACCAAAAAAACCCTCTAAATTTTTCATTTTTCGACGGATTACCAAGTTTTTTCAACTGTTTTACTTTTTTATTGAATAGTCTAAAATGTAGGAAAGAAATAAAGTAATTTTGGAAAAATTGAAAATCTGAAAATTTTTGTAATTTTTTGTGATGCCGGGGTCATAAAATTTTGCAAAATTATGCAAAATTTTAAAAACCAAAAAAACCCTCTAAATTCTTCATTTTTCGACGGATTACCAAGTTTTTTCAACTGTTTTACTTTTTTATTGAATATTCTAAAAGGTAGGAAAGAAATAAAGTAATTTTGGAAAAATTGAAAATCTGAAAATATTTGTAATTTTTTGTGATGCCGGGGTCATAAAATTTTGCAAAATTATGCAAAATTTTAAAAACCAAAAAAACCCTCTAAATTCTTCATTTTTCGACTGATTACCAAGTTTTTTCAACTGTTTTACTTTTTTATTGAATATTCTAAAAGGTAGGCAAGAAATAAAGTAATTTTGGAAAAATTGAAAATCTGAAAATTTTCGTAATTTTTTGTGATGCCGGGGTCATAAAATTTTGCAAAATTATGCAAAATTTTAAAAACCAAAAAAACCCTCTAAATTCTTCATTTTTCGACGGATTACCAAGTTTTTTCAACTGTTTTACTTTTTTATTGAATATTCTAAAAGTTAGGAAGGAAATAAAGTAATTTTGGAAAAATTGAAAATCTGAAAATTTTTGTAATTTTTTGTGATGCCGGGGTCATAAAATTTTGCAAAATTATGCAAA
Organism: Argyra leucocephala; assembly: GCA_963942445.1. Taxonomy (NCBI): domain Eukaryota; kingdom Metazoa; phylum Arthropoda; class Insecta; order Diptera; family Dolichopodidae; genus Argyra; species Argyra leucocephala. The sequence continues at coordinate 144,628,874 of OZ012679.1, read as the reverse complement.
ATTTTAAAAACCAAAAAAACCCTCTAAATTCTTCATTTTTCGACGGATTACCAAGTTTTTTCAACTGTTTTACTTTTTTATTGAATATTCTAAAAGTTAGGAAGGAAATAAAGTAATTTTGGAAAAATTGAAAATCTGAAAATTTTTGTAATTTTTTGTGATGCCGGGGTCATAAAATTTTGCAAAATTATGCAAAATTTTAAAAACCAAAAAAACCCTCTAAATTCTTCATTTTTCGACGGATTACCAAGTTTTTTCAACTGTTTTACTTTTTTATTGAATATTCTAAAAGTTAGGAAGGAAATAAAGTAATTTTGGAAAAATTGAAAATCTGAAAATTTTTGTAATTTTTTGTGATGCCGGGGTCATAAAATTTTGCAAAATTATGCAAAATTTTAAAAACCAAAAAAACCCTCTAAATTCTTCATTTTTCGACGGATTACCAAGTTTTTTCAACTGTTTTACTTTTTTATTGAATATTCTAAAAGTTAGGAAGGAAATAAAGTAATTTTGGAAAAATTGAAAATCTGAAAATTTTTGTAATTTTTTGTGATGCCGGGGTCATAAAATTTTGCAGAATTATGCAAAATTTTAAAAACCAAAAAAACCCTCTTAATTCTTCATTTTTCGACTGATTACCAAGTTTTTTCAACTGTTTTACTTTTTTATTGAATATTCTAAAAGTTAGGAAGGAAATAAAGTAATTTTGGAAAAATTGAAAATCTGAAAATTTTTGTAATTTTTTGTGATGCCGGGGTCATAAAATTTTGCAAAATTATGCAAAATTTTAAAAACCAAAAAAACCCTCTAAATTCTTCATTTTTCGACGGATTACCAAGTTTTTTCAACTGTTTTACTTTTTTATTGAATATTCTAAAAGGTAGGAAAGAAATAAAGTAATTTTGGAAAAATTGAAAATCTGAAAATTTTTGTAATTTTTTGTGATGCCGGGGTCATAAAATTTTGCAAATTTATGCAAAATTTTAAAAACCAAAAAAACCCTCTAAATTCTTCATTTTTCGACGGATTACCAAGTTTTTTCAACTGTTTTACTTTTTTATTGAATATTCTAAAAGTTAGGAAGGAAATAAAGTAACTTTGGAAAAATTGAAAATCTGAAAATTTTTGTAATTTTTTGTGATGCCGGGGTCATAAAATTTTGCAAAATTATGCAAAATTTTAAAAACCAAAAAAACCCTCTAAATTCTTCATTTTTCGACGGATTACCAAGTTTTTTCAACTGTTTTACTTTTTTATTGAATATTCTAAAAGTTAGGAAGGAAATAAAATAATTTTGGAAAAATTGAAAATCTGAAAATTTTTGTAATTTTTTGTGATGCCGGGGTCATAAAATTTTGCAAAATTATGCAAAAATTTAAAAACCAAAAAAACCCTCTAAATTCTTCATTTTTCGACGGATTACCAAGTTTTTTCAACTGTTTTACTTTTTTATTGAATATTCTAAAAGGTAGGAAAGAAATAAAGTAATTTTGGAAAAATTGAAAATCTGAAAATTTTTGTAATTTTTTGTGATGCCGGGGTCATAAAATTTTGCAAAATTATGCAAAATTTTAAAAACCAAAAAAACCCTCTAAATTCTTCATTTTTCGACGGATTACCAAGTTTTTTCAACTGTTTTACTTTTTTATTGAATATTCTAAAAGTTAGGAAGGAAATAAAGTAATTTTGGAAAAATTGAAAATCTGAAAATTTTTGTAATTTTTTGTGATGCCGGGGTCATAAAATTTTGCAAAATTATGCAAAATTTTAAAAACCAAAAAAACCCTCTAAATTCTTCATTTTTCGACTGATTACCAAGTTTTTTCAACTGTTTTACTTTTTTATTGAATATTCTAAAAGTTAGGAAGGAAATAAAGTAATTTTGGAAAAATTGAAAATCTGAAAATTTTTGTAATTTTTTGTGATGCCGGGGTCATAAAATTTTGCAAAATTATGCAAAATTTTAAAAACCAAAAAAACCCTCTAAATTCTTCATTTTTCGACGGATTACCAAGTTTTTTCAACTGTTTTACTTTTTTATTGAATATTCTAAAAGTTAGGAAGGAAATAAAGTAATTTTGGAAAAATTGAAAATCTGAAAATTTTTGTAATTTTTTGTGATGCCGGGGTCATAAAATTTTGCAAAATTATGCAAAATTTTAAAAACCAAAAAAACCCTCTAAATTCTTCATTTTTCGACTGATTACCAAGTTTTTTCAACAGTTTTACTTTTTTATTGAATATTCTAAAAGTTAGGAAGGAAATAAAGTAATTTTGGAAAAATTGAAAATCTGAAAATTTTTGTAATTTTTTGTGATGCCGGGGTCATAAAATTTTGCAAAATTATGCAAAATTTTAAAAACCAAAAAAACCCTCTAAATTCTTCATTTTTCGACGGATTACCAAGTTTTTTCAACTGTTTTACTTTTTTATTGAATATTCTAAAAGGTAGGAAAGAAATAAAGTAATTTTGGAAAAATTGAAAATCTGAAAATTTTTGTAATTTTTTGTGATGCCGGGGTCATAAAATTTTGCAAATTTATGCAAAATTTTAAAAACCAAAAAAACCCTCTAAATTCTTCATTTTTCGAGGGATTACCAAGTTTTTTCAACTGTTTTACTTTTTTATTGAATATTCTAAAATGTAGGAAAGAAATAAAGTAATTTTGGAAAAATTGAAAATCTGAAAATTTTTGTAATTTTTTGTGATGCCGGGGTCATAAAATTTTGCAAATTTATGCAAAATTTTAAAAACCAAAAAAACCCTCTAAATTCTTCATTTTTCGACGGATTACCAAGTTTTTTCAACTGTTTTACTTTTTATTGAATATTCTAAAATGTAGGAAAGAAATAAAGTAATTTTGGAAAAATTGAAAATCTGAAAATTTTTGTAATTTTTTGTGATGCCGGGGTCATAAAATTTTGCAAAATTATGCAAAATTTTAAAAACCAAAAAAACCCTCTAAATTCTTCATTTTTCGACGGATTACCAAGTTTTTTCAACTGTTTTACCTTTTTATTGAATATTCTAAAAGGTAGGAAAGAAATAAAGTAATTTTGGAAAAAGTGAAAATCTGAAATTTTTCGTAATTTTTTGTGATGCCGGGGTCATAAAATTTTGCAAAATTATGCAAAATTTTAAAAACCAAAAAACCCCCTAAATTCTTCATTTTTCGACGGATTACCAAGTTTTTTCAACTGTTTCACTTTAGAAAGAAATAAAATAATTTTGGAAAAATTGAAAATCTGAAATTTTTTGTAATTTTTTGTGATGCCGGGGTCATAAAATTTTGCAAAATTATGCAAAATTTTAAAAACCAAAAAACCCCCTAAATTCTTCATTTTTCGACGGATTACCAAGTTTTTTCAACTGTTTTACTTTTTTATTGAATATTCTAAAAGTTAGGAAGGAAATAAAGTAATTTTGGAAAAAGTGAAAATCTGAAATTTTTCGTAATTTTTTGTGATGCCGGGGTCATAAAATTTTGCAAAATTATGCAAAATTTTAAAAACCAAAAAACCCCCTAAATTCTTCATTTTTCGACGGATTACCAAGTTTTTTCAACTGTTTCACTTTAGAAAGAAATAAAATAATTTTGGTTTTGTAATTTGAAAATCTGAAATTTTTCGTAATTTTTTGTGATGCCGGGGTCATAAAATTTTGCAAAATTATGTAAAATTTTAAAAACCAAAAAAACCCTCTAAATTCTTCATTTTTCGACGGATTACCAAGTTTTTTTTATCTGTTTTACTTGTTTTATTGAATATTCTAAAAGTTAGGAAAAAAATAAAGTAATTTTGGAAAAATTGAAAATCTGAAAATTTTTGTAATTTTTTGTGATGCCGGGGTCATAAAATTTTGCAAAATTATGCAAAATTTTAAAAACCAAAAAAACCCTCTAAATTCTTCATTTTTCGACGGATTACCAAGTTTTTTCAACTGTTTTACTTTTTTATTGAATATTCTAAAAGGTAGGAAAGAAATAAAGTAATTTTGGAAAAATTGAAAATCTGAAAATTTTTGTAATTTTTTGTGATGCCGGGGTCATAAAATTTTGCAAAATTATGCAAAATTTTAAAAACCAAAAAAACCCTCTAAATTCTTCATTTTTCGACGGATTACCAAGTTTTTTCAACTGTTTTACTTTTTTATTGAATATTCTAAAAGTCAGGAAGGAAATAAAGTAATTTTGGAAAAATTGAAAATCTGAAAATTTTTAATTTCGAAAAAATGTTCCTTGAAGACAAATTCAGTCTTTAATAACAAGCAACCAACAGAAGAGAGATTATACTGGTAGACTCGAAGTGGTTGGTTAAGCATTTGACAATGTCAATAGACATAAAATGCCTAAGGCACTATCATATTTAGGTGTGCCGAAGAAGCTGATAAATCTGTTTAACCCGAATCGTCCCAGAACATTTTTTTCATTTGTTTTTGGACATAGTCTATGATTTCTAAGTAGCAAATCATTGTTCTTTAGATTTTGATATTGTATCTGGGTTCGATGGAAATGACTGTTGCCAGTACTAATCTTGTTTTTTTTTTTGCAATTTTTCACTAAAAAAATGTAAGAAAGAAGTTCGAAATTATTTTATTTTTTTTTTTATTTGAAGTTTTAAAAATAATATTAAAGTTTATAAGAATAAATAAATATAGGTATATGCAAATTTTGATATATTTCATTTATTTAGGTTATGATAATCTGCAAAGCATTTTGCACAATGTTTTGCAAACAGAATCAGCACAACGTCAGTTCGACGTTGTTCGGCCTTATTCGGCAATGTTCGGCCTTATAACAAAGAATTTCTTCCAGTAAATAACCATGAATTTTTCGTTTTCGGTTAATAATTACTCCTGGTTTTGTTAATTTGTCACCGTAGGTAGTGCTTGCAATAATAAATCGATATTTTTCGCTTGAATTCAAGTTGTGATAACTTTGATTGCCTGTTTCGATGAAGTTGCCAGGCATTTTGAGCACATACATAATTAACAATGTCAAAATGCACCTCCTCCATCTTCTTTGTAACCGATTCGATAGAGCGATACGTTTTGATCTAACAGCCTAAGAGAAAGCGATAATTGGAGGAAATTTCTGATGAAATGGTAAAACGTACCAAGAGTCATCAGAATAATATCAAATTAATCTTTAGCTATACAAATATTCATCTTGTCTATGGTTTTTCTGCTGAGTATTTGAAGCGTGGTTGCGAATCAATGCTAACTTCGTCTAAGACACTCTTCATTCGTTCTGTGAACATGATTTCAGTTTTCTTACTCGTGTTAATTACTCGTGCACTCTTCAATATCCCAACACTACTCAATATCCCCCGTATGAATTGTTTTTTTTTTGTGTTATAGTAGGTGAAGGGTATAAAAACAAAGCCAACCAATATGGAGGAGTAATTATGTCATCTTTCTACCAATTAGAATATTCCGGATTTACATAGAGTGTGATTCTAGTGTTAATGTATTCAATACTTCTTTTCCACGATTATGAAAAATGACATAAAAATTTGTAAGCCCAGTCCTTAATAACAAATGTAAATTTATAAATTAACTGATGATACCGGTACATTATAATATAAACACTTTTTTATTGTAATTATACTTTTACAAGTTTATTAATAATAATTTACGATGCTGGTACCTTACGATCAATTTTTAAAGTATTTTCTTCAATTTACTTACTGGTATCTTTAATATGTAAGCTAGTAAATTTGTTCTAAGTGTGGTGAAACCCTGAGTTTTTTTTTATCATTTTGTTAAAACAATTTTTTCAATTTGACTGCTTTTTTATTACACTTCTTGATGGAATTCAAGGTTTATATTCGAAATTGTCAATGAAATAAAATACCTAAATTTTTTTTCAAAAATTTACACTTTAATTAATTTGAAGGTGAAACTATATTTGGTGGTGATAATATTGAAAACTTCAACAATTTAAAAGAATTTAGACATTTGAATTGAAAATTAAATGCTGTTATTGTCAAATTTGATTATCTATGATGCTCGAAATATTTATATTAGTTTAAAAATAAATTCAATATTAACCCTAGGGGTGTGAGAGCTCTTACCATTAACATCAGAATTCGATATTCGATACACGCTGAATGTAAATATATAAATTCTCTCATGTAGCTGGAAATGAATTTCAAGATGATTAAAGCCACATACTAAACGAATAAATCTTAAACTATTAATTATCATTATGTAAAATATAATATGGCGAATACCGAATTACGATCTCAAATAATCTTTTGTATTTCTACTCTGATGATGACCGATTTTACACATTTCAACTGCAAACAAATTTCTAAAACAAAACTTAAACTATTACGTCACTTAACTGAATATAGGATCGAGAGAGAATCTACATATATAAACTTTACTCAAATCGATTTAAATGAAATCGGTACACATTTTTTGTTATTTTCTTTTGTTGTTTTTCTTCTTAAAACATCGTAATAGGAAAGAATGTTCATTAATAAGAATATATGCACTGGGGTGGAGAAGTCAAGATATTTTTACTACGCCTTTTACAAAAAAACCTCATTAGTTAAAGAAGCAAAGAACTATTATTTTTGTTATGTAATCAGTTGTCAAACCACTTAATTTTTGCAATGTAATTTTAAATAGGCCACGAGAGAACAGATTTTTCATGTGTATGGTCGTCTGAAATTTTGTGTTCGATTTTTTAAAAATGAACGTATTAAATTTATTAGGATATGAGAGTAAGGAAATTTTGAATGATTGATTTTTTACATGTACCTACATATTGGTTTTAAAAACATATCTTATTTCTTAAACATCATATTATTTTCTTTTATTGTCTTATAAGGGAAGTAAAATTTTTTTTTTATTTCAAACAGATTATAATTGATGTATTTTCAATATATAAATTTTTTCAGGTATTGAGCCAGGTAGTTAATACCAAGACACATTAATTTTTTTTATGAATGACTCGATTCATTTTTATTTCCTTTAAAATTAAATTTTTCCATGTAATAATCAATGATAATTTATTAATTATTAATAATATTATAATTTATAAATAAAATAAGGAAAAAAAAATTTTTTTTTTAGAAATATTTGCCTTCAATATAAGCGTACTAAAACTACAAAAATAAGCTTTAGAATCGCAGCTTGATATAAGGTTTTCAAAGCAAGTTATGATTGTAATTACGCAAAAAGCAAATTAGCCGAAATTCTAGGAAGTCTTGAGATGAGATTAAGAGATTTGGTAGAAAGTTCGGCTAATTTGCTTTTTCCGTAATTACAATCATAACTTGCTATGAAAATATTATATCTAGCTGCGATTCTAAAGTTTATTTTTGTAGTTTTAGTACGCTTAAATTGAAGGCAAATATTTCTAAAAAAAAAATTTTTTTTTCCTTATTTTATTTTCGACTTTTTAGTGAAAATATTTTTTTAATGAAAAATAATATATTTTCAAAGAACAACACATATAATCAAATGGCACTAAAATTCACTCTACCTCAATTTGGTTATTATTGCTCATACTTCAAATGTGTAATTATATTTTATATTACTGTAACAAATTTTATGAAAATATGTAGGTATATGTAGGTTTTGATTAGAAACCTTTGAACTTTTTAATTTACGTATTAAAAAATTTTCACCAATAAAAAGTGACGCACTTTATAAAAAGAAACCCTGTTAAGTACAAAAAATATTTGACGTAAAATCGTAGATTAAATCTGAGAAAAAGTCTGAAATGTAAACACTCATCCGACTTTATCTACGATAAAATTCGATTTTGTCCGACGTGTAAACGCTGCCTAAGCATAAATTGGCATATAAAAGTATAATATATACATGCATAAATCGAAATTAAATTTTTTTACATTCGAGAAGAGTCATTTCTAACTGAGTGATAGATAACTGATAGGTTCAAATTTTGTTTTCTTCCATAAATAATGTTTGCATTTTATTTTCAATTAAACTAAGCCATATTATTATGTATGTAACAAATGCAAGCCCTATATGACACATGTATGTACATTTACATAACTTATTGAGAGAAAGAGAAATAATAAAAGAAAGATATTAATAAAAGAAACCAAATTAAAAACACAAAAAAAATTAAATGAAAATGATGATTAAAAATAATTGAAATTGAATAATAATAGAAAATGATTGAAATATAATGATAATGATTTGTATTACACACATTTATTTTGAATTCCTTTTTTGTTTTTTTTTTTTTGCTTCTTTACACCATAGAAATGTCAATAAATATAGTGAATTTAAAGAGAAACCAAATTTTAACTTTATCAAATATCCATATTCCATTATTAGTACACACACATATGTAGATTTCACCTTTGTTGAATGCAAAGAATATCTATAATCTATATTAACAAGAATATACACTCCCATTTTACGTAAACCTAATTTTTAAGAAATACCAAACCGAGCAAAATATCATTAGTTAAAAGAGGTAAAATTTACATTTACTTATCGTATACCAAATTTACTATGAGAGAGAAAAGGTACAAAACAGATGTTTGCCTTTTGCTTTATACTGTAAAATATTTTTGCGTTCTCATTATTCTCCTTTGGATTTGTTTATGTTTCTTCCCATTATTTATATGAGGCAGGGTGGCACAAAATGTTAGTTCTAATTTAATATGTTTCCTTATACGAGGATTAATTCTGATCTTTTATTATTTTAATATTTTCGTTTTAAACATTATTATTTTCGTTTATACCTATTAAAAATATTAAATTATAATTACATTACAATAATACAAAATATTATTAATATTTTTGTCAGTAATAATTTGGAGTTACAAACATTATTATTTTTTATTAATTTTATTAGTAAACCTAAATATTTATTATATTGGTATACGATTATAAAATAATACTGAGGACAACATCTATTTATAAATCACAGAATTTAAAGAATATGATAACGCTGTTTTAGTTAGGTCTCCTAAAAATCTTATGCATAGTTGATACAATTTAGAAAATAATATTGTTAAATATTTCAACGAAATTTTTGTCGAAAATATTTTTCAAAATTATAAACTTTATTTATTTAATTTCAGCAAACTTTTTTTGTTACTCTCTTTTGTTTACTATATTTTTTCTTTTTCTTACACCTAAAATTCTTATTATCGTCTATTTCTGACAATGTTTATCAAATTTGCATATGAGTTTGTGTGCAAACAAATGAATACATACATGAGTTCTTACTCTTTTTATGGATATACTTTGGTTAAATGGTTATTGAAATGGGTATTTTGTTGAATTGAAGCAAATTGAAACAAACATATAAAGTCCAAGGCAAGTTAATTAAGGCAAATATAATAAGAAGGAAATTTGAATATTAATAATGTTTTTTATTGTTATGCATTTTTAAATTGTAACACATCTCGATATTTGTTCGATATTTTTTTTCCCACTTTGTGTTTTGAAATCTCTCTCTCACAAATTAAATTCTTATTACTTTCAATTTCTTACAATTTTGGAAATCTACTAGAAAAATGGTAACCAATCATTAACAAATTATAAAATTTTATTCCAGTGCATTTTCTTATAAATGGATCCTTTACCTACTATCCTTTGATAGTAGATGCGTGTGCGGCCTTATATTATATAATAATTTATGTACATAATCTTTCCCCTTTTTATTTCAATCTACTGAGAATTGTTTTTGTTTTATGGATACATTTCTTTAACCCAAACGAAAGAGAAAAGAAAAAATAACAACAAAAAAATCAAATAAATGTCGAATTAGCACGTAATTCTTTCTGTTTCCTTCCCTGCTAAAACAAAATGGATTAAAAATATTTAGAATAATAATTTCAAAGCTATTGAATACATTCTTATTTACTTGAAAAATATATTTTAAAATAGTTTTTTTACTAGATTGATTAGCGTAAGTTATTACGCATTTTTTTTATGAAAAATAATCAAAAAAACTTTAATCAATTTATATAATCAACTACATAAGTGTTGGCACAAGTGTTAGCATTTAGAGCAACGTTTACACATAAGATTTTATTTGATAAAAGTTACTTATTTATTTATTTAAGGTTTGTTTGGCTCAAATAAAAAACAATGATTTTAAATATATAGAAATTAAAAATTATAAACAAATAAAATAAAAAATAAAAAATACAACAAAATTAAAAAAAAAATTTACCTATTAAATTTTTAAATAAATAAAAAATACAATTAAGAAAAAGCAGAAAAAATCTTATAAATGTAGGTAGTTTAGTATCTACTAATTGTTATTATCAATACTATTATTTTTAACAATCTATATAACAACAAAAATAATCAAACACAACAAACATTAAACAAAATGTTCAACAAATGACAAGAGTCGATTTCAATTTAAAGGAAAAAATTAGTTTCCAGCATTTTGTGTTTCAAAAATGTTTGATGATAACAGGATAATATTCCATTTTTTCATTAAACAAAGTCGGATGTCAAAATTTGTGGAACAACGTTTACAGGACAGTCAAACTTTCAATAGTACAAACTAAATCTTGATGTCTAAACGTTACCTAATCGTTAGTACCTAATTTTAGCGGTTTTTTATTTGTAAATGCTTTGTAATAATGCTATGTAATATATGAATATATCCTTTATCTATTTATTGATATTTGATAATGTAGTATTTTTTATTTTCCTAATTTATAAAAAAAATTAAACAGTAAGACGCCAGTTTCCCGTCCGAGCTGCCTTTGCAATGACCATCAACAAAGCGCAAGGTCAAACTCTCAATAAGGTTGGTATTTTACTTGATGCAACAGAGTTTTCACATGGACAACTATATGTCGGGATTTCGCGCACAACGCGAATAGAATTGTTAGAAATATAGTTTTTAATGAAATATTTGTTGATTAAATATTTCAATCTATATCAATCCAATTATATAGTCTGTCTGCTAATCTACTAATTTAACTAAAGTATAACATATTACTAAAATATTATTGATAGGGGAATTTTTGATTTTTATAATTTATAATGTAGTACAACCTAGAATGCTCTAATTTTGATTTTTCACTATATATAACGGTAGCAAAAAGTTACGTAGTAACGGGTATTTAACTAGTAAATTATAATCAGGGTTGAAATGTCAAAACATATTTCGTCATCAGCTTATCTTAAATTAAAGTGAAACCAATCGAATTCGGTCGAATTTCATTGTAAAATTTTTTTTTCGTGCAAAATTAATTTATATTCGATTTTTTCGCAAACCAAAAGGCTACAGCTGATTATGACAGTAGAATTTAATCTCTGTGTTTTGTTTTTTTTTTATTTTTCAAAAAAATGGAGTGCTACTCATGTAGAAAACTGAGTCACAAGCAAACGAAAACTAGAAAAGCCTACGTTTAATGCAACAAACCAATTTCGTGTGAACATAGTACAACATTAACAAAATGTGATAGTTGTTTTGAAGTCAGTGGTATTCCCATTAATTTTGAAGTTTTTTCTAAATATTCTATGCTCTCATATCCATTTTGAAATAAATTTTGTATGTAAATAAAATAAAAATAAAATAAAAGTAAAAATAGTTTTAAAAATAAAATATTATCAAAATAAATACAAAAAAATGGCAATATTTAAAGAATTCCATGCAAAATGTACATATAGGTACCTCGTCACCCTCGTGAAGGTGGTTTTTCAAAACAAGGGTATATCTCGACTCCAATTGATTATAAAAATCCAAATCCTTAGAAATTAGTGAATTTACATCTTTTAAGGAGTTGTCAGGGAGTTTGAGCTCGTTAGACCTTCCACAACCTTGTTTTTTGGGGTTTGGAAATACAAAAGGTACCCGGGCCCCTCATCACTCACATAACGGTTAAATATGACAATTTAACAACTAAAAATTTAAAACAAAATACAATTAAATATTTCTAAAATATTTGTTTTAACAGACTGTGTGTATTTTTTTAACTAATTTTAAATTCTCAACAAATCTTTTTCACAATTTAATTTAACTCTTCCGAATAACTACAAATTAAAACTTTTTAACGAATTTATTTAAAATCTCAACCGAATATTTTCACATAATATTCTTTAATTTTCATAATTTAATTAGGAAATTTTAATTGGTAACAGTTTCAATTTAAATGACATAATTTTTGTTTCATTTTCTAATCTGAATGGTAAAAAAATTCAAGAAATTTTATTTTTGCAAATTTGCAGTTTAACCAAAAAAAAAAAAACAACAAAAATAAAAACAAAATCCTTAAACTCTTTAATAAAAACTATCAAAAATCACGTGCTTATAAAAATTAGTTTTTCAAATGAGAAAATAAAGTTTTCACAAATTTCTCTATCATGTGGGTTATATGTATAATATTAGAAAGAGATGGAAAATTTGATTTCTTATTTATTTATTTGAAACATAGTTATAGTTGTACGCAATAGAAAACTTTTTTAACCTCAAAGTTTTTAAATAACTTTTGTTACAAATATTTTTTTTCCCCAATTTAATATTTTGATTTTTTTTTTTAAAAAAATGTGTAATAATTTTACATTATGATTGTGTGGATGTATAATATTTGAAAATTTACTACCACTGCAACAAATACAAAATGGGTATTTAATATTTTCATAATAAAAAATACTTTTTTTTTTTTCTGAAACCGAGAATAACTCGCAAGGATGAATTTGCCGAGAAAAATGTTTTTTTCTTTTTTTTTTAATTGTTTATTTTCAACTTTAATTGCATGAACTTAGGTGAAACTTATTTTTTAACCATATGAGATTAAATTTTTAGAAATTAATACTACAAAATATATGCCCCTATTTCATCATGAATGAAGTAAATGATTTTGCAAACGACTGCTGAAATAAAAATTATTTCTATTATAGTAATAGGGAGTATTATTAAAATTAAACAAAAAAAAAGACAGTTGGGAATTCATATACCTAATACATAAGTTGTAATTTTATTGTTTATTAGACATGACTGTATGCTAACAACCACATTACGAATTTAATTGTTGATGTTGTTCTTGATACGTTACTGCTTACTAATACGTAGTCATATAATAAATGATTTTGGGCGGTATAAAACAATATTCACCTATCGTTTTTTAACCGTTTTTTTACCGTTACGTTATTTTCATCTACTTACAATCGAATTTTGCTGTACAAAGTATACATTTAATTTAATTTAATTTAATTTAACCTTCACACGGGCACGATTAACGTATGTTAATATTCACTTTTTTACTTTTGGATAAAAACTTCATTATTTGGCAGATCTTAATGAAATCAGAGATCAGTGCCTAATTTTTTAAGTAGATATTGAATATATCAAAAAAAGTTCGAAAATACGTGTCTATGCCCAATTTTTCTGCTATTTAATTTATTTTCTTCGTTGTTGGGCAAGATTAACATATGTTAATATTTTTTTATATTTTATAAAATTATGATATAAGATAAAGGGTTCTGAAATATTTTAAATTGAAATAGAAATATACTAAAATTAATATATTTTAAAACATAAAATAAATGAAGCACGAAAGGTTTTTTGAAAAAAAGTTTTGTTTTGAATTTTATTCTCTTACGAAGTTAAATTAAAACTTGTGTCAACTGTTGATGTATTGAAAATTGCGGCGAATCTTTCACAATCAGTTAAACTTTTTGTTGATGGATGCGGACCTATCGATTTTTGTCGGAAGTTTTTTGTTGTCCAGCCCTTTGATATGTTGATGGAATTTTATTCCACTTTGTGCCATCCTGTCCAATAAAATATTGATTTGAATCAACAATGTGATTTTTTTCTTTTTTACTTAAGATGCATTTTATAAGCATCTGATTCTTCATTTTCATTTGGCATGTGCCAATCTTCATTTTCATCTTTGTCATCATTATCATCACTTTAGACTCTTGAAGGACCGGCAACTGGTTCAAATACTATTTCTTCCGGTGGTCCTATATCATCATGTTCATCATCTAGCACATGTTCCACCAATCTAGAGAAATGTGCTTGTTCTTCCTCAAACGATAACCTGTAAAAATAAGTTTTGTGTATACTTTGTGTGTTTTTTTTTTTTTAATTTTTTTTTTTTTTTGATTTTTTGTAAAACTCAATAAAAAAAAGTGTCATATACCTATAACGGCATTTTTTTGTTAAATTTCATATATTCTGAACAGTTTTGCTTGTTTTCGGAGAAATTTATTAATATTTACACCAAAATATAGGAAATTTAATAAATGGGTTTTTTGAAGAAAAACACTCAGTTTTTGTGTTTTTTGGACTTATACTAAAAATTACAAAGATTACTTACCTGCCTACCTGAACGACACATAAAATTTTAAACTCTTCCATATTATGCAAATATGGAAAATTCAATAAATAATCTTACCAAAATATATATATTTTATTTAATTTTTTCTTATTTCACTGAAGTAGGCACACTGTTGTTGTTGCAACTACTAACTCTGTTATAAGTACCTTGTAACAAACGGAAGTCCCCAGTAGCACTTCCTTTTTCTAAAATGCCGGTATTTCCAAAAAAATATCTTAGGGGATAGATATTCCCAGGTAATAAAAGCAAACATAAAAGTAACAGTAAAATGCACATACAAAAATAATCATAAAAACATAAAAATCACTTATTTTTGTCAAAAAAATTTCCATACAAAATATATGGAAAAACCAAAAATATTAACATATGTTAATCTTGCCCGTTTACGTATATTTAATTTGCCGCCCAAGCGAAGGTTAATATATATTAAATGGGCGGATAAATCCGGACCGCAAATATTAGGGCTCGCTGTCTTAGACATTTAGAGCAACAAAGTATACATGGCTATTAAATTTTGACGATCTGTCAGCAACCTTTTAAAAACAATTCGCTTGGACAGATTCTATCTGCATGACACGCTATTTTGCTGTTTAACACATTTTTCTAACTTCTGTTTTTCATATAGGAAGCCATCAAAATATTTTTTTTTCTTTTATATTATTAGCCAAAACTTAGGTCAGCGAAAATGTTATAATTTCGTACCGTTGGCTTTTGGAAAAGAAAAGAAAAGGGATAGATAGGGAGAAGAAAGAGAGAAACAAGTAGAAGAAAGGTTCGGCGGGTAGTAGCGAACTATATTATTGATGTTCAATTTGAATTCTTGTAAATTAATCAAGTAAAAATTACCACTTCTTGGGAATGCTTGTAGTGAAATGCGATTCTACATTCTAGAAGTTCTCTGAAGATAATCGTTATTGAACCATCTTTGGCAATACAACAAAATTCTGTTTTCCAAAATCCAAATGCGACAAAAGACCTAATTTTTTCAAACCCTCCTAATTCAAAATCCAAATGCGACAAAATCCAAACTTCATTTTGCCAAATATGACAAAAAATTCAAATAAAATGTGTCTTGTGTTTAATAAAGTGCCGTGTTTTGTTTACCTGCCGTCTGCGAGAACAGGGTTTCAATAAAAAAGTAGCGGGTGTTTGGGGGTTGGCAACCTCGACTTTAAAAATAAATTTTGTTTCTTTTACTAAAACCTGGATATTACTAAAATTTGGATTTTGTCGCACTTGAATTTTGTCGTATTTGAATTTTCTTTATTTGGATTTCGTAATTCTGGATTTTTTCGTTTGGATTTTGGCATTAGGGATTTCACAGCTAATCCACCATCTTTGTATATCCAAGGTTGAGGGGGTGGGCATATTCAGCATCTCACGTTCCTCAATAGAATTGTTTAAGAGACGTAAGTATTTATAATAATTCTTCCGAGCATGTGCCTACTCCCATAAGATGTCTATAAAATAGTAACACTATTTTATACAACGATACGACGATGACCAAGCTGGAATGAACATACACACTTCAATTTAGCCGTAACTTACAGTTCGTAAATTTTTGATGTTGCATGACCCGGTCAACACATCGTCAAGACTCTTTATGAATCTGTTTAGAAATATAACGCCTTTTCACGAATCGAGAAACTTCACGTTCGTTATAGAGTTACAGATTAACCTTTTTTATGAACATATTTCGTTATAATGTCTTTAACTACAAACAACGACAAATAATGCTGCATATAGCTATATAACTATCAATATAACTATATCGAGATAAAGATATTCAACGATTTTTGTTTTAAATTCTTTAACGATCAATATTAGAAGAGCAACGATTAATACCGCTATATGTAGCTGTATAACTATGAATATAGCTATATCGAGATAAAGATATTCAACGATTGAGTGGGTTACTATTCCTTATATTATTCATATTATTCTATCAGTCTGTCAGTATGTGAACAACAACTTTATTTTTGACTAACTTTTGTCTTACATTGCAAATGAATTTACTTCTGTACCTTACTACTGATTTTTTATATTACCGTTCACCAATAAATGTCGTATTTCTAATAAATTAACTATTACGGAAACTTTTCCCAACAATTTCAACTCACGACAACTATGTAGTTAACTTCTACAGAATATTTCAAAATACAATTTACAGTACCTTAAAGTGAATCACCTTCATGCAAATGGTATCTCTCTTCAGCCATAATCTGTGGGAATGACAAATGCTATCAAATTATGTAGCCGGGTCAAATCTCGTAGCTAATGAAATTCATCTCATCTACGTGAACGAAACTAGTTACAATAATACCGCTATGGTAATCATTTAAATTTAATCATGTTGACGAAAATGTTAGCATAGTCTTCCGAATTATAATATATCCGATTAATTGACGAAGCGCTATGATAGAAAAAAAGACGAGGAAAAAACAAAATAACAGTTAAAAATTATTTTTTCATTTAGAAAAATTATGCCAGAATTCAGAAAAAATCCCTTTTTCTTTTCAAATATAATTATTGCTGAAATTCTTTAATTATTGCTTTTACAACGCTTTGTCATTTGGGTGTAAAACTATTTTACTTTTCAATTTTTTTTTTCTTACAGTACCTCTAATGTAGGTAAGAGTTACTAGCAAAAACTTTATAATTTTAATAACAGTAAATGAATAATAATTAACATGTACTTAGTTTTACTGAGGTAAATCTAAAACAAAGTACTAAAGGAATAGGGGACCAACAATTTTATACTTTTTATTTTCAAATTTTTAAAACTTTAAAAATTGAATATTTGATTAATTTAAACTTTAAATAAATATTCAAATGAAGAATAACAATAAAACAAAGAGAAAAAAAAATAATGCTGATTTTATTTTGTTATTCAGTTTAATTTTAAAAATATTTTCAAATGTTGAGTACTTTAGTTATAATTTTACAAATACAAAAAAAAAAAATAACAAAAACAAAAAAAAAGAAAATAACAAGAAAATTACATTTCATTTATAGGTTAGTACTGTAAATCTAAATTAATATTGTGAATAGCTGGAAGTACATTTAAAGACAAAAACAAAATAAAAACCTAAAAAAAAAATTAAAATGGCGTAATTTGAGTCGCACCAGATTTAAACATAAAAGCAATAGCAGTAAAAGACATAAAAATTGTTGCATTTGGTAAATTGTTTATTAGTATTTTTTTTGAAACCAAGATTTATAATTCATTTTTGCAAATGGGGTGGTGTGAATAAAAAATAAGTTAAAACTTCTAGTTTTTAGTTTCAGCACAAGCTTACGCTATTATAGTTTAAGGGAAAACTGTTCGCCTAAAAGTGAATAATCTTTTGCTGAAACTGATTATATAGAGCTGGAAAACTTTGAGCTTTTATTAATAAATTCCATTAATAAATATATGGAAACAGAGGAAATGAATTAACATGATTTTTTTTTTTTCATGTTTACTCGCGTTTGTTTTGTTATATTTTTTGTTTTTTGTTGTTGTTGTCAGGGTAAAATGATGCCATGCACATCATCATATTAATTAATGTTATAGTAAATTTCGTTGCATGTTGCTTGAGCATTTATACTACAAAATCCCTTACGATTAGCATATTCATCAGCATGTTGTGACGGTTTTTTATTGCAACATTGTGCAATCTATGATTCCTATACCACAGACAAAATTAAACCGTTCCGACCACTGATTTTGAGCTTCTATTATTTCTTCGACACTAGTATAGGGAATTTAATCCAAATATGCGCTTTAGATAAAATTTTTGTAATTACTGTACGTATAATCTTACAAACCGTTGTCCGATGTACTCCTTCTTCATTGGCTACACCAATTTGAAAGCCAGAGTTGCTTATACAATGAAGAAATATTTCCTCATTGCTGCGGCATTGATGTTTTCTCATTGTTACAAGCAAGAAAATTATTTGCTAACCACATCACATGATTTTCATTAAATCTATATAATTTAAAAAAATCTTCTTCTGCACAACCTAATCTTCTTCGATAACGTTTCGGAGCACGAATATGCATAAATGCAGCCATATTTTACGACAGTTAGCAAGCGAATGTTGAATCTTGAGATATTACAAGCTATTGCTTAATATTACACTACTCTTTATTCATTTTTTTTTATGCTAGCTGAAAAATTTAGCTTTTACTAAAATTGAAAAAACTAATCTTTTTAGCTTTAACTTTGGCTTAATTTTTATTCACTATAATATACACAGTATTCACTGTAAAAATAACAGTTTTAGCACTTGCTACCTTTTTATGCACACCACCTATATTATTCTGATATACTACGTCTTATTTCTATCTGGATTCAATGTAATATTCTCCATCGTTAGTTTAAATCATGGTCATGTAATTCTACTCTGTACAATGATACGGCAATTTATAATGAAAATTGCCAATATATTTGGCCACAAAGTTAGTTAAACTATTAAGGATTTATTTTGTATTACAAATTTTCTCTAAAATAATAATAAATCACTCTTATTTGTTTCGTATTATTTATTTTGTCTTTTATTGAGCATGCTCTATTGAGCTATATCTCTATTGAGATGCAAGTTCTGTTAATTTTATTTGTAGAATTTCAACTTTAAAAATTATGTTAAATTTGTATTTTGTAAATGAAGGTTAACTTAACGAATTGTATTTTATTATCTTTATTGATATGAGAACAAGTAGACAAGTAGAGGAGTAAAAAATATTAATTGGGCTACTTTCTCTCGAAATAACAGAACATTAAAAAAGTGCATTGTGCACTAAGCACTTTCGTATCGAAAATATTTTAGAATTCTAAAATATTTTAATATTTTCCAAAATCACTTTAAAACTACGACAATTACTCATATCACATCCAGCAACTATAAAAATAAAAATACACTCAATTTACTCGCTTGAGTGCTATTTTTGGTACAATATCTTGAAAAACAAATATTCTAGAGGTAAATATATTTTATGTGTCATGTCTGACACACGATGCAATTATTAAGGGTTAACATACTTCTAGATTAAGAAATTTTAAGGGTAGGAAATAATAACACAAGACGGTTTTTCAAAACATCTCGCATCAAAACTCTTATCCTGAAGCACTAAAATGAATAACTACAAAACGCTCATATACGCAGTTCTGCTCTACGGCATTACATACTGGCCCAAAGTAAATGAACATACACTTGGTGTCTTCGGTTCTGAGAACGACGATGGGTCTGGAGGAGAAGATTAATGATGAACTCTATGAGTTGTATAATGAAGTGGACGTAGTCACGAAAACTAAGAAAGTTCAGAAGACAAACAGTGGCCTGTACAACTAAAGCGGATGAACGAAAATGCTCCAACCAAGAGAATCTTCGAATGCCAATTCGAAGCCGAAAGACGTCGGAGCACACCCAACCTTCTTTGAAGAAACGAAGTATCGGCAGATATGAAAAAATTTCATATCATCAACTGGAAAGAAGACACTCATATGACCGACAAAAATGAAGCACGTTTGATGAGTCCGGGCCAGAACATACATGATATGTTGGCCATTTAACAATATTATAATACGAAGCTTAGAAAAATGTAATAGATAACTGTAGTAAACGTAGGAAATCCGATGTTAATATTCCCTTAGTTATAGATATTATTGTTAACCAATTAATTTATTGATTCTAGAATAGCAAAATTCAAAATGCGAAATTTGCCGTACCGTTCTACAATCTGATCCATTTTTAACAACTTGCAAGGTTTTCTCTCTTTCATTCAAGCTATGGATATTGCGTTATTGTGCTACATCGATTTTGTCTGACTGGGCTAAAAGCAATCTTATTAGTATACATGAATTTCGATATTGATTGCTGATCTTATGTTGCTCAATTTTTTTCAAAGTCTTGAGCAATTTAAATTATGCTATCTTTAGTCTAGGTATACATAAATTTGGAAAATTATGCTTGGTTTTTAATCAAATTTTCCAAAATCAAAATTCACTTTCAAGTTTTAATTTTTTTATAAATAAAGTTTCAGATAAAATTATACGGGAATTTCCCTAATTTATATTTTCTATAGTGTGCCAGGATGAAAAGTAGAAAATAAAATTGTTTACAATATTAGCAAAAATTTCACATTAGTATATGTAATAAAAAATATATATATATAACGCGTACATGTGACACACATTTGTACACATTCATTCTGGTACACTAAACATTCATTCATTGGGAATACGATACCATGAACATATGGTCATGGTTGGTTTTGCAAACAGAAAAAAAAATAAAATTAAAAACAGAAGAAGAAAATATTCGCAAGTATTTTTGAATTCCATGACATTTTTAGTAAATTTAGATTTGTTATTTTTACTCCTCTACATTTTACTATACCGACGTCATCTATTTTAGAAAGTATAGTAAAGTAAAAAGCCACACAAAAGAGATCGGTCGCTTGTACGGTTATTTTTGTTGGTTACAGTGGTTAATTTGTTTTTATTTTTTAGTTATTGTTTTTTCTACTTAAGATGATAATATGCATAATACCGTATTTTGATTTGGAAGTTAAAATAAAAATATTATTTCAATATGTGACAACGTAGGTATGCGTGGGTTAATACGGATGTTTTTAGAACTTGGTTTATTCAATGATTTATTCATAGTTCTTATACATAAAATATTGTTTGCTTTGTTTTTTTTTTTTTGGTTTCCGTTTCGGTTGTGTTACTTTTAGATACATGTTTCCGTTTTTTTCTGGTTTTATTTAGTTTGTATTCAAATATGGCGTCCTGATGATATTTGCGAATTCTATGAAATTATTGTTTTCTATTTTTTGTATTTAAGATAATTTTTTTTTTAAATACATATATTCAATCAGATTTGAAATAAATATAACAAACGGATTATTAAATAAAAATTTAAATGTAAAAGATGTCGGAGCAGACTATATAAGGTCAAGGTCACAAAATTATGATTTATCATTCAGGTTGATCAAAATTTATTTTTATATTTATAAGCCACTGCTAGAAAATTTGTAAGTCTAGATTTGATTTAAAATACTTTTGATCAATTAAATGTGGAACTAACAAAGATATGAAAACTAAGATACGTTAGAAAACATTGGAACTACGTTGGTGTTCAATATCGTTTTTGTTTTTAAATTTCATTTAATTTTCTTGGAAATTTCATTGATTTCACAAATACAAATTTTATATTATGATAAATAACATTATGATTGTACTTTAGGTACTTACTATGGCCTATATAGTACTTAGGTACTTACTATACTACACAATATTTTAAGTGTCGAATTAACTCAACACTGAAGCAATTATTGAAATTATGCTTTTTAAAGAAAGAACTAACTTGGGCATTGTTCTACATAAAATGAGAGAAACAATTTTACTCAAAACGATATGTAATTGCAAAGAAAAAAATAAAGTTGGGTCTGTCAATATAATCTATTATCGTCAGAGAAAATATTTTTTATTCTTCAATTTTTGCCTACCAAATTAGTCCCTCTTTTCTTTTTATTTCTGCTCGAAAGAGTAATAATGTACTGCATATTTAAATTTTTCCATATTTGACCTAAAATTGCTCATATAAAATTTAAAAATATATCAAATAAGATATTTTTAGTACATTATCAGACTTTCGAATAGAAATAAAATAAAAAAGGATGTCGAAAGCCCACAACTTCAACATTTAATTTATTAATAAAACAATTAAGTAGTATTATGTAAACATTTTCTTAACTCATAATATATTAGAAACATAGCTAGATTTTAATAATACTCAATAAAATAAAATTAAAATCTTCATTAGCGGTAAAGACCTGTGTCTATTATCTCTTAGTATTAAGTTAAACATAAACGTAAAAATAAAATATTACAAATAAAGCACTACTACTATACTATTACTACTATTACTATTACTATTACTACTACTACTACTACTACTACTACTACTACTACTACTACTACTACTACTACTACTAAATACTATTAATACTACTACTAGTACTACTACTACTACTACCACTACTACCACTACTACCACTACTACTACTACTACTACTACTACTACTACTACTACTACTACTACTACTACTACTACTACTACTACTACTACTACTACTACTACTACTACTACTACTACTACTACTACTACTACTACTACTACTACTACTACTACTACTACTACTACTACTACTACTACTACTACTACTACTACTACTACTACTACTACTACTACTACTACTACTACTACTACTACTACTACTACTACTACTACTACTACTACTACTACTACTACTACTACTACTGCCACTACTACTACTACTGCAACTACTTATAAAAAAATTTGTGCTGAAACGTTTTAGTAAGTAAAATTGCATATGCACAGTTGACTAACTAAATTTTGTTACTAAGTGTGACCCATGAATGTTCATATTACTTAGACTTAAATTCAAATTGATAAAACTTATTTTAATTAATATTAGCCACCGTTCATTGTATCAGTATAGAAATATTAAGTCCCTTCCTTTTGCAAACATAATTTTACAAGAAGTGATTTTAATTTGTCAAAATTCATAACGAAATCCTGCAAGATACATGTTTATTTGTATCTTAACTCTTTCGATCATTTCGTACAAAATTTTGTACAGCAACTTTAGATGAACGTAACATTGCACTATATTATAGTTTTATTTACTTCAGCCACTTTACTTCTTTTTCGAAATTCAATGACGTTTAATAGATTCACACAATTACGAAATAATTTACATTCTATCAATAACTTGAAAATTCGAAAGAACAATCAAGATAAATTTGTAAAAACACGCCTTTTTAGTTGACACAATTCGAAATCAATGCCTTCAGCTACATGTAGAAGAAAGTATTTGCGTAGATGAACAAATGTTACCTTTTAAAGGGCATTTGTCAGTAAAGCAACACGTTAAGGTGTATTACAACCTCTGATGTATTAAAAATTAAGTACTTTGCGGAAAAAGTGGTCAGCCGTATGACTTTTTGCTATGCCAAGGAAATTCAACGGAAATATCCCCACAAATCAAAAAGAATTAGGATTTGGTGGATCAGCTATGCTTCACCTTACTGAACGATTGAAAAAGCGTGGACATATTTTATTTTGCGACAATTTTTTCACATCATACCAGTTACACGAAATCCTTCATGCAAAAGGTATCAATGTAAGTGGAACTGTAAGAATAAATCGTACACTTGTAAAATTGTATGACAATAAGTCTGTATATTTGGCATCAAATTTCGTGGGCATCGGCTGCGTAGATATTGCTAAA
Source organism: Argyra leucocephala (assembly GCA_963942445.1). Classification (NCBI taxonomy): domain Eukaryota; kingdom Metazoa; phylum Arthropoda; class Insecta; order Diptera; family Dolichopodidae; genus Argyra; species Argyra leucocephala. Next base: position 144,605,260 of record OZ012679.1, on the reverse strand, counting down.
AAATGGGATAAAATAAAGAAGACTTTCATTAATATAACACGACAAGAAATTGTTCGCTTATATAACGATGGAATGGGAGAAGTAGATTTGCTAGATCAGCTAGTTAGAGTGTTTATTAGATCACAAAAATGGACTGTACGTATATTTACACACTTTTTAGGTTATGCGTTGGCAGCTAACTGGATCGAGTATAAAAACTTGTATAAAAAAAATGGTTTCCCTGAAAAAGATATGCTTGATCTGCTAAACATACTTTCATATGAACATAGCAAATCGTTTAATCTCTATAGAATTGCCAAAACAACGTGGGCGTCCTTCAACCAACATACCTCCAGAACTAGAGATATATTATAACTGCAGTTAAAAATGCAGTTGCGAAGTAAGACCACTTTAAGACCTTCGAATTGATTGTATAAATCACATGCCTCATCATGACAACAAAAATGTTCCTATGCGATGCAAAAAATGTATTTCTGGTAGAACTCATTTCATGCGTAAAAAATTCGCAGATCATTTATGTGTTACAATGGAGAGGAAAATTGTTTTGTTGATTTCCATAAAAAAAATTTAAAGCTAAATATTTGTTCCGATTTTTTAAAACAATTTTCAATATTTTTATGTATTTTTAATTAATTAATTATTTTATTTTTTTTTTTAAGTTTATAATTTTAATAAGAAAGTAACCCATCTCTATTCACGAATAATGAATTAATTTTTACACTAATTGTGCAATTATTTTTTTATGTTTCATTTTTCTTTAAATTAATAAAAATAATAATTCATTAGTGGCCTCGGTAGCCGAGTGGTAAAGCACTCGAGTGTAGTAATGTAACGACCGAATAACCCCGCGAGAACCGAAAAATTTTTCCAATTGTGAAAATTACTGACAAATGTAATTTTCAATACAACCACATCGGTTCAAATATAATTTTATAATTAATCTGTAATTATAATTGACAAGCATTTAGGGACCTGCGCAGTAGACACCTTTTCATTTTATTTCGATTCTCCTACTCCTTAATGAACTTCTAATATAATAAGAAAGTTGTACCTATATAAAGCAAAAATGCGCACACAGTTGAAAATTTTTTACTCATATGATTTTATTATTCAGCAAATGCATTATGCATAATTGAGATCTTATGAAAATAATAAATAAAAGCAAACAAATCAGTTATTATAATTTACATTATGTACTTGCAAATGAATCTATGTACATATGCCAAAAAAAAAGATAAAAAAATAAATTCATCTAAAATAAAAAATATAAAAACAACAAAAAAACAAATCACTTGAATTCTTCATTTTTATCTTTTTAAGTAACTGTTTCCAAATTTTGGTTATTTGTAGTAATAATATAGTTTTTATTAAAATTATGTATTATGTAGGTATATATATACATACCTCTTTAATGACAGAATTTTTTATTTTTAGTAATTTTATCACTAAATGCCACTTACTATAGGGAATATATCGGAAACGAAGCAGTATATGAGGGACGTGTATTTATGTATCCTAAATAAAACTTACTAAGCACAAAACTTTTTATTAAACACGAGTGGTTTCTGATATATCGTGCGAAGTCTATGTCAGTACGTAAATTACTGTTTTTTTAAAAACTTTAAATTTGACTTCAACTTGAAATATAATTACTCAACAGGGGCCCCTAGTAAAGATATAATATAATAACTAATAAAAAAATATAATATAAATATATAATATACAAAAATATATACCAAATAATTAATATAGTTTAATAAAAAAGGCCCACATTTCGAAAGGAAAAAGAATTTATAAAGTTGGCCTACAGATTTATCTGTAGAATCAACTGTTAAAATAAATAAATAAATAATTCATTAAATAATAAAATCATTATGTAATTCTTTTTTAATATTATGTAATTTTTCAGGCGTTGGTAACCTATGTACAAAATAATGTACAACCCTAAAACCCAAGAATAGTGAAAAGATATTTTTGTATATATTTATTTAAAACTATAGAAACTTGTTTGTAACCACTAAATAATTTTCCCATAGGTAGTTCTAAACCATTACCGAAAGGGTTAATTCAATTTACAATATTACTAATCAGCTTCAACAGCTTAATATATTTCTCATGATTTTATTATTCATGCTCTAGTCAGTAAATTGAAAGATTGGAACAACATCTTCATAAATTTTTTATCTTCTAGCTACTATCTTTGCAAAATACATTATGGCGCCTGTCGAGCTACATAACTCTCACCAAAATTACTTTTTAATTCAAATATCGCTATATATTACACAAAATATAAGTACACATATATTATTTATTTCGATAAATATGTCAAAAACAACAAAAATAACAAACAAACAAAAAATTCAAATCATAAAATTTTATTTTTATTATCCTATTTTCAGTTGAATGATTAGAATTCATTGTATTTAACTGTTCGGATGAATGTTGAAATCGGGATTCAGTATATTATAGTAAATTATATAAATTATTCTCACCATAAATTTTTCCGTTCTAGTTTATCAAAATTCAAAGTAAACTCTTTGGGTTTGAAAAATAAAAATAAAAAAAAAACAAAAATTCTGAAAATATTCAGCTGAGCAGTTTCTCACGATAGAACTTTGTTTTTTTTTTTTTTTTTATTATTGTTTGTTACTTGTTTGGCGAATTGAATGGTGTGTTGAAGAAGATAAAGGTAAGTAAATAAGTAAGTTCGTCATCTATATTTTTATGACGATTTAAATAATGATTTTATAACCATTTCAAAATACTTTTGAAGGATCAAAAACAGAACAAAAATATAAATCTATTTTTAGATGGGTTTTGTTCATAAAAAAATAAATCATAAAAGGATTCAAGGATACAAAAATTGGTTTGCGGTTTAACTTTTATTTCCATTCCTGTACTGAGTGTATTTTGAAAGGAATTTTATGCGATTTCATATTATTTTCTCATAATATTTTTATTTACAATATAAACATTGTAAAATATATGAATATTATTTTAATACAATTTTTTATTAAATTTGTTTTTCAATAATATTTTTAAAATCAAAATTTAAAAGCGTAAATATTTAATGGGCGTAAGCTAGCTATGCTCTTTTTTTTTTTTAAAGAATTTGCATATTTAAAGGTTGAAAGTTTTTTTTTATGTCTTTTCACTTGTAAATTCACGTAAAAATTATTCATAATAAGTTAAATAAAACGACCCTCAGAATTTTCCTTGATTATGAATGATACAAAAAAAAAAAAATACAAAAAAAATATATAATTTCAAGGATATTTATTTTATATTTTATTTAATACCATAAAAACAAATAAATTAATATTTTAACCAAACCATTTTTTATGAGTTTCTAAGGAAAAATCAAATTGACCATTGAGCAGAAATAAAAGATCGCTTTAAAATTGATAAAGAAGTAAAACAAAAAAAAAAAATAAAATAAAAATCGAAAAAAAGAAAATTGTGAGTTTGAAAATGAAATTAGGATGAAAAAATATTTGGTAGTAAAAGGTTTTGCTGTAGTAATTATAAAAAACAAACAAAAACCAAAAAATATTTTTAATAATGTTGTATTGGATTTTGAAATCTAATTAACTGCATAATTGGGGAATAGACAAAAAAGGATAATTGAAAAATGAAAATTTGTTTGACATTTGTTTAGGTATATTGTTTTTTTTTTTTTTCATTTTCGATTGATTACACTGCTGTGAAAAAAAAATTGTGCAGGTGAAATTTATGCATGATTTTCTTATAATAAATGCAATTATTGCGATATTTAATAAATAGGTTGACTTTTTTGTTCCTCTGATATGTTATTTATTTATTTATTTATTGCCATGATACATATTAATAATTTTTTTTAACAATATTAAATTTTTTATAGCTTATACTATTGCATTTACACCTATGACTATTCTTAATTATTACTTAGGCTAGCTGACTAATTTATTTATTATTTAATTTACTATTTAAAGGACAAATAGCGACAAAAAATCTTTTTGAATATTTATGTTTTTTCATAAAACTTACCACTACTTACATACTAAGAAATAAACCTAAATTAAAACCTATTCTAAAATTGCTCTTAAGAGCGAATTATTTGAGTTGTAGCAACTTTCCAGGAAAGCAAGTGTCAGTTTTTCAATTTGTTGCAAGATGATGTTAATATTAGCTAATTCATGCAATTTCTTGGTTGAAAAATGTCTAGGTTTTGCAAAAATTAATTTCAATATTGCATTTGGTTTTCTTTGCAAAACTTGCACAATGTGTTTTGGCAGTGTCTTTCCATACGATAGAAGAACTCTGTTATTTCTTGACAAAAATAATTTTTTTAATAAACAGCAATTTGGGTTTAGGAAAAATAAATCAACTGAAGACGCACTTCTTGGTTTTTGTCAAAATATTTACCAGTATCTTGATAATAAAAAAAGTACTGCTGGCTTATTTATCGATATAATCAAAGCTTTTGACATGGTTAATCATGTTATTTTATTAGATAAAATTCATAGAATTGGTTTTCGTGGTTTTATATATGATTGGTTTACTTCTTATCTTAGTTGTAGATCTCAAAAAGTAAAAATTGGTGGCATTTTAAGCTCTTCTATAAATATTAATATTGGAGTTCCACAAGGATCAGTCCTAGGGCCAATCTATAATTATAATTGACAAGCATTTAAGGTCCTGCGCAGTAGACACCTTTTTATTTTATTTCGATTCTCCTACGCCTTATTGAACTTCTAATATATATAATATATATTAGATTGTATATAAAACAAAAATGCGCACACAGTTGAAAATTTTGTACTCATAAGATTTTATTATTCAGCAAATACATTATGCATATCTGAAATCTTATTAAAATAATAAACAAAAGCAAACAAATCAGTTATTATAATTTATATATTTACTTGCAAATGAATCTATGTACATATGCCAAAAAAAAAAACAAAAAAAAACAAATTCATCTAAAATAACAAATACAAAAACAACAAAAAAACAAATCACTTGAATTCTTCCTTTTTATCTTTTTAAGTAACTGTTTCCAAATTTTGGATATTTGTAGTAATAATATAGTTTTTATTAAAATTATGTATTATGTAGGTATATATATATTATACCTCTTTAATGACAAAATTTTTTATTTTTAGTAATTTTATACACTAAATGCCACTTACTATAGGCAATATATCGGAAACGAAGCAGTATATGAGAGACGTGTATTTATGTGTCCTAAATAAAAAATAAAACTTACTAACCACAAAACTTTTTATTAAACACGAGTGATTTCTGCTATATCGTGCGAAGTCTATGTCAGTACGTAAATTACTGTTTTTTTTTTTAAACTTTAAATTTCACTTCAACTTGAAATATAATTACTCAACAGTGGCCCCTAGTTTTATTTTTAATTTACATTAATTCAATTTTTGTTCAAAATTTTAGGAGTAAATTAACTGCATTTGCTGACGACTTGGCTTTTGCATATGAAAGCATGAATCCGTTGAATTTAGTAGCTGATATTAACTATGACCTTGACATATTTAGAAAATTGTTTCTTTTATTATAAATTAATAATTAGTAATAAAACAAAAATAATGTTTTTTAGTATTGCAGGGTCTTGATTAAAAAATAAATTAATAAAATATCACTCAGGTAATTGTAATAAATATCCTCTGTTTCCTGTAAATACTTGATCCTTGAACATTGAATTAACTTACCAAGAATATACTAAATGTTCAAATAAATGTTTTTTGATTGAAGAAATTTCTGTTTTTAAATATCTGGGTGTTTGGATAGATAATAAATTAAAATTGTTAGATCATACTTTATGTTTAAAAAAATATTTTTTGTCTTATTCTTTTTTTTCAATCTTAGAAATTATTGTTCCCAGAAGATATTATTGATGGTATATTATGGCATTTTTCATTCAAGACTTCAATATGGTATAACGTCATGGGGAGGGGCTTATAGGAACAAAATTCAACCATTAGTGATTGCTCAAAAACATGTTATCAGAATTATTTGCAAAAAAAAATCGTCACTATAGTAGTTTTGAGTTGTTTAGGAATTTAAATGTTTTACTTATCAGGCACCTCTGTTATTATAAAGTTTTAAAGATATTTTTTATTAGGGGTGGATATCTATTCAGTCTAGCCTCTTCTGTTCGTATTCTTTGGAGTGGCTTGCAAAGTTTAGCATTTGTTCCATCATTCAACACAACTTTATATTTTAATTTCTATGATATTGTAGCACCAAAATTATTTAATTTGCTTCCTGAGTTTTTAAGAAGGATTAGAGTGCTATCCTTTTTCACAAAACAAGTGAAAGTATGGTTACTCTTATATAATCATCTTCAAGTTGTAAGAATAATTAATATTTTACGGTAACATGTATTTTCATGTATTTTTTTTGCCTAAATTTTATTGCAATAAAAAAAAAAAATCTCTAAATAAGCTTCTGACTATATGATGTAATAAATTTAATGTTTAATGTCTTTCCTATAATTTAATGTCTTTCCAGGTTCTTTTATTTTTTGTTTTTTAATATCTCTAAAATTTTACATTTCATAATATCAATTTTTAATTTTATTTTTTAATTATTATTATTCTTTATTTTAATATTTTCATATTTTCTATTTTTATATTTTTCTATTGTTTATTTTTTTTTTTTCTTTTTTGAATTATTATTACAATCAAATTACCCCAAATAATTTGAATATATTTGTATTTGATTTTTTAATGAATTATACTAAATATTGAGTATATTTATGATGTTTAGAATTAAACTGAACGTGCATTCGCAACAAATTTTTTATATTAAATTTTAGAATGCAACCTAACTTTATTCTTTTAACAAAATTATATAAGTATATTTTATAATTTTAATAAAAATTTTTTTTGTTAATTATAAATTTATGAAGAATAAAGTAAATAAATAAATAAAATAAAAAAAAAAAAAATAAATCCATATAGAAATACACTACGCAAAATTGTTTTATATATTAGGAGTTTGTTTTCCGAATTTAAAAATGACTTACGATTTATTACAGGATACAAAAGTTTAACAAAGAAACATTTTGCAATAGGTTTATTAATATTTGTTTATAAAATATTTTTTGTCGAGGTGAATACAAAGATAAGTGATAATATATTCTCTCTCCCAGACAATCTCTATATTATTAACCCAAATGTTTCTGTTTGGCAAAAAACTGAATTTCCTTCTTCTGGTAAAGAAAATCGCTTTGGTTTTTTCGCCATTAATTTTTATTTTCCATTTGTAGTAATAATCTTGAATATCTTTAAATGCATTTTCAAGATTGTTTGTAATTTCAATTGGACGTAGATAGACGTTCTTAATATAACAGTGTCATCTGCATAAAACCCAAGAGTACAGTTGTTGGGCGTAGTCAAGTCTGCTATGAAAATATTATATAACATGGGTGATAATGTTGAGCCTTGTAGGACTCCTGAGGTAAGTGCCACAGAATGCGATACATTCGATCCTATTTTAACCAGAAATGATCTATTTTTTGAAAAATTTTGTATAATTTTTATGATATAGTTAGGACATTGAGAAATAATTAATTCAGGAACTAAGCCATTGTGACAGACAAAATCGAAAGCTTTTTCTATGTCTATAGTGTCATCATCCCTACAGGTTTTTTATTTTTTAATTAATTTTTGATGATATTTGTTATCCTACGACCTTAATGAGAAGTTGAGTGTTTATTTCTGAATCCGAATTGCTTATTAGGGAGTATATTTTTACCTAGTATAAAGTTGTCAAGCTTTGATTAATTTCTCAACAAGTTTTTCAATAGTATTCAAAAGACTAATTGGACTGTGACTTTTTACGTTTACAGGGTTGTTTCGTTGTTTTGGAATGAAAGTTACTAAGGCCATTTTCCACATCTCGGGAAACTAACCTAGTCGCAAACATTTATTGAAAATTGTACTTAAGATTTGATAACTTATCTTCGATAAGTTTTTAAGCACTATATTTGGAATTTTATCTTGGCCCGGAGCCTTCCTAACTTTTAATTCTTTAACTGTGGCTTTAATTTCGTTTGAAGTTATTTGCACGATGTTTTCGATATTTTGGAAACTAAGCCTCTATCCAATATCTACCTGTTTATCTATCCATCTATCCAATATCTACCTGTAATGGATATAAAAAAGGACCAAAATTTTAAATATTAATTAGCTGTGAATATAATAAAGATTGTGAAGTGTAATTAAAATAATAATGAATAAAATAAGTAACGAAAATGTACTAATTTCCACCCCCTTAACTAAAAAATTAGTTTAAGTTGACAAAATAAGAAAAATATAAGTTTTTTTTTATTTTTGTTTTTAAATTACAATAATTAGTATATTTTTAAATACAATTCAATTATTTTATTTCGATTATATGTAATTGAATTTTTACTAAATAACTAATAAAATATCAAGACTAACAAGAAAAATTGAATTGCACATATTTCTGATCGAAAATTTTCAATATGAGCTAATTCCGGCCACAACAGGTATACCTAATTCCGTCTTTTGAACCTATTTGCGATTTGCATGTACCAATTTACGATTTTATTAAAGAAATCCGTTTAAAATAATTAATAAGAGTAAAATTAATAATTCATTTTTAAATAATTTATTAATATTATAATAAAAAAATAAGAACTAATAAAAATTGAGTATTACATACTATAATTTGTAATAAATAAATAATATTTGAGTAGATTTATTTATTATCATTTATAAAACTGATAAATTTATTATAGTTAATAATTGTGTATTTCAAAAATTCGATAATGAAGTATTCCAAACAAAAGCCATATCAGATTAAATATTATAACAAGGCATATTAGCAATTTTTTCTTCTATTTTTTCTACTACGTTGATGTTCAATGTCGTTTTTGTTTTTAAATTTCATTTTTCGAAATTTCATTTTCTCCAGGCCAAAATAAAACAGCTTTAAATGGTGTTGGTAAATTTCTTCGAACGTCTTTCCTCGAGTTTCTTGATTATACGATTTTCTTCAAGTTTTTTATGAAATGCTGGTGAGTGTCCTCAGAGTAAGCTCTAAATATATAAATAAAAGTAGTGGAATTAAGTTTAAGTTAGTCTAAGTATAACAACGAGACGATTAGGATGTAAAAATATATAAATGTAAAATAAATATAGTAAGAAAACTATAATCTCTTGCCCATTTATATTAGATATTTAGACCGTTATCATTTTTATTTTCTATCGAACATTAGTATCAATATTATGTTATTTAAAGATAGATCTGTATCTAAATTGCTTAAAATGCCTGTATAATCCGTAGATTCAAAAAAATGTTTCAAATATAAACAAATTCTTTTCGTAATTCATTTCAGATACCTTTACAAAATTTTGATGGCAAGATAAAGTCAGAGATTGGCTTCTATTTATAACAAACAAGTAATTGGTATAAACATTAAATTATTTACAAAAATTTAGTTCGGACATATTAGGACATATTGTACATAATATAACCGACACGCTTTTTCATACAAATTTTTATCAAAACTAAAAATTTAGTTGTGACAAAAAATACATATGCGAACTTAAATATGTAGGACGTAATTAGGTTCAATTTAGTTTGCTCAATTCCAATCCTCAAATCTTTATATAATGAAAAATAGTTGAATAATTTAATTAATTATTTCGATATATCATTTTCTTAATTCCGCCCGGTCGATCGTAAATACGTACAACATAAATTTACGTGTACCTAATTCCCGCTCAAAACAAATTAGCAATTTTAAATATTTTTTATTTACAAATTGAAGAAAGTATGTATTATAATGTATTTAATAATATATCTTTTACAATTATTTGAATAAAATAAATAAGTGAACATCATAGTTTAATTATTATGGTCTTAACAAAATAAAAAAATTTTTAAACGTTTGAACCAATATTCTCACTAAAATGTCTACCTAGTTTAGTTTTCTATCAATAACTTATTTATTAATATGAATACAAATGTGTATTATTTTGCATAACAACAAGGAATATTCTTTTTTTATTGCAAAAATAAATCAGAAATATAAAACGTATTGCATTTACAAAAAAAAGGGTTTGGGCGGTATAATGGGCTCGGGCGGTGATAGGTACATTTACGTTAATGAGATAAAGAGCTATCAATATGATTGTGATATCACTGGAAAATTTGTCAACAAGGCAAATTGCTGAAAGATTGTGTTGCTGTAAAGGCAAAATGGCTTATATTTTGAAAAAAATATCGTGAAATCGAGAGTATTAATAGGACTAGAGTACAGAACTACCTTATAAGGGAACGCAGATTGAGCACCACTTTCTCATCGTCTGCATATCATCAAAACGCATGATATACCACGTCTACATATTATCAAAACGCTTTAAATAGAGCAAACGGAACCACGATTTCATTTAGTTGAAATTTATTCATTCTATTGAATGAAGGATTAAATGCATATCGTCCAGTGAAAAAACCCAAGTTAAAGCCAATATATAGGCACACAAAAGGCTCTAGCATGAGCAAAAGAACAAATTTTGTGGACAGAGGATTATGTGGAGCAGGTAATGTTTTTAAACGAAAACCAATTCAAAGTATATAGCAGTGATGTCAGACAGTTGATTCAACAAAGAGTAGGAGAACGATTAAGCAATGAATGCATGCAAATGCATGCAAAAACTGAAGGTATAATGGCATGGAAATATTTGTCTTATCCGGATGTTTACATAAACTTGGCAAATTAATTGGAGCCTTCTATTCATATGCTCTTTTGAAATTAGGAAGGAGGCTAAAAAGCAGTCGCGTACGGTCATAGAGTGCAAGGTGTGCACTGCACACCCTATAAATAATTAATTCATACTGTAAATAATCATATTTTATTAATAATAATCAAAAAAAAATCAAACCATAACTTAAAATCATCTTCCTCACTGAAAATTATTAGATTGAAATTTCAAATGTTTTCAACACCACTTTTTTTTGCATATATTCAGGCAAACGTGAAAAAAAAAATTAAAACTAAAAAATATGATAGAATTAATGACTACGTGCAGTATATCCTTTTGCACGTTTATTCATTTTGTTTTAGAACCACTTTTGTGCATATATTCAGGCGGAAGAAAAGGGGAATTCTAATATGACAACGTGCAGTATATTTTGTGCACGTTAATTCATATATTTAGATATCAATCTGTCTCTATTATTTTATACTTAAATTTCAGGTTAAGTTAAAAAATGTATACTACTCGGGTGTGCAGGCTTTAAATTGCACGTGGTGAAATAGAATTAGCTAATGATACAAAACAAAAACAAAAAATAAATGTGACAATGACAAGTGAATAAATAAGTAAGACGAGAAAATAAAGTTAGAATAATAAATTAATATTCTAAAATTCTTGTGATTAATATTAAGAGTTTATGGTTTTCTTTGATTAATATTAAGAGTTTATGGTATGTTTATTTTTTATATTCTGGCTTTTGACATTTTGTTGATACATAATATCTACAAAGCAAAGATTATATTCATTTGTATACATAAGTAGTTTCATTTCATATTTAACAAACTGTTTTATTTATTTTATTAAAAAAAAGAAATGGAAGCAAAATCTATTATTCAAGATTTATTGAAAAATTCTTTTTCGAACCGGGATATTTAATTTAAAAAGAAAATAATGCAATCAAGACCTATACCCGATTTAAATATAACGCAAGCTATAAAAATAAAAGACAAACAATGTGAACGACATTTTCAGAAATCAATTTATGAAAAATTCAAGTGGATATGTGGTTGTTGTGAAGAAAATAGATTATATTGTTGGCCGTGTCTGCTGTTTGGGAAAGACAAAAATATATGGACTGTACAAGGATATTTTGATTTAAATCATTTGCATGGAGCTGGAAAAAAACATGAGAAAACACAATCTCATATATTTTCAGTTGTGTCCTCAAAAACCTTCGGCACGCTGAGAATAGACTTAATGTTACATCATCAAAAATCTTTAAATATTGTGAAACATAACGAAAAAGTAACTAGAAATCGAAATATTCTGAATAGATTAATTGATGTTGTTTGTTATTTGGGAAAACAAGAAAATGCATTTCGTGGACATAATGAGAATTCTACTTCTTCAGAATCGACAGAAACGAAAGCTGTCATTCATAATATGAGAAATACTAATAATTTTGAAAATATATATATCAAGATATTGTGTCTTCTGTAGGACCACCAATTAAAAAAAGACATGACATGGTAACAAATGATCCAAAATTAATATATATAAGCAATTGTACAATGAAAAAATAGACACAATTTACAACCAAATGGACATGCGATTTGAAAAACTTAATGCCTTAAAATTTTTTGAACTATTAAATTCAAAATTTTTTTATAAATATCAAAAAGAATTTCCGGTTGAAGGTTTAAGCTCATTGAAGAAAAATTATGAAAAATATTTTGATTTTGTACGTCTTAATAATGAACTTTGCGTGATATACCAGTCACAATCTATAAATAACATGACTGTAACTCAAATAATTCAGTACATTAAAGATCATGAGCTGACTGAAGCATTGAGTGAAGTCAATAAATTGGCTCATTTAATTGTTACAATTCCTTTTTCAACAGCATCGGTTGAAAGATATTTTTCAGCTTTGAAAAGAATAAAAACGTATTCTCGTAATACAATGGCGCAAAATAGATTAAGTAATTTATCTTTGATTGCAATTGAAAAAGAACTGCTAATTTATTTGCAGTCAAAGGTAGATTTTTATGAAAATGTAATTGATGATTTTGTTATTAAGACAGATAGACGGATGGATTTTATTTATAACTAACTAAGTATATTTAATTATGTTATTTAATTATAGTATATAAGCTTTTTATGTTTTTATTTATGTTTAAGTTTTCAAGTTAATGTTTTTCTCGATTACATATGTGAATTACATTATATGTATATTTGTTTTCCGAATACATGTCTTTTAATTTTGTTGCACACCTTATGACAAAACCCACCGCACGCTACTGCTATAAAGGTAAGAATAAATACGAAAAGGCAAATGTTATATTCTACAACTGACTCTTATCATACTTATAAAACTGCACATAACAATATTTTGGTTGATTTTTATAACTCACAGATGTCTTATTGACATCTTTTACTAAGTTATAAAGTCAATCAAAATGAAAATCAGGAAGTTGTATAGGTAGTCTAACAATATAAATACCTACTGATGAGTTCTAGTTGTGTTATGATGAACGAAACAATTCCTGAAAATAAATTTGCTTAATAACTACATTTTTTTTTATCATTGATTTTTGACTTTTTTTTTATTAATAAAAGTGAATTTCCCTCTTTTAAATACAACACATATTAACTTTTAAATTAAAATTTGAATGAAATATTTTATTTTTGAAATCAATATAAAAAAAATTTCAAGTTATTTTTAATTAAATTTCAATTTAAGACAAGTTTAATTAAATTTCAGTTAAAACAAATTAAATTCGAATAAAATTTACATAATAATTTTTCAAATAAATTCACATCAATACACTTTCCAAAAATATGGTTTTCGAATGTAATTAATTATAATATTAATATGGTAATCAATCTATTAAAATTCAATACTTTTAATCAGTAAAAGAGTTTAATATAATTATTCATCTTTATTTTTATTTAAATTAATCATTTCAAAAATCAAAAAAAAAAAAACAAAAATTATAACCACAAATAATTAATAAAACAATATTAATTGTTTCCTTAAAAAGTTTAAATTGGAATTGACAATACGTTACATTATATACACCTAATTAGTCAAAAGACATTTCGTTGTAAACTATAATTTATATATTTACTAGCAAAGTTACCCGACGTTGTCCGGGTCGACCACAAAATGAATCGAATTTATTTCAATGAAGTTTGATTTATGAATCGAATTGAAAAAAAATTGGTTTATCAAAAATATTCTAATATTTTTTTTCACTACGATAAAAAAATATCAACAATACTCCAACTTAAGCTATACTTATATTAAAATTATTTTTTGTAAACAATATTTTAGTGATCTTTTCTGATGAAGTATAAGCAAATACGCTCCTTGCTGTTGAGGTATTCTTGAAATAAAGACATGTTCATTTTTTCCACAATCAATTGGAATTTGTACTTAAATGAAATTAGGATGCCAAGTTCTTATTCTTAATCTAGTACCGTAGTTTTGGCTTCTTCAAGTTTCGTAGAAGCACTATTGAAGCTACTACTTTTAATTCCAATTGATGGGGAGAAACAACTTCATTTTCATCGATAACTGTATCTATCGATTTGTACACATGGACCCCCTGGAACACTCTGCAGTATTTTCTGATTAATAAAACGAATCATCACATTTTTGTGGCTAATTTACATAGCCACTTCACATAGTCATGTAAAAATTTTATACTGATTCCTAAATTCGAAAATACTTTTTCAGGACAATACATGTTTTTTTTTATTTTTCATAGAGTACCCCTGAATAAATTTTCAAGTCTGTAACACAATTTTTTTTTTGAAACATTTCTGATAGAGTATATAAGTGTAAATTTTCATGCCTGTAACACAATTGGTTTTTGAAATATTCCTCAAACGTACGTGCTAGGAGTTGTACGACAGCAACCCGAACCAGTCCAAATTTTTGAAATCGGTAACAGTCGAATTTCTTTATTTGTGAAAGAGTATCTAAGTGTAAGTTTTTATACCTGTAACACAATTGGTTTTTGAAATATTCCTGAAACGTACGTGCTAAGAGTTGTACGGTAACAACTCGAACCAGTCCAAATTTTCGAAATCGGTAACAGTCGAATTTCTTTATTTGTGAAAGAGTATCTAAGTGTAAGTTTTGATACCTGTAACACAATTGGTTTTTAAATATTCCTGAAACGTACGTGCTAGGAGCTGTACGGCAGCAACCCGAACCAGCCCAAATTTTTTAATTCGATAACAGTCGAATTTCTTTATTTGTGAAAGAGTATCTAAGTGTAAGTTTTCATGCCTGTAACACAATTGGTTTTTGAAATAGTCCCGGGACATACGTGCTGGGAGTTGTACGGCAGCAACCCGAACCAGTTCAAATTTTCAAAATCGGTAACAGTCGAATTTCTTTATTTGTGAAAGAGAATCTAAATGTAAATTTTCATATCTGTCACACACATGGTTTTTAAAATATTCTTGAGTCTTGGTAAGAGTTGTACCGCAGCAACCCGAACCTGTCATCTGATGGCTTTGTAAAGTACCGCGTTATTTGCATACCGGTACCATGAATAACTGTGCAAAATTTCAGAACTCTATCTTTAAAACTGTGGGCGTGTATAGCGAACAAACAAACAAACAAATAAACAAACAAACAAACAAACAAACAAACAAACAAACTTTCCCTTTTATAAGTATAGATTGTCTAACAACTTCAAAAATTTTCTAAACCACATTAAAATTAGTTGAATAAAATTTATCAAATAAGATTAAAATTAGTCAAATAAGAATTGGAACTGACACAATTGAAAGAGTAAATTAAATTAAATACCTGGGAACTATGATTGATAGCAAAATTAATTTTAAAAGCCATGTAGAATATATTAGTATAAAAAATAAGCAAAAACATAGATAGGCTTCTTTAAGAGAATTAGAAATAAATTAGATATATTGACTGCAGTAAAAGTGGATAATGCAATTATATATTTTTATTTATTTCATTATGTACATATACATGAGACGGTAAGTCTCTACAAGAGTATATGATAAAAAAGAATGTAAATTCATTGTACTTAAACTAACTTAATCTATGGTTAACAGTAAAGCAAAAGACAAATAGAAAAACAATTATATATATATTATTCTGCATTTATCTGGATGTTTGTAAGTTCGACGGAACGCTCCAACACATACACAAATTGTATATGTGTACAAATGCATATATATACAAATTGCTTTGGTGCTTTTTTTTAACCCCTGTCTACCATGCTGAACCTTTGCAGGAAAAATTGATTGCATGAACTATATTTTTTTAATTTAATGTTAGTGTTCTTCGCAAATAATAAGGAAAAATAAAAAATAATAATAATAATATAAATAAAACAAACAATTTTTTTGATTTATAATAATAAGGACTAATAGAAATTTAATCAATAGTTTAATATGGTATAATAACTAAAAGGCAAACAGCATTTAACACAAAAAAAACATAATTCACTCAAAGGTTATTCTTATTACTTAAAATTATACACAATAATATACATGTGTATCAGCATATTTGGATTGTATAATTTTATACATTATGCTACTTATACCTGCTTATACCTTTTATTTTTGTCATTATTGTGTGCGTAACTCACTTCACTCAAAACAAAATATTTTTTTAAGGAAGGGCTTGGTTTAGTAGGTAAGAATCCTACATATAGTGTCAAGCTACGCCCTCGTTGTATCTTTCTGAAGATCCCCACCAGCCTACGAAAAATAAAAAAAATAAAAAAATTGGCAAAGTTTTGACTACAAAAAAAATATTTCTTTTATGTGTTTTAGAAAATTAAAAAGTGATATAAACATAAGTACTGTAATTTCGGAATAAAGAATCTAATGAAAGAAAAAAAGAAACTAGGATTTATTTTGCTTCCGTCATTTATGACGGGTTACAAAGCTAGTAAAAAATAATAATGATAAAAAAAAAAAAATTAAAATATAGCTATATAAAAATTTTTGAATGCAAAATTTCTTCTCCTAACAAAAACACCTTCTAAACATAACAGACATAACAAACATTATTATTAAACACTATTAAAATTAAAATTAAGCTCAAACAAAGCTCGTAAAACTTAGAATTACATAACTCACACCTGAGAACGTTCGGCAATTCCATAACGCCACTGCCCTTACAAAGAAGGATTGATTTCTTAATCTTCCTGTGGCCTTGGAATAATTACGTTTGGACTTCTAAGTGATCTACCATGGGTTATTTTCTCATAGAGATATTTTGGCGTATTTTTAGATATAATTTTTCTGATAAAGCATGTATATTTATATTTCAGATAGTTTTCAAAGGTACAATCACTTTTTTGGACTTCTAAGTGATCTACCATGGGTTATTTTCTCATAGAGATATTTTGGCGTATTTTTAGATATAATTTTTCTGATAAAGCATGTATATTTATATTTCAGATAGTTTTCAAAGGTACAATCAAGTATGACTTTGGAAACATCTCTAATACTGTCAAATTTACGTCGGTTTGTGACAAAACGTGTACAAGCATTAAAAATTAACTCACAACAAGTGAAATGTGGAAAGATTAACGACAGAACCAGTTTCTTTTTCACCCGTTCACTAATATAATAAGTAAATTTCCATAGCTTTCGTAGTTTAAAAAAAACATTTTTAGAAATAGCATTAATGTGATCATTCCACGTAAGAGTTTTATTTAACACAACTAAATTTTTAGCACTATTTACAAATTTTACTATAGAATTATTAAGTTTTACATTCGGAAGATTCGTTGTGTCGATATTTCGAACAACCAATGCCTGGGATTTAGACGGATTTAATCGTAGCCCATTATTTAAAACCCAGAAAGCTACGGCGTCGAGATCGTGATTAATTTTGGCGATCAAGTGGTGAATATTAGAAACTGGACCACTTATATAAATTTGGGCATCATCAGCATATAACCTACACTGATGGGCTTCAGACAAACACCAGGACAAATCATTAATGAAAATACTAAAAAGCAAAGGACCCAGTATGGATCCTTGAGATACACCACATAAAACGGGTACGTTATTAGATTTAACACCATTTAAGTACACAAATTGACTTATATTATTTAAATAGCTTTGAATAAGAGTGATAGCAGAGGACTCAAAATTGAAAGTTGATCTTAGTTTAAAACACAGCTATGATTGTTATGTTTTATGTATTATAAAGCCACACTTTGATTATTGTGCAACCATATTGTACTTATAAGCAATAAATAAGAACTGGATAAGTTGCAAGAGCTGCAAAATAAAGATATACGATCAATCTTAAAGGTAGATTTACTTCAATAAGGTATATGCCCTGAAATGGTTGTTAAAAGTACCGCAGATGATTGAACTTAATGTTTTAATATTTATATTTAAAATAAAAAATGTCAAAGGGCCAAATTATTTGAAAGAGAAACTAAAATCTGTAAATGACATCCAACCATATAATCTATAGCAAATGCGGAAGTGTGAGTAAGACCAAAGAATTAGAGAAAAAGTAGTACTAGAATTTCACTATTATACAAAAGATTTTTAAATTTTTATTACCACTTACCAGTTGATATAAAGAAGGAGGTGAAATTAGTACAATTTTTTTTTGTTTATATTTACCCAAAATAATGGGATAAGTACTCTAATTGCCTTCACAGAATTTAATCCATATTAAGATGAAGAAAACAAAGGATAGTAAAGAGTAATACAATTAGAAAAGAATTAAAATGTAATAGAATAGAATAGTTAGTACAGAATTTACGAACAGATTAACAGATATTTATTTACCCGTCTTTTGAAAAATTCTAAGTTATACGTTTGAGTGAACACAAAAGATTGTAAGGTGTTCAGTAGTTTAGAGGTTCGGTTGCTCCTACATTACGATGATAACTAAATGATGTTACGTGTTATGTAACATCTCCATCATCGATAATTTTGATGGATCGCTCTTCTACCTTATCTAGATAACGTAGGCTGGTATTTTGTGCTCCGCTTTAAATATGCGAGTTATATTCAAGTTGAGGCCGAATGTATGCTTTATATATTAATAGGAGGTTGGAAGATGTAAAATATTTTCTACTTCTGCTTAAGAATCCTAAACATTTCACAGCATCCTGTGCTACAGAAAAAATATGATCATGCCTCGAGAGTTTGCTGTTTATTTCCATTCCAAGAATTCTTAGAAATTCAAAGTTTTCGATATTTAGATTTCCGAATACAATATTTGGTATTGATATGGGGTTTGCTTTGTTGATAAGAGGCAACTCTGGGTTTTTGAAGCATTAAATTTTACCCTATTTACACTTCCCCAGTCATGTATTTTTTGAGAGTCGCTGTTTAGAGAACAAAATATATTATTTCGTTCTGTGTGAACTGAAGTTTGGGTCACTTCAACAGCTTTTTCCAAGAAATACAAGGAACCAAGGGTACTATCATCAGCAAAACTGTGAATCTGATTCGAAGTCGTGGATAGGAGATAATTTATGATTATTACAAATAATGTTGGAGAAATGGGGAGACACCAGCATTGATAGTGAATTTTTGAGATATAAAACCATCGAATACAACGCGTATTGAGCGGTTTGAAAGGAAATTTTCAATTCACGTGCTGAAAATATTTCTCAATCCAATTGCTTCTAGTTTTTTCAGTAATGAAGCATGCCAAACGCGATCAAAGCTTTGGATATATTTAAGGCTATATAGTTTTGGCTTCACAGTATTTTTCTAAGCATCGGGCACATTTTTCCGTTATAAAGGTCAAAAGATCACCAGTAGACCTTTTCGATCTAATGCCATTTTGGCAGTCATTTATAAGACTGTTACTTTCTATATATTTTTTTAGTTAAAAGTCAATGATTGTTTCCATCACTTTTGATAATACTGAAGTCAAAGCAATTGGGCGATAACTAGAGGGATTGCTTGGGCGATAACTAGAGGGCACCCTTTTTTGGGATTGGCTGGACGTGAGCTTTTTTCCATGAAGATAGGTAAATACCAGAAACGTATGATGTATGGAAAAGTTTACTCAGTGGTCTAGGTAGGATGTTTGCACAATTTTTAAGAACTATAGGGGGGATATTATCAGGCCCGGTAGATTTGTTTGAATTCATATCCTTTAGAACTTTTGCAACAACTCGCGGACGAAAATAAATAAAGAATTTGAACATGATTGTGTAAATTATTTGAAATCGTGAAGGTTCTCTTCGATCTTTCTATCCAAATGTGAATATTTTTGTCAATACATTTGTGTAATTGAATATTTTTGTAATATGTTAAATATAAAAGAATTGCAAATATGAATGACTTATTAAAGATAAATGTCTAATTAAAAGTATATTTTGTAAAAGTAAAATTTGTAAAAATTTTAAATTGAAAGCATTACAAAATTAATACCAAAATGTAAGTAATAGGACAAATTTAAGAATGTAAAATAATATCTTAAATATATATCAAGCGTTTTTATCACACTAATAAAGAAATATTATTACCAACCAAACGGTATGTATGTGGTACATGAGTATGGAAAAGGTATATCCCAACGCTTTGACTGATTATAAAAAAAAATACAATTTGAAAATATTTACAGCACAATCTTTCTATGTGGTTCAAAAATATCCTCATTTTCATTCTATTTCCATTTTATTTAGAGGTTTTTAGCCTTGTGGCTTATTAATGAATAGAATTTTATTCTAATATTAATTTAGAATTAAATTTGTTTAAAAACTCTTATTTTCTCCAGCATTCTAAATATATTTTTGGATCTGAACTCAGTTCCCTTTCTTCCTTACTGATACCAATTTCAGTGGTTTACAATTTACCAAATTGAAATGTCAGTGTGATAGTTTTGAAAATCTCTTTTCTAACTAAATTTATTTCAAAAATACACAACAAAATTTAAAACTATAAAAATCATCCTTGTTTTATAGAACTGAACTATATTTTACAAATCATAAACATTTTTATTCAATACTATTATACTATATATACTTATATTAAATATTGATCATACAATTTACAATTTCCTATTTTTACTATTTTCATCCAATAACAACAACTACTCTGCTATAGAGTATTTGCTATGAAATTTTATTAAAAATAATAAAACAAATTTTACCTTTTCACCTCTTAAAATCAATTTAATGTGTTCAATTCGAGATTGTTAGTTTCATGTAATTGTTTCATTTTATATTTACTTAAACTACCTAGGTACATAACAAAATTTTTTTTAAATGTTTTTTTCTTAAAAATATTTTCTATTAATTGAATAGTAAATAGAAAATTCTGTCAGGAAATCAACACAAGTATACTACACCGCCACCACTATTATTGGAAATAAAAGTGCAATGCAATTGATGAGATAGAAAAAACCTGCAAAAAATGAAATTAAATAAAAAAAAATCCAAAAAAGCTCAAAATTGCAATATCAACAATGTGAATTGGAGTTTATCTGTGGTACATGGTCTGTACTGATGGCATATATATACACTCACATGAATATGGTACCATATTGTAAAAATAAAAAAAAAACATATTTCCTTTTCTGAAATGAAAATTTCATTTATTTTTATTTCGATAATAACACAACATTTTGTTTCGGAAAGTACACTATAAAATAGTGAAATAAGAAGATTACAATTTAAGGATCAGAGTTTTATGAATGTGGGAGCTCTTAAAGTATCAATATAAGAGTAATTTTTTTTTTGTTAATTTGGTTTATTAAATTTTGCTAAAGTTATTCAGTTACACTGTATGGTTGGTTTTTTGTATGGTTGGCTCTATCTCTCTATATATATATCTGTCTCTCTCTCTCTCTCTTTTCTTTTAAAAATATTTTGTATCGGAATGATATTTACTTTATTTTGAGCTACAAACAAATACAACACAACACCAGGGAGGCTGTAAGTGTTAATTTTTACACCATGAAAATATTGAAAAGCTGCCATCGGAAACTCGTTTATTCTGAGAGCTATTAAAATCTGTAACTCTTAGATAAAAATATTCCATTTTAGGACTATGCAACTTTTCAAAGCGAACTTGTTGATGTTTTTCTCATACCATCAAATTCCCCTCTATTATCCTATTTTTACAGTTGTCATTAATTCACCGGTACTTTAGAATTGCTTGCTTATAATACCCAAATTAGCTTATATATTATTTTTACTCATCTTCAGAACATACAACATCCATAAATCTCCTCGATTTCAATCTATTCTGATTGATTTAGAACACATTAAATTTTTACTTTATCGACCCAGATTCCCAACACGTAGTTTTGGGTCTATTCACATTTTTTCCTCCTTTAACCCGTTGGCTACGGGTATATACTGGTGAACACCAACAACTTTTTGTTCCACAGCGCAATGAGTTACGGGTTATACAAATGAATACCGAACTAAGCGAGTTTAATGCAATTAATGTTATAAAAATTTATCAAAATCAATCTGGATCTGGTGTAGGTCGTAAAAGGTGCAGATTTGTCAGTACGTATTGTGGACAACGTGATCCAAAAATATTTCTTCTATGTTGTAATAAATATAGAAGAAAAGCATTTATTTTGAAATATTTAATTAATTTTTTTCATAACTTGCATGTTATGTGACTTGGACCATGTTATGTACATGGGTAGAGCAAAAAACTGAGGATTTTTGGGCAAACGTTCCTGGAAATCGTCAAGCAAAAAAGCTCATGCCCAAACGCTCGCTCAAGTAAACTAAAACTCTTCTTGGCCTCAATAGGAAACAGGTCCGTATTTTGGCAGGGATAATAACAGGCCACTGCCAAATAAAGAAACACCTTTTTTAAATGGGTCTAATAGACAACAACCTGTGCAGAGTATGCGAAATAAAGGAAGAATCTATTGAACATATATGCTCCGTGAATGCGAAGGGCTCATTTGCAGCAGACTTCGCCACTGCAGCATTTCCAGCAGCATTTCCCGAACAATAGAAGCCACCCAGAACCCAGCATACCATTGAAGAACATTCTGAGTGTTATCGCAAAATCAGGTATTCTTAATTGCTCAAAGACATACAATGAGCCCATTTGCGGCAGCGGTGATATAGGGGACAGATCCCTTCCCGGAAAGTTTAAATCTAATCTAATCTATGTGACTTGGAAATTTTTGGTTCGAAATGTATCACCGGTAATTCATCGGACCCTGGAGCTGAAAAGATAATATGTTCACCGGTGACTTATTGGTAGTTAACGTGTTACGAAATTCATTTAGGGTTCTGCCTTATAAGCTATCCAGCTCTTCTTAGTACAATATGTCGTAAGCACTTTTGTTTCTTCGTTCTCATTTGTAATAATTCTGTTTTGTTTGGTTATGTTCAATATATTATTATATTGAGCACTAAACCTAAGGTATTTGTTGACGAATAGAACAAAATCTGTTTGATACGGATCTGAAAATATTTCTATTATTTAGTCCGCTTTGTCGTAGAATTTTTATGTAAAAACAAAATTTTTATCTAACAATCTTTATCGACAATAACTATTACAGGAGTGGTTTCGGGACCAATACAACTCCTAACATTTACTTTAATTGATTTCATAACTTATTACAGGATATTATTGATAAATCTCTGAGTTTTATTAAAATGTACATATATAATCTAACAATTCATAAACACTGGAATTTCTAGCTATGCACTAAAAAGACAAACGTCTTAACTGTCATGTAAGTAACTAAGGACGAAAACACTCATGAAATCATTATTGAAAATTAAAAAAAAAACCACAACTTGACTTTTTTATTGTAGGGGATGAACCCATAATTTAAGAGTGTTTTTATAACCATATAGCTTTGTTCAATAACCTGGGTCTAGTAGAACGATCTAGAACGATCTAGAGTAAAAAAAAAACACTCTTTTGTGTTCAGTAGTTTCCGTTATTTGAACTTTTGTGTTCAAAAGTGTTATTATCGGTGCTCATTAGATTGTCCAAAATTGATTTTTTTTTGTTCTAAATGTTGTTTTGAATAGTTTTGCACAATATTTTTTTTTTTTTTAAATTTTGACAGTTAAACAAAGAAATTTGACAGTGAACAAAACTTAGAACAAAAAAGTCTAAAAAATAACAAACAAATTGTTTAGTAGATTTTTCTGGTCTAAGTATAGTCCTAAAGTGTTTGACATTGAATTACCATATTCCAATCCTGTTCTATATCTACTGGTCAAATTTAATATGTTGATATTAGTCCGTCATGACTGTCGTGAAGTAAGGATAATTGCAATTGTTATTGTTATACGTTAATAGCGTTAAATTATTTTTTAGAAATAGGCCATCAGCCGTATCGGTGAATTCGATTCGATATAAAATTATTCGAATTTCTCGATTCGATTCGATGAGAATTTCTTAACGGTGAATTCGATCGAAAGACTAATTTTGTATTCATTTCAAAAAATGTAATCAAATTAGAAATATAACGAAATGTAATGACTTTTATTTCAAATAAGTTCAAATTTCAAATTAAAAAAACTAATTTAGATTGCTGTTTTAGAAAAAAATTATTAAAATACACATATGTATGTATGTACGTATAAAAAAAAAAAAAAAAAATATTATAAAATTTTGAACGAGAAAATTTTCGATCAAAAATATTCAAATTTTTGTTAAATCGAGTTCGCCGGTTGAAAATTTACGATCGAGTACTCGATTTTTATTCGATCGAATTCACCGGTACGGCTGAATAAGAAGTAAAATTAGAAGCGTTACTTCAGGGTTACAGCACTTAATTATTTTTCATATTAAGATTTTAAACAATGAGTTGAATGGGTGATATGGAAGATATTGGTTAAAATGTTCATGCTATTGCACTCAAAAAAATACATGGCAATGAACATAAGCATAACCCAAGTGGAAACCACTATTTTTTTTTTTTTTTAATTTTTATAACAATAATTTATATGCATTTATAATTTTTTTATCTATTCAATAAAACAAATATATATATTTTTTTATAATTTCAGATAACATGTGTTGACATAATTGAAGCTTATCAAATAATATTATATTCAAATTTTCAAATTTAACTAATTTAATTCACCGCTATGCTCTGCATTTTAATTATCTGATTTTGAAAAATAAAAAAAAAATTCAAAATCCTTCACAGGACATAGATTCTATTCAAAATATAATTTCTGTTTTTAACTGTTTTTAATAGTAAACGATTTTAATTAAATATAAATTTGAATAAATTTAATAAATCAATACCTTCTAATATAAAAAAAAAAAAAACAAATAAAAAAATAAATTAGTATTAAATTTCTATAAGAATAGCTTGGCTTAATATTTGTTGCTCTACTAAGCAGAAATTTAATAATTTCTATATTATTATGAATTCATTATAGAAATGAAAAACTTCCACAGCTTAATTTTAATTTTTCAATTAATTATGTATAGGAATATGTTATTTCGAAATCAATAAAGCATAAATTCAATTTTATTTCACCTTTAATCTAAAATCTATATACGAATTTTATGTGGGTTTTTGTGATTATAATACTACTGCACAGATTTATAATGTATAAATCAAATAAATAGCCTACAACTGATATTGACAACTACCTACCAATATTTCATTTTTATTTAGTTTGTTTTTTTTTTTTGTTCTTCTTTTCTAATTTTATTTCGTATACTGCAAATCGATTTATTTTCTAATAATAATTTCAAGTTATACACAAAAAAAAAAAATAAAAAATCAAATAAATTGAAATTTTAGTGACATTAAAAAATTCTTACAATTCTTTCTATCTCTTTCTCTCATTTCTTAAAATAGTATCTCACTTTAAATTATGTTTTGTTCGGAATCAAAAAACAAAAAGAGAGTAAAACAAATTTCATTTTGTAAGTTTTTATGTTGAGAGTTCTTTTCATCTTATTTCTAAAGTACAGTATGTATCAAAATTTAAATAACACAATTCTGAATTCGAGTGTGATTATAAGAAAGAGTGAAAAATCTGATTTTATTTATGATAAGAAAAAAATCAAATTTTTTATTGTCATGGTGGACTTCCTCTTCATGGACGAACGTCCGGACAATTTTATTTTACAATATATTTGAAACACAAATACCATTAAAGAAAATTTTATGATTTCCTCTCAATGCGCGAAGGACTGACATTTGTTATGTAGTCAAAAAAGGTTGACGTTTGAAAATATGTTTAAATGGGTTGATATTATTTTCATGAAAAAAATTTAAAATTTTGTTAAGAGTAATAATAAACATTTTAATATTCGAAAAAATAAAATATAGCGCTTTGCTAAAAATAAAATAAAAATAATTTGTTAGAAACAAAACTAAAAAACTAATAACAAAAAAATTACACTTCATACCTTTTTCTTAAAAAACATTTGAAATTCTATATGTGAATGCGAATTTTATTTTATTTATTCTTATTATTATAATTTTATTTAAATTTATTTTTAATTTGAATTCTTTATTTATACAATTAAATTTTATTTTATTTTATTTTCAATTTTATTATTTTAATTTATACAATTTAATTTTATTTTCTTATAATACTTATTTCTAATAAGTTAATTCAAAATTCATTTACCCTTTTAATTACTTTGATTAAGATGTTGTCGCTTCAGCTGCTGAATCAAGCAGAAGGAAGAATTTTCTTCCGGAAATTTAGCTAGTAAAATTATATATATATATGACGATATTTCTCCAGTGTCATATTTTCTACCAACCAACATTACATCGGGACGATAATCGATCCTTGAATTCTTCAAATTCTTTAATTAGCTCGACTATCTTTCAAAATATATATGAATAGAATAGTGATATACCATTAATTAAATTTAATATATACAATTTGAAAGATTAATTAATCGTATATCAGTATAGTAATTAACATTTGGTTTGCATACTTTTAGGATGACACATGATCGTGTATGACTTGCGTTCATTCATAAATCGAGATAGCAATAAATATTTATCAAATAATTATATATATCTATCCTTTTCTTTTACTTCGTCCTTCAGCCAAAAGTTAAAAATATTTTAACCAAGAAATTGGATGAACAAAATGCCCGGTATATATTTTTGTGTATGTGTTGGTAAAATAAATTTTTTTGATTGGTTAAAAAATTTGTCCGGACGTTCGTCCATTAAGAAGAAATCCATCTTAAGTAATCAAAAATTGGTACCTAGGTTTTGGTGAAATAATTTGAAATAGGGAACGATGTATGGTCGTATGATTTTTCATGGTTAATATTAACTGTTATAAACTGATGATCGACTGGTTTTCCTGGGTTAATATTAATAATTTTAATTTAACAAAAATTACCAGAATTGTAAGAACCATGGATAAAATAAAAAAAATCTGTGTTTGTTTAACTTCATTTACAGAAATACTTTGTCAATTATGATATCAACTTTGATTGTTACACCACCATCAGAAGACTAAAAATAACCAATGTCTAATCTATAGAACACACAATACATTCTTTGAAACATATTCACCAATATCGCTTATCACTATCACATATCGCACCAATATCGCCAAAAATCGCTTAATATCCTTTACAATTGAAAGTTCAATGAAAAGTTTTTTAAATATTTTCAGTTATAATTAATCCGTTACAGTTTGGCTATCTTATTAAAACCAATTTTTAGCGGTAATGTCTATGCGTTCTTTTTTCGTAAAAACTACTAGTTTGAAGTACTTCAGTTGACCAGTTTGTTATGCTAATTATTTTTTGGTATTAATTTCGTCTACTTTTTTTCAGAGAGTAAATTGGTTCGAAGTAGAAAAAAATAGTCAAACTTTGTAAAAGGTATACACAAAAAGAATATCATTTTCAACTTTATTGTCCGGACAGACGTAATTCATTGTTTAAATATTTCCCAACTATTATCATACTTTATTTTTCAATTTTTAATCGAATTTTTATTTTTAGTGATATTTTAAATTAAATAATTTAATTGTTGGAAAGTTTCCGTTCACTAATAATTTATTTTAATCTTTGATTTAAAATGTCGATATTTTGAAAGCATCGAATAATTCGGTTGCAATAACTTTCTTCATTAACAGTTGCAGTAACCTCTTTTTTGCGTTGCGATAACTGATTAGATGTTTGTCACAATCGAGCAATTGTTACATCAACAAACTAACTCGTTTCAAATAACTTTACATCGGTCACCATAACCGAATAAAAGTAGTTGTTGTAGCCAAAGCGATGTTACTATAATCGAATGTTTGTTGAAGAGACCTATATTATTATTACGTTAACAAACTCATTAATTTGATTTAACTCTATGATGGTCACCACATGAAAGTAGTTGCTGTAACTAAAACGAAGTTATCATAACCAAATGTTTGTTACCATACATTTCATAGTATAGTTGTAATGATCGCATTAGCTCCCTGCACTACAATATTATGGCTGATTTTATACCAGGAAGTGAACTAATGCAATCATTATAACTATTGCAAAATATTTCGTGACAAACATATGCTAATGCTAACTTTCTAAGAAAGATCGTACATTTAAATACAAACAGACAAGTTTAGTATAATAAATTTTACGTTATATTAATTGTTATTTAACATACTTAACTTAGTACCCACGTAACATTTTATTGTTATAAAAACAAAATAAGTAATATAAGACTCCTATATAACTCCGGATAAGCACTAAAAGTGTTATAATGATGTTTTTGTGGGAATAATGTGACGTAATGGGAATAATTAATATCTTTTTCATATAAAATAAATATAAAATCTATAAGATTAATATTTTAAAATAAAAAATAATACCTATCTCACTCTCGCGTAACATAAATATTATTACAAATGAATTTCATTTCAAAATATAAACATATACACTAACACATATGTATACTACTAATCCTATTACAATAATATTATAGTAATTGCTCCCGTGCCTTATAGGATTCTCCATTTTACTGCTATAACGTATTTATAACGTTTTGAATCAAATGAACACTAATACTTCTATTAGATGATTTACAATAGTGTTATAAGACTGCGCAAGAGTCTTATAGCAATAAAATTGTTACGTGGGTACTTAATGTAACTTAGTATAAATGTAATGCATTATAATAATTGTCCCAAATACCAAATTGATGTCCATTGGCCTATGTCAGTAATTTAAATTTTTTTAAATTAGAAACTAAAAGCTTATTCGTTTTTATAATTAAATATAAGCAAAATAATGTGTATTAAAAAATTGGGAATCAAGTAATTCATAACATACATGATAACTTTTATCAGCCAAAATATTAAGCTAAGCATTTCAAACAACCATTTGCATACTTTCTTCATCCATAGGACTAATTAATTAATATAAAATACTAGCCCCTAGCAAAAATATATTTATCTGAACAGTTTAACTTAAATAGCGGTCAGTTGTTCTAGACTTTACTTTGAGGCTTATAGTTGAAAATAATAAAGTTAATTCAGTGTGAAATCTGCCTCTTAGGTCTCTGACTGAGCTGTAAACCTCTCTTCTAGTCTACAACCTTTTTAATTTGTGTTAGTATGTTATGTACTTTGTTGGTCTAGTTTGTTCAAGTGATTTTATAGTAGAACTTTTACGCCTTGAAAATATTATTTTTTTAACCAAAATAAGGCAAAGTCAGTGACTGGTATATGCTACTGGATTTTGTATCACATGTGCTTTTATCAGTCATCTTAAAACTTAAGATTTTGTAATTTTTTTGTGGTTTCTATGATCAGCATGAATATTCTTCATAGCACCTCTGAAGTTTTTATTAACAGTTTACTTTCGGCTCAACTTTATTAGTATCACTTTTCACAACTCATTAATGTTCTTTTATACCTCCCTATAGTTAAAAGCTGATTTTTTTTGTTTGTAAGACTACATTCAATCGTTTCTTCATTTGGTTCTTTTTCTTTTTTTTCTTATAGATTTGATGTTCCTTTTGAATTGTGTTAAATGGTTTAGAAAAATGAAAATTTTCTTTTTTTTTCTTTTTACTCTTTTTTTTTGTTTTTTTTTTTTGTATTTTTTTTTTTGCTTTCTCATTCTTTTCTTATGTTCACTCATTATGAGTAAAAAGGTACACAAAGGAATTATAGAAGTGAAAATATCATTGCTGTATTTTTATTCAGTCGATGGTAGTGAATAGGTGGTTATCGAAATCATTGTTTTTTTTTGGCCTGGAAATGGATGACAAAAGAATTTATTAAAATGTTGGCAATGTAAAAAAAAAAAAAAAAACAAACGAAGTGAAATGGCATGGTTTAATTTTACAGTTAAAAACTACATTGAGTAAGTGAAAACGGATGGAGAAAAAAATTTCGAAAAGTTGTAAGAAATAAATTGACTTCACTAAAGAAATTCGAATCTTTTTGTTTTTTTTTTTTTTTACTAAAATTATACAATCATAATTAATGTGGTTTTTTAAATGAATTTTTGGAAAATATAATGAAAATTATTTTCTTTTGTTTTTCTAAACATAGAATTTATCAAAAAATAATGAAAAAGTGATTTAATCAAATTGTTTGAGGGATTAAAATTTTAGCATTTTAAGTGATTCTCAACCGAATTTTAGCAACAAAAAAAACAAAAACATTTTTTTTTTGATTATAATCAAACTGATTATTACTTTGATTTTTGGTTATCTTTTGTTTTGAAAAACCTACATTGAAAAATGTGAATTTAATTACGAAAACGTAAAAATTAGAACCAAAGTTTTGATCATTTTGTTTTAATTATTTTTCTTTTTTATATTTTCACAATTCTAAGTCCTTTGAGAAGCCACAAATCTATTTTTGTTTTACATTTTGTAATTTTGGTTCTTTATTTTCTGATCCTATTTACTGGTAATGTAATAACGGTATTTGTGGTATATTGATTTCATAAACATTCAATGTTGAGTTGTAAGCATTTACAATTTCGACTCAACTAATTGTTAAACTCAAATTTTGAGTTTTTACATATCTTCAGTTTGTTTATGTATTGAGCAAAGAAATATTGAGCGAATTGTATTTATGAGTGGACTCAATATAAAAGCTAAGTACTGAGCTTAACGTGATTTAATTCAATTGAAATTCAATCTTTGTTCCTATTTCATTTATTTCAATATTCATATCCCCCCCCCCTTGTAATAAGTTTAAATACGTACCAAAGTAAAACAACTAAACGTAAAACACTATTCCACTGCTCAAGACTGCTTATTTATTTATTTATTCAACTATTATTGTGCCTAAAGACACTTCTCTCATTTTAAGGCTTTTTACAAATATACAAAGTTGAACTTCAGAAATCAAAAAACCAAGTAACAATGAAAAAAACAAGTAAATATTATAAAGACAATTATAACAAAAAATTTTACAAGGATTAAAAGGATATTAATCTGTGACATTACAAATACCACACAACAAATAACATAAAATTATTGCATACCTGCTTTTAGGGAATTTTCTATTCTTAAAAAAATGTCTTGGCCACTCAACTACGAACACTGGCATTTAATTTTGTTTATTATATTATTTATATTTTAAATTTAATTACTAGAAAAATCAACCTTCTTAATCGCACAGGGTGACTTTAATACTGAATTACTTTAGAGAGTAATAGTGGAAGAGCCTCTGGAAACCTTTTTTTTTTTTTATACATAATCAAAACTCTAGACCTTTTATACCGATTGGTGCGTTTGGCTAGCGTGGGAAAGGAAAATTAGGAAAGAAGAATGGTAAAAGGGGAGGAGGAAAATTACGAACGAAGGTGTTGATGTTCGTCTTGAATTTATTTAGGTCATAAATATAAAATTTATCATGTTTTGGGTACACATAAGATGGAATTTGGTTCCACATTCGGGATGTTGAGGTTATAAACGAATTTCCGTAACTTGTCTTTTGCCATCTAGGGATTTCAATGGTGTAGGGATGAGCACATGCTGCCCTTCGTGTTTCACGGGGGAAACGCTTAAGTGGAGGTAGAATAGATTTAATTTCCATTGAGCATGTGCCGATGCTTACGAGATATCTATAAAAAAGGGAGAGAGCTCCGACCATACGAAGATGTCCAAAAGAAGCAAAATAAGCTGTCATATTTGGATCATTGATTAGACGAATAGCCTATTTTTGGACTTTATTCAAATGTTTTAACGCAATATTAGAAGCGTCAGCCCCTATGTGAGAATCATCACTTTGGAGAGGATCGATATTATAGCTATAGGCCTGTAGTTGGAGTGGAGAGATCGCTTTTGTTACCTTTTTTGGGAATTGGGTTAACATGCGCAATCTTTCATTGTGAAGGCTATATGTCTTAGAACCATAGATGGGATGCCAGGGGAACTATTAAGTGCTAATTGGTTTTAGAACAAAATTTAAGCTGTCAAAAAATAACCAAAAACTCTATCCACACCTATTTATATTCATTTCTCAGATTAGACCTTGTTTCATTTTAACGATTAATTAATTAAAAGCTATGGGAGCAATTGTTTTGTATAGAAGCGACATTTATGAAATTTATTAAAACGAGCTACAATAGCTAATTTACTATTTTTTATAATTCTCAGACTAAGAAAGTTATGTTTTATATTAAAGTAACGCAATTGTATAAAAAATACATTATGAGTTTTATAAATGTAGAAATTTCTGAAGATTGAGAGATTCCTAAACTATTAAATATATTTTGTAATTGCTAAAAAATAAACTAACAGTAAAATTACAAATAAATTACAAGTAAATATTTTATTTGAAAGAAAAGACAACAGGTAGATTTTCAGAAAATTATTAATATTTTATTTTTTCTTACAATTTATTAAATACTTTATGTAGTATTGATCTACTGATTAATACCCACATTACAGCTGTTCGACTAAATACAACTGCTTCCACTGATTTTATTATTCTAATCTATAATTATAAATAGACAATCATTTAAGGACCTGAGCAGTAGACACCTTTTCATTTTATCTCGCTTCGCCTTAACGAACTCTTAATAATATAAATAAGTTATATACAACAATAATGCACACACAGTTAAAAATTTTTTTTATCATATGGGTTTATTATTTACCAAATCCATTATGCATATTATGTATGTGAGGTCTTATTAAAAAAAAAAAAACAAAAACAAACAAATCAGTTATTATTATTAGTTACATACAATGAAATTTTTTTTTTTTTTTTTTTTTTTATTTTTTTTTTTTTTTTTTATATTTAAACTCTATTGTATTAAATTTGGCTTCAACTTGAATTATAATTACTCAACAGGGGTCCCTAGTACTTATATATAATATGTAAATCAATTCAGCACAAGCTTAATTAATTTTCGTCTTAATCACCACAGTTATATGCACAAATATAAAATGTTAATGAAGGTTACGATTTACAACAAATGTGGGGATTCTATTTTTGCACTGCCTAAAATTGAAGTTAAGGTTTCTCACCACATTAGGCCTTATCAAGCCCGTATTAATAAAACTACCTACAAATTAAAAAAATTTTGACGTGGGAGTTAATAGTTCTGGAACTATTTGTTTTTCATTTTAATTATACTTAATTTATATACCACAAAATAATTTTTAATTTTGTTTATTAATTGAATTTTTTCTATAAATTTATTATTATTATTATTTCTTTATTTATTGCAATTAAAATTATAATAAAAGCAAGCACTAGCTACCAGGTTCATCGGCTTTATATTTGCATTTACATAATTCTTTTTTCTTTATCTCTTATAATAAGAGTCTAACGGTATTTATTCTATAAATTTTTATAACATTCTCTGTAGTTTGTTTGCAGTCTTCAAAAATATGTTTGATTATAATTGGGGAATTGTTGACACAATTATTGCATATCTGCATATCAATTATTGCAACATTTTGAAGCCATTCAAACAGATAGCTTTGCGTAAGCCTGGTATGCACAAATCTAGGTCTCGTAAGAACGATTGAAATTTTCCTAATGATTAGTGCTATATTTTTCCATTTGCTAGTGGACAATTTAATCCACTTCAATTTGTTCGAATTCATCGGTCCCAGTTTTGGTTATGTATGTTTCATTAGTGCTTATTGACTGCTTTTTTATAGTCCATATGTAATATACATACTCTGTGTTCATTATTGTGTTCTTCAAGTGTTGTTTCTTTTGTTAATTTGTTCACTCTTTCATTCCTAGAGATATTTGTACATGCCCAGGATACGAATTTGTTGCTACTCTCTCGAACCAATTTTTGATTCTTATTACCGTGGGGTTTCAGTATTATTCGTAAAGTTATTTTCAAACCCATTAAAAATAAATAAACTTTTTATTAATTAAAAAAATATTATGTAAAGAGTAGTTAAACATTGTAAAACATTAATTCTTTTATTTTAAAACCATTTTCTAAAATTTACAAAAAAAAAAAATTTATAATAATTTTGGGTTATTAAAAAGCTTTTAAAAAATTTCTAGTTTTAAATTAATTTCCAAGAATTGATAAACCAGATTTATTTCACTATTTTATACCACAAGACAAAGTTTTTCAAATTTACCATATTTAAACCTCTATTATTTAATATCGATCTGAGTGCAAATAGTTAAGTTAAAGATTATTAAGTTTGGTTGAGCATGAATATACATGCATCCAATTTTTTTTTTTTTCTCTGAAAATAACCAGGAAATTTCAAATTAAATTTCTTTCCAAACAAATCAATATTACACATATTCATAACATCCTTAACATTCTATATTCACCTATAGATATCCTTATGCTAATAAAATTTCATTGAAAATCAAACATTTTCATATCATCAAATTCGAAAAGGCCAAAAGTAATTATCCTAGAATAATGTTTTTTTTTTGCCCTAAAATAAACTACTGTAAAATAAAAATTGTGTATTATAACCTAAAAAAAAAAAAAAAAATCTGTACGTACAGTGACTGATGTTAATATTATAATCCTATACGGAATAGAATCATGAAGTATAACATTCAGTTTATTTTATGTATTATGTTGGTTTTTATATTTTTATATTTTTGATTTTATATTTGGTGTTTTTTTTTGTTTCAAATTCATCAATAGCGCTTCTCTATCACGCTTTTGCCTTCTAATGTCTAAAAATCAACTATGAAAAAAAAAAAAAAACTCGTAAATTAACAACTCAAACATCCTTTTTGGGGATCCCTTTTTTTGTTATCAGTAATATAATTTGTATCATATATATATATATATATATATATATAATGATTATGTATATGTATATTGATG
This sequence comes from Argyra leucocephala, assembly GCA_963942445.1. Classification (NCBI taxonomy): domain Eukaryota; kingdom Metazoa; phylum Arthropoda; class Insecta; order Diptera; family Dolichopodidae; genus Argyra; species Argyra leucocephala. Next base: position 144,570,302 of record OZ012679.1, on the reverse strand, counting down.
AAGTTTAGTATTACTGCGTAATAATGGTTGAGGTTTAAAAATAGATGACCAGGAAAATAATGAATATTGGCTAGTAGGTAGTTAGGTACATTTACTTTATCATTTTGTATAATATTATTATGTACAGTTTTGAACTACTATCTAAAAATTAAAATATACTATGAAATATATAAACATACATAGTAACAAAAATAAAATTAATTGTTCATTCAGTTGGAAATGAAACACTAAAAACCCAAATCCCAAATTTTTACCGTAAAAATTAAGTGAATGTACTTTTTTCATCAAAATGGTGTATGCATGTAATTCAGGGTGTTTTTCAATCGATTTTTGTTAAAAATAAAAAAAAAATAAGGAAAATCCAATAAAGATTTTTTATACTGCTCCATGTGTGTAGTAAACAAAAATTTAAAGTCATTTAAAAGAATGGAACATAAGACATAAAAGACTCTCTCATTTTTAATACAAATTTTTCAAACCGCAGAATATTAATACATGCGAATGATTATTTGTTGCACATACATTTACATTTCAATAATTTATAAAATTATGTTATATGGAGGTGACATTGTTTTTTGTTAGAATTTTTATAAACAATTACGCCCTATGTCTCAAAACGGGTTAAATCTGTTCACAACAAAATATTTTTTGTTTGTTTGTTGGGTAATTTAATGAATTTTTTATTTTTACTATGCAGTTACAATTGCATCCAATTATGTGTGCATAAATGTTATGATTCCAATGTTTTCATCAGTTCATCAAAACGTCAAAAACAAAATAAATATATGTAAAGAAATTTAATTAATTAATTTTACTCCCTCTTACACTTTAACGGTATACTATAATCCTCTCTTTGTAATTTAAAAGCTAAATATTCCAAAATAGTTCATAACTTCTGAAGAATTGATCGCCGTATAGCCTTTCGAGGATAATTTTATTTTAAAATATTTTAGAACTTTCGTTATTTAAGTATAAATTTAAAGTGAAATAAAAAATAGTACCTTGTAAAAAAAATATTTTTTTAAATTTTGTGAATTGGTTTGCTTGTTTTCTGCTGCTCTCCAGTTAGTTTTGTTTCATGAACCAACGAAACAATCTCAAACTATCTATTTGCATTATATATAGATACTTATATTTCTACTATTAGGTTTATAATTAGTTAAAATGTGACATAATGTTCATATGTTACTCTCAACATATTAAAATGTTGAAATACAAAATTTTAATTGGTAGCAATTTCAAAACAATACAAAACTCTAGCAGAGTGTAATCTTCAACTAAATTTTTTGAATTGAGAAAACTTGAAATCTGAGATTGAAAAATTTCCCGAAATGATTGTAATTTTTACAGTCCACATACAATGATTGAACAAATGCGTTTTCTTTAAATATGTAAAACTATAATAATCCTGTACATAGATAATATGTTGCACTTGATATTAAAAATATTTTATAAATTTATAAACAAAAAAAATTTAAAATTTTAATTCATTTATATTTAACCATCATTTGGTAGACTTATTCCCAAAAGATGTCATTAACCTAGTAAAATTTATAATTATATAAAATAATTTTCATAGATTTAATATTTATAATGTGGTAGTAGGTATTAACCATAAATGTATATTACATGATATAAGATAAAATAGAAATACACCTGTTAGAACAGATTTGTCATTTCTATGAAAAGTATAAATGAATAATTTAAAAATTGTGTTAATTGGTTTCCAATTAGAAGGTATATTACGGTATTATATTATAAGTATATATATAGGTATATTTGTTAATAATTTTATTCAATTGTACTTATTCACATTTTACTCACCATAAAACATACATGTGGACTCGTTAGAATACAATCAATGTAAAAAAAGTAGACCAGGAAAAGCAACTAGTAAATAGCTATTGTTTTGTTTTTTTTATACCATACCAGTATTATTTAACACAAAGTTGAAAAAATTATTTTTGTTAATTGAATAATTTTACTAATCCGTCGAAGTGCAATGCCGAACAAAGCTGTTTTATTTTTAACTATTAGAACACTTGTATTATTGTCATCGCATTTTCCTCGTCAATGACAACTTTTATGTTCTTAGCTTTCCGCAAAGTTATATTGATCGCCAATGCACTCCAATGTACCATATATTATCTAAAAGTCTTACTACACGAATTATAATTACATATGATTTGACAGTTCCTATGAATCGGTACATTGTCAAGGTGGAAAATAAATAAAAGAAAGTCGAAACATAGTTACTTCTTTGTGGATTCCTGGACATGAAGGAATACAAGGCAATGAAGAGGCAGATGTCCTTACAAAAACAGGTGCGAAGAGTCAATTCTTGGAACCAGAGCCAAGTATTGCTCGTTCAAACGCCTACATACAAGGAATTGTTTCCTAGTGGGAAACCACAGAAACCCAATAGGATAGTTGCCACAGTCTAAATTCATTTTCAAAATAAGTATTCATAGATTGAATCATATAATCAGGGAGACTAGATTCAATGTCAAAATGCTGACATGGTTTATCACAAGTCATGACCCATTCAACAAACATCTCTTCAAGGTTGGTAGATCGAGCACAGACAGATGCAGATTCTGCTTAGAGGAGAAGAAATCTAGCAAAAGATACAAACACTTCCAGAGATACAAATCGTCTGATTCTGAATTTGACATCAAAGCAATAATAGCGTTTATCAAGGACATAGACCTACAGTTCTGAAATGGACGGGAAAGTACAATAGATCTTAAGAGGTTACGGTTACTTATAACTCGTCAATTTACAAATAAAAAAAAAATAAAAGAAATTGGTGAAATTTTTTTCTAGACATATCTAGGAAATTCACCGGAACATTGCTCATTATCATAATTCATGTGCTCGTTATAGACTACAATCTATTTAAATGTTGTCCAACACCATACTTGTTTTGCTCGTCCAGTACTGTGGTGATGTACTTGATTCTTAACAACTAATTTAGTATCTTGGTCTGATTGAGTTAGTTGGCTTAAACTTCTTCAATTCCGTTGTTTTAAAATTTTACTGATGTAGAAGTGAATATAATTGGTTAAATTTATATCACACATCGCAAGCATATTTTCAACTGATTTATTTTGTATTCTCTGGAGCTTATATTTCTGTAATGGATTTGCTCAAATTACATAGTTTATCGTACTATAAAATAGAGTATAATAAGTGGACAGATTGGACCTTTTCTAGTAGTCGTTTTCCAATTTTTGAAATACTTCTGGAATTTTTATGAACTTTTTTTATCAGTTCACTTACATGACTTATTCCAGCTCAATTGAGCATCGAACCAAACAAAAAGTTTTGGAACATAATAATAGCTTCATCTATTTTAATTCCGCCCTATGCATCACGGATGGGGCTGCAGGACATTGATGATCTATTTTAATACTATTGTATAAGATCAACAATTTTTGTCAACGATTATTGGCTTTGATTATCATAATAATATACTTTGGTCCATTTACAGTGAGTTTGTGAAGAGCGATCCAATCCTATATTTTTTTTTAAAAATATTTAGCTCAAGATTTATATATTTGTCCTCATAATATCATACAGCTAGATCATCTGCATATGCGTGTATTATTTAAAACTACTTACATTACAGAAAAACAATAGAGTTCCTTAATATTTTTTATATCTCGCGTTCTATTTACTTAAATACTACATGTAAAAACTACATAATTTTTATGTCATCGCATTCTCAGCGTTGTGTTTAGTATTGACGAAGTAAATTTCAAACTACCTGTATTTTTTCCAGTCTTCTGCTTATTACTAGTTTGTTCCATATGCCAAAATGTAATTTTAAACAAATTGAAGTTACAGTTTGAAATGTAATAGAAAAAAACAAATATTTAATATCTATCTTTAATCTTTTCTTTTTGTAGAGATAGTTTTTGTAAAGTAGATAATCTTGAAAAATATAAATTTTTTGGAGTTGGTAATATTTTTTTGGAAGCTTTTGATTTCAATGATATATAGTGTCAAATTCAGTTTCACGAAATTATGTTTTGTATTTGATTGCAAAACTTCCTGCAGGGGAGGGTTATCTTTTTCATATAAAAAAGATTTTATCTTAAAAAATTAAACTTGAGCGTAATCTAATTTTGTTACATCAGGTACACTATAATTTTTCAAATCAGTTTTTGTCATTTGTAGAAGTTTAATTTGTATATTTCTAGTACTAAATATTTTAAGTAATATAAAAAAGTGTTAAGCACTGCTAATTTATTTATTTTTGAAAAACCGGTCCAGATTGAGCACAATCAAGCTCGCGAATGTTAGAGTGCCCGGCTCAGAAAAATTTTTCAGATATTTATTCTAACATTATGTTATTTGAATGCAAAAATATTTTTAGTGCTGTGCTGTTGATTTTATTTTTGTTTTGGGACACACACCTCTGTGTGACTCCACACACATAGGGACACACACATTTGGGAGTGACTCCAAAATGTTATTCTTTTAAGTTCCGGAAAATCCTCTATTACCTACATGATTATTTACTACATGAGAACCTACATGAGAAATTTTAACTAAAGGGCTAGCGATATCATTATCATTATCATTATCATTATCACTATCATTATCATTATCATTATCATTATCATTATCATTAGCATTATCATTATCATTATCATTATCATTATCATTATCATTATCATTATCAATATCATTATCATTATCATTATCATTATCATTATCATTATCATTATCATTATCATTATCATTATCATTATCATTATCATTATCATTATCATTATCATTATCATTATCATTATCATTATCATTATCATTATCATTATCATTATCATTATCATTATCATTATCATTATCATTATCATTATCATTATCATTATCATTATCATTATCATTATCATTATCATTATCATTATCATTATCATTATCATTATCATTATCATTATCATTATCATTATCATTATCATTATCATTATCATTATCATTATCATTATCATTATCATTATCATTATCATTATCATTATCATTATCATTATCATTATCATTATCATTATCATTATCATTATCATTATCATTATCATTATCATTATCATTATCATTATCATTATCATTATCATTATCATTATCATTATCATTATCATTATCATTATCATTATCATTATCATTATCATTATCATTATCATTATCATTATCATTATCATTATCATTATCATTATCATTATCATTATCATTATCATTATCATTATCATTATCATTATCATTATCATTATCATTATCATTATCATTATCATTATCATTATCATTATCATTATCATTATCATTATCATTATCATTATCATTATCATTATCATTATCATTATCATTATCATTATCATTATCATTATCATTATCATTATCATTATCATTATCATTATCATTATCATTATCATTATCATTATCATTATCATTATCATTATCATTATCATTATCATTATCATTATCATTATCATTATCATTATCATTATCATTATCATTATCATTATCATTATCATTATCATTATCATTATCATTATCATTATCATTATCATTATCATTATCATTATCATTATCATTATCATTATCATTATCATTATCATTATCATTATCATTATCATTATCATTATCATTATCATTATCATTATCATTATCATTATCATTATCATTATCATTATCATTATCATTATCATTATCATTATCATTATCATTATCATTATCATTATCATTATCATTATCATTATCATTATCATTATCATTATCATTATCATTATCATTATCATTATCATTATCATTATCATTATCATTATCATTATCATTATCATTATCATTATCATTATCATTATCATTATCATTATCATTATCATTATCATTATCATTATCATTATCATTATCATTATCATTATCATTATCATTATCATTATCATTATCATTATCATTATCATTATCATTATCATTATCATTATCATTATCATTATCATTATCATTATCATTATCATTATCATTATCATTATCATTATCATTATCATTATCATTATCATTATCATTATCATTATCATTATCATTATCATTAACGGTGCGACGAAGTGGAGAGGCTATAGGCTTTCCTTCCGGTAAGCCTATAACTCTCTCTAAATCGTAGTATAAAATACAATGTGTATATTTATTGGTCCTATCAATGGCACGTTCAGTTTTACAAGCATATTTTTTCTATTTTGATGATTATCATAAACTAGCTTTTATTCTTCTTAAGGTTGTTCATTTCTTGTAAATAGGAAGCAAACTTAGACAAATTTGAAATGTCACCGGGTTATATACTATACTCCGAATTCATACTATTCATATGGAACAAACTTACACAAGCAAATCGAACTGTTATTTCGGAACATGTATATTACCTTAAATGATAAGAATTTATTTATTTATTCACGTGGAACACACTTATTTTAACGAGTTAGAAAATATACCACATCAATTTGAATTCAGGGTATATCAAAACAAGTTTCTATCCACGTGGTATATTTCAGTTCTAACCGCATTATTGTAACTATTTGCTCATTATCATACATTTTAGAACAAATAACCACGTAAAAATTTTTTTTTCGAAAATACATGTTAATACTGGGCCATATCCAACTTTTTGGCATAAATGTAATAAACTAGCACAAGTAAATTACTAAAAAACTGGACATGGAACAAATCAACAAGTAATTAATTATCTTACTAACTAAAAGAGATATTGTAAAACGGGTTAAAGATAGTGAAAGATCAAATTAAAAAACCATGGAAAGCACTCCTAAGTTAAAAAAGACAAAAGTGGCGTATTGAGCAATAAGCCGACGCAGTGTCATTTAAAGTATAAAATAAGTAAAAAATGTAGAAATTAAAAGTAGAAACTGTTGATGCATTTTAAGAAAATTCTTGATTCTATGGCCTCATATTAATGATTTACTTTGGAACTACTCCTACTGGTAATTTTAAATTACGGATCAACTGATTACATTTATTCACGTCTGAATATATGACTTTTACCAAATTATTTTGCATTGTCTTATTATCACACCACAGTTATGTACTATTCTTTTACAATTTGTATCTGACTTGACTACACAATCATTTATTAATCTAAATGCTAATATCCTAATGAATTGTTTTATGTATAGGGCCCATGATAAGAATTCTACCATTAATAATAATTTCAAGAACAATGTTGAAAAAATTATGAAGAAACACAATTTTTCATTATATCAAGGATATTTTTTTTAAGGACATAATGCATTCAAATCAAACCGAACGAACACGAGTGCTTATCATTGAAAATTTTAAGAATTTAGAAGTTTCTAATGGTACCTAAATAAGGATAATCATAACTGTCAGAAATTTTATTTTTTCTTTTTCTTATTTTTCTCTTACATTGTATAACAAAAAAAAAAACAAAAACAAAAAGACAAAAAAAATTAATAACATTCCTTAATGTGCAAATGTGAATTACATTTGTGGTGAAGAATAATAAAAAAACAAAAAAAACAAAAAACATTATTAAAGTGTCATCATACCACAATATACACTACGATGGTAGAATAATTCACTTAAATATTCATGAATCATGTACTATCATTTTATGCACCATCATACATCATGATGAAAATTTCATAAAAACTTCTTTTTATTTTCGATTTTATTCATGTCAGAGATGAACATGAATCTTAAAATTATTTTGCATATCTCTATTGAATACTTGGAAAACGTAAAAAGTTCATATAAACATTTCTGATCTCATAATGAATGAATGAAATTTTTTTTTTTTTAATTTTATTCGATGTGGGTTGAATTAGTGTAGAAGTATTTAAGTCTTTACATTTTCATAATTTTATCAATGATATGATCGGAACATTACAATTAAATTATATTGAATAATTTGATTTTCATTCATGATACAAGTTTTAATTTCTATACTATTTTAAGCTTTTTATTAGAAACGTGAAACAAAGTTTTTATACTAAGATTACTAATAAATTAATTTTAGATCTAGTCTATTCATACTACAATTCGTTTAGACAGACAAAATTCAACAATTAAACAATTTCAGTAAAAATAATTGAAAAATTAAGAATTGATAAATGAGCAGTAAATATTAAAATTGAATCAAATGACTGATAAATTCTTTAACTTTATAAAAAAACCATCATGTCATCGTTCTTTTTAAAAAAAAAAAAAACTAACGACAAAATTATCTTAAAAAGGCATTAAAACCCTCCCAGAGCAAGTATCATTTCTACTGTGCTGAGAATTTTCTAAAGTTGATTTTCGTCATCATCAATTCCTCAAATTAAGTAAAAAAATGTTCACTTTATATTTTTACCTGTACAGGTAATCCGTAATAACTTGTCCTCATATGAGGACAAAATGTGTAAAAGAATGCTTTTTTAGTGTGTAAAAGTGTAAAAGGGTGCAACTTCGCTTTTGAATGTAAGTAAATCTTTTTGATCATACATTTGATTTCACATTATCCATGCATTTTCACAAGAAACGTTCAGAAAATAATAAAATACTAGCTTTGTAACCCGTTATAAATGACGGAAGCAAAATAAATCCTAGTTTCTTTTTTTCTTACATTAGATTCTTTATTCCGAAATTACAGTACTTATGTTTATATCACTTTTTAATTTTCTGAAACACATTTTCTAAGAAATATTTTTTTTGTAGTCAAAACTTTGCCAATTTTTTATTTTTTTTATTTTTCGTAGGCTGGTGGGGATCTTCAGAAAGATACAATGAGCCCCAAAGCTTGACACTGTATGTAGGATTCTTACCTACTAAACCACACCCTTCCTTAAAAAAATAATTTTTTTTGAGTGAAGTTAGTTACGCACACAATAATGACAAAAATAAAAGGTATAAGCAGGTATAAGTAGCATAATGTATTAAATTATACAATCCAAATATGCTGATACACATGTATATTATTGTGTATAATTTTAAGTAATAAGAATAACCTTTGAGTGAATTATGTTTTTTTTGTGTTAAATGCTGTTTGCCTTTTGGTTATTATACCATATTAAACTATTGATTAAATTTCTATTAGTCCTTATTATTATAAATCAAAAAAATTGTTTGTTTTATTTATATTATTATTATTATTTTTTATTTTTCCTTATTATTTGCGAAGAAGACTAACATTAAATTAAAAAAATATAGTTCATGCAATCAATTTTTCCTGCAAAGGTTCAGCATGGTAGACAGGGGTTAAAAAAAAGCACCAAAGCAATTTGTATATAGATGCATTTGTATACATATGCAATTTGTATATGTGTTGGAGCGTTCCGTCGAACTTACCACTGTACTTCAACCAGTTTCGTCAGTTTACCACTGTACTTCAACCTAAGTGCACGTGAATTTGTGCGGTGTAATCAATGCAAAAAGAAAAAATTTAAAATTTAAAATTATAAAATTAAAATAAAAAAAAAAAAGAGATAAACAAAATAAATTGAAATAGTGCTTTAAATAAACAACAAGAGAAAAAAACAAAAAAAAATATTAAATATCTAATCAGTGTCAATAACAATATAATTATTAAAACGGAAAATTAAATTATAATAATTTCATTAATCAAAATATTTACCTAAAATTAACAATAGCCAAAACTTAAATTTTCTTCCATTCTCTCCTATTATTTTATTATATTATAAATGTTGTTAACTCTTCGTCTTAGCTGACAATAGTTAAATCATGACGCACACGTACATAACACACTCTTTCTTGTTCAAATTCAAACCGTACCCAAATACATTATCTTAAGCCACAAAAAAATTTTTTATTTTTTTTTTTTTTGTTTTTCTTTAATAAATTTCTTTTTTTTTGTAAATCTCTCATTAATTCATTATAATTTTTATTTTTATTTTTGTTTTTATTCCGTAATTTTCTCAGTGTTCTAACCTGCAGTGAATGTCTCTGAGAATATTTCTACACTCAATAAGGTATTAAAAACTGTTGTGTGTAGATATTTGTCTCAGTTGCATTCATTAAAGGGGTGGTATAAGTAAGTGGTAATGTGGGCCAAAAAGAAAGAAAAAAATTTAAAAATTTAAAGGGAAAAAAGATTTTAAAAATTTTAATTATTTATTTATCTTTTTTTTTTTTTTTTTTTTTTTTTTTTTTTTTTTGTTGTGTTGTTTTTCATTTTTGGATTACTTCTGTCAATTTTAATTTATTTACCTTCTCTCTTGTAAATTGTTCTCTATAATGTTTAAGATAGATTTTTGTAACATCCGCGGTCTATCAACGAATTTCCATTCCGTCGAAAGCCATCTACGGCTTCAAAATCCAGCAATTTTAGCACTAAGTGAAACACAAGTTGTGAATAATGATATTAATTTTAATATCAATAATTATTCGCTTGTGCCACTTTTTATACTTCATAGAGGGATTGCTTTGTATATACGAAATGATGTAGCTTATAAGACACTTCAAAATTTTGAGTGCTCCAACCCAATTTATCAATATAATTGGATGAAAATACACGTCGATAAGCGCATCATTCACTTCTGTTTTATTTACAGATCGCCTCAAGCGAACCAGCTAGAAACTGATATGCTTATAGAAAGTCTATCTAATCAGATAAACTCAGTTCTGGAAACCACTCCCGAATCTGAGATTGTTTTGGCGGGAGACTTTAATATTCATAACAGGGACTGGCTTCACTTTTCTAGTCACAACAGTCCCGAAGGCAAACAAGTTGAACTTTTTTCCAACTTTTTCAACCTTTCTCAACTTGTCAAAAGCCCTACGAGGATACCAGACCGACGCGACCAGAACGGACATCTCCTGGATTTATTCCTAACTACCCATCCAGAGAAATATGCAATATCTGTTAACTCTCCGCTAGGTGGTTCCGACCACTGTCTTGTAAGCACAAGCTTCGAAGTAGGCACAACAACCAGTTCTTCTAAGTCTCCCAAAAGACTAGTCTGGCATTATCACCAAGCTGACTGGGAAGGCTTCAACAACTTTTTAAATGCATCGAACTGGTCGACGTGTTTCCAATATAAAAATGTCAACTTTGCTGCAGAGATGATTACCAAAAGGATTCTATTAGGAATGAAAACCTTCATTCCAAATAGCCTTAAAAGTATAAAACGAAATCCCTCAGCTTGGTTTAATGATATCTGTATATTACTTCCATTATTTCCAAAACGATGGAAATCTTAGTCAATCAAAAGTTGAAGAAATATCTTGATAGTAGAGGTATAATTCATGATAGTCAATACGGCTTTCGAGCTCAGCGTTCCACCGGTGATCTCATGACATGCCTCTGCGAAAAGCTTAACACCAGTCTTCATCAATCTGGTGAAGCTGCTGTTGTAGCTCTGGATATATCTAAGGCTTTTGATCGAGTCTGGCATTCTGCTCTTATAGCAAAATGCAATGCTGTAGGCCTCGGTCCAACCTTTTCTAAATGGATTGAAAGCTTTCTCCTAAATCGATCTATCATAGTTTCAGTTGACGGTAGTTTTTCCGACCAACTTCAAATCAATGCTGGTGTTCCACAAGGCTCCGTCCTTTCACCCACCCTATTTCTCATTTTCATTAATGACCTTCTCAAATTAACTTTCAATCCAATCCATAGTTTTGCTGATGACAGCACTCTAGTAGCATCATATGATTTTCTTAAAACAAATAATGCTACAACTTCAGCAGTCAACTCCAAAAGAACAATGATGGCTGGTGCACTCAATCACGACCTAGCCAAAATTGTCGACTGGGGTAGAGCAAACAGAGTCGAGTTTAACACTTCAAAAACTCAAAGCTGTCTTGTTAGTAACAAGCTAACAACATTCGAACCAATTCTCCGACTTCAAAATGAAGTTATTCAGCGACTCAAAGACTTGAACATTCTCGGGATGCGAGTGAATCAAAATATGCACTGGAATGAGCATATTTTTGATATTGCGAAAAGCGCCGCCAAATGTTTGGGCTTTTTAAGTCGCTGCAAAGCTTATTTTTCATCTCCAGACCTCTTAAAAATCTATAAAGCATATATACGACCCAAGCTCGAGTATAACTCACATTTATGGGCAGGTGCACCAAAAGCTGCTTTAAATTTTTTGGACAAAGTTCAAAACCGCGCCATTCGTCTTATAGGCGACATAAATGTGACCTCATCCCTTAAACCACTTGGTCATCGTCGTATTGTTAGAGCACTTTCTCTATTTTATAGATATCTACTTGGTGTTGGCACTTGTTCCGAGGAACTAAAATCACTTCTTCCTCCTCTCAAGCAATTCTGTCGCATAACACGAGAGACATCAAGTGCACACCCTTTCACAGTGGAAATTCCGAGATGGTTTAAGTCCGGCTATGGAAATTCTTTTATAGTAAGAACATCTCGATTGTGGAATCGCGTCCCAATCGAAGCATTCCCAATGAGAGAAGGATTTTTTATTTATGATTTACAGAAATTTAAGACGAATATTAACAACATTGTTCGCTCTTTCCCACAAAACTATTCTTCTTCCTTTTTCTTTCCTTTCCTTTAGCTATCCTTTCCTTTTTCAAATGGTCAACGGTACGCAAGTACTAAAAGGTTCAAAACCTAAGTTTTGGCTATAATATAAAAAAAAAAAAAAAAAAAAATCCAGATAAATGCAGAATAATATATATATAATGCGCATATTCCATCTCCGATTGGAAACCGCACTAAAGGTAAACTACTAAATAGATTATCAGCATAAATTTTATGATTCTTGTTCAAAATAACGACATTTCCAATACTCTAGCGGTATAATTCAAGTAGTTTTTATTATTTTTTTCCCTAAAAACTCAGTAGTACATCCATCATTGTCTCTCTTCGCGAACCAAATCGATCTAGAATTTTCTACAATAGTTGCGTTATTTAAATCAATTTGGCCTAGCTCATTCGGATTTTCGATATCTAAAGTAGCAATAATTTCTTCTTGATCCTCATGTTCATCGTCTATATCTTCTTCACTATCATTAAATTTGAATTATTCTCCTTCGTCAAGTTCAAATTCATCTTCTGAGTCTTCTAAAGCTTCAACAATTTAAATATTTTAAAGCTTTTTCACCATTTCTGTTTCAAAATTAACGAAAGTTAACAAAACGAAAAGTTATTCCAATATTGTCATATTTGTTTCATTCCAATTAGACATTTTGTCCTCATATGAGGCACACATTTTAAAATTCTGTAATAATGAAACTTACACAAAAATTTAATATTTTTTTTTTTAATTTGATTAAATTGATTTCACTGAATAGTATTGCGAGCGAGATGGTTAAGAGCAATTCTATCTGTAAATCTGAAAATACTATACAAGTCTGGGCAATTAAATTTAAATTTGTTTGCAATACAAATAATAACATAAAAACTTGTCAATTAGTTTGATTACACTTTTTCCTAGGTTCTTAATACCAATTTAAGCGGTAAAGAGAATTGGGACTACCGACGAAAAATTCCCGACGAAAAAATCAAAATACAGACGCTTTTATATATATGCTCACAATTCCAACTACAATCGCTCAACCACATTTTCGTTGTCGTCGAAATAAGGCTATTTTCTATTTTTTCGCTGGTAGTTGGATTTGACATTTCTGACAACCTTTTCAAACATCAAAAAATAAAAACAAAAAACTATTCTGAAATCTGATATTATAATATAATTTTTCTGTTTTTTTAAAAGTTTTATAATATGTTCTACAATTTATAATTATTTATTTTTTTTATTTAGATTTATTAGCGATGTATTTGGATCTGATGATGCTACAAATAAATTAATAAATTATTCAAATTTTTTTTAAAAATATTTTAATAAAATATTTTTTTAATTTGAAATTCCGCCATTTGCTTTTATGTTTTGTTTGTTTATTTTTATTTTTCGTCTCGCTGCAATTGTGTTTCATTTGACGAAAAATCGGCGGCGTGGTCACTATAATATAAAGTAAATATACCTGCTATAGTAAAGCTAATCTCACCTATTTGATCAAATAACAATATTTATATAAATAAGTTTGACATGTCAAAATTTTGTTGTCTGAAGTTTATTAAAAGTGACTAATATCGAAATGCATATATCACCCTATGGGCATGTTGCACCTTGTAATTATTGAATAATTATTAATCTTGCTTCAAATGCCACCATATATTTTTTGTTTTATTTTCAGGAATTAAAATAAAAACATTTTTTTGCTACTTACTGTCGAGCAAGCTACATAAAATTGACCATGACAGAAGCATGGTTCTCTTAAGTCAATTGGTAAAACACTTAAAGTTTGCCCTTGGGTTTTAATTATAAAAATAGCAAATTACATTTTTAAAGTAATTGAAGCAATTTTAAATTGGAAAGGGTAGTCAGATTAAAAACATTACTCCCAGCAGAGCATTTTTGCATGTCTATAGGAGCTCGGGGTCTAGGTCCATTACACAAACATAAAATCTTTAAGCTTCTAGGCAATATAATTGATATTTCAAGTTTTAACTTTAATTTATGGAGTTGTAATCCACAAGGTTGACGGCACTAGGAAATATAGACCTTGAAGGGGCCATGCTAGGCAATATAGACCTACACTGGTTATGTGTTTACATCTGTAAAAACTGTAAATTTTTCCGTTTTTTTTTTTGTACTTTCAATTTCTTAAACCAAGTGGTAGGAACGTAGGAATGTAGGATAAATAAAAAATTTGTTTTAAAAAAACCGATACGGTTTGGAAAGAAAAAAAAAACAAAAGCAATTTGAACTAATAATAATTATAACATCGAAATTTTAATAAAAATTGTGACGAAATTGAAATAGTTTCAAAATTTCTGTTGCTTCATTCTTCTAACACATAATATAATGTTTAATATTCTTTGCTACCTACCTCCCAATTAAAATTTTCTTTTCTCTTATGAATAAAATAAAAATGCCTATTAAAAATAAGTGAAATGGGAACAAAATAGGTCATAACTTCTGAAAAACCGATCGCCGTATAGCCTTTCGACGATTTTTTATTCGTGGAAAAATTATTTTAGAGCTTTCGTTATTGAATCATAAAGTTAAAAGGAAATAAAAAATAGTAGTATAAAATTTCATTTTATTTCTAAAAATCCATTGGTTTGCATATATATAAAAAACAACAATAAACAAAAAAAAAATCAAAAAACAAATTTTGATGATGTAATGATGTGACTATGTGAGTAACATTGTATGTATAAATATATACCATATATAAAATTCGTGTATAAGTTGTATCATAGAACATTGTAATATAAGAATAAATATTAAATACCAAAGCGAGCTAGCTACAAACAAAAAAAAAATATAAATAAAAAATTATAAAAAAAATGTTGCGAATTTTGTTTTAAATTTGCCTATCATAAACAAACAAACACACAGTGACGTCATGAAAAAAAAAAAATTTAAAATAACTCCCTCCCTTGATAATTTTCTGGGACTTTTCGATTTTTCCCTATATAACGGCCTACTATTGTAGAAAATTTCAAACCTCCAGGCAAATTGGAAGTGGGAAACACTTTCTGGATATAAACATACATTCAATTTTAAAAATATATTATAGATAAATAATATAAATATCTATAGATAATAAATATAAATAGAGAATATAAACAAAATTAATTTTTATTTATTTCTTGATATTTTATTTTATTTTCTTTCATTTTATTTTATTTATGCAGGCTTAATTACGACGTGGCACGTTATCACTACACAAACAGATATATAAAATTATTAAATTAAAGTGTATTATAGTTTCATAAAGCTAAAAATTTCGATAACTTTTAAATAACGGTTAAACATTAAGTACCTAGATTTATTTCTGTTATTCAATTATTTAATTGTATTATTTATTTTTTATAGGCTTCATTCAGCGAGCGTATTATATTTACATGAATTAAAAAAAAAATCAAAATTAACACTATAATTAACAACAAATTAAAACTAATTGCAAAAATTAACAAATAATTGGTAACAAATCAATGGTTAACAGTTTAAAGAAATGAATGAAAAAAATGAAACATCTGAAAAATATATAAACAACAAAATACTCTTATATTTGAAAATTTGTAATTAAGAAAAACTTAGCAAATATAAGAATATTGAAGATAGAGAGATGAGATCAGGGTGTCTTTAGAGAGAGACAAATCAATACAGTTCTTATAGTTGTTACCAATAGTCATTATTCTATGGATAATTTATATGGATAGTTAGTTCGATGAAATATAGGTTAACAGAACGATTAGTCTGGGCTAAGTTTGAAATACAAGGTTAGTTAATTTCCTTTAACTACTTTAAAAATAAATATGGCAATATGAAACAAGGAAAGATAACGTAGTGCGAACCTTTAGAAATTTTTTTGGATTGCCTCAATCCTATGAATGTGAATTTCATAATATGGAGAGTGGAGACCACACCTGACTGGCATATTATAATTTGTTATTTTAATTCTAATTATTACTTTCATACATATTTACAGCTTTTTTAAGAATTTTATACTATTGTATTTCCACATGTTATACTAATTATTATTATTTCGGTTAATGGGCCAAAATTTATTTATAGCTTCATTTATCAATAATGAATTAAAATTCATTTAATTTTATTGGATAAAATTATTACTATATTTTTTCAATTAGATTATTACCCTCAAGTGACTAACAACAATTTCATTATGGTGTAATGGTGATGTTGATGTAATCTGCTTACTAATTAGCAGAAAACTGATAAAATTTTACTCAAAAACATTATTTTTCCACTTTATGTCGTAAAAAGCAGTACAATACTTAATGTATAATGCTTAATGTAATTTCTTAAAATGTCCATTTCAATCACACGTTCACACCAATACTATTTATAAAATATTTCATAATCAAACTTCAATAATTTTGCAACATTCTATTCGTTGTTTTTAAAATGAAGAAAATTATTTTTTTTCTCCTTATATTCCCATTGGATTAAATTCTAATAAAAACTGTTTCTTATAAAAAGACTATAAGAAATGAAAAAAAAAAAAAAAAAAAAAACAAAAATAATTGAATATTTCAATTCTATTTCCTATCTTACTTTCAAAACAATAACCACTTGCAATTGAAATATAAAATATCAAAGAAACTCAATTTAAATGAAATTTCCCCAAAGGTAAAAGAAAAAAAAATGTAAAAGAAACAAAACAAAAAGATAACGGTTTGATTCAATTTGGTTTTTCCTTTTTGAAATACAAACAGAAAAAATAAAGACATATTACAATGAATAGGAAGAACTCATATCAACAAAGTCAAATTTGTTTAATTTTCATACTTCCTACACAAAAAAAAAATAAAAAAAAAAAAAAAAATCGAAATACAAAAATTAAGCTTCATCATCTGTTCCATTTGATTAACGGATTTTATTTTATTATTTGTTTATTTAAAACATGTTAATACAATTACATCATCCCCCTAATTTCACTTTGAATTAAAATAATATTATAACAATATTTCGAATTTCAATTGTTTTAGTCAGTGACGTAACCACTGACAAGTTACAAGGATTGAAGATTATAAAATTTAAGCAAAGCACTTTGATTTAAGTTAAATAATAGAATTGCGCTCTGTGAAAGATAAAAATACTAGGGACCCCTGTAGAGTAATTATAATTCAAATTGAAGCCAAATTTGAAGTTTTTAAAGAAACAGTAATTTACGTACTGACACAGACTTCTCACGATACAGCAGAAACCACTCGTGTTTAATAAAAAGTTTTGTGGTTAGTAAGTTTTTTTAAGTAAGCATTTATTGGATAAAATTACTAAAAATAAAAACTTTTGTCATTAAAGAGGTAAATATACATAATTTTAATAAAAACTATATTATTACTACAAATAACCAAAATTTAGAAAAAGTTTCTTAAAAAGATAAAAAATTAAGAATTTAAGTGATTTATGGTTTTGTTGTTTTTATATTTTTTATTTTATATGTATTTTTTTTTTTTTTTTTATTTGGTAGATGTACATAATTTTAGATGAATTGTTTTTTTTTTTTATTTTATTTGACATATGTACAATGTATATTATGTTCACTGCAAGTAATTATAATAACACTGATTTGTTTGTTATGCATAATGTATTTGCTGAATAATAAAATCATATGAGTAAAAATTTTTGTAACTGTGGGCGCATTTTTGTTTTATATACAACTTATTTATATATTAGGAGTTCATTAAAGAGAAGCGAAATAAAATGAAAAGGTGTACTGCGCAGGTCCTTAAATGCTTGTCAATATTATAATTATAGATTAAGCATATATTTAAACACTATAGCAATATAAAAATTAGCTTTAATTTATTTATAATACTTTTACATCATTGTTTATATTTTAAGGAGCAGCACGGATTATGAGAACTTTAATGATAATTAAAAAAAATAAATTAAGGACAGATGCATTTACTTAGTAAATAATCTGCATATTTATATTGTATCTATGAAAAATTTCTGTAAATATAAAATAACTACGTTTACATACAGTAAAATTACAACCGTAATCATGAGTTTACGTTTACAATTTATCTTAATTTACCTTCACTGTATGCATTTTATTACATCATTTTGTTTAAGTATATTATATGCATTTACAATTTCTATCACAGTAAACGATTTGTATACTAAACTAGACCTAAGCTTCAAATTATTTAAATCCCTTTAAACTTTTTTGGCATTATTCTCGTATTTGATGTATACAAATTTTTGGGTTGTGGTCCTAATTTCCCTTTACAAAATATATTTTTCGAAATCAAAAATCTCGCATCAAAAAATCTTTTACCTGTAAAGAGTATGTTTTATAAAATCAAAAAAATAGATTATCTTATATATAATACACAAGATGAACGACGTGGTGAGTAAAAAAACAAAAATAGGTGAATAGTAAATTATTTACACCACAAAAATATTAAAATTTTAGCAAGTTTAAAAAGGTTAGCCAAAAATAAAAATATACAAAAGGGTGGGTGATTATTTAAAACATTTAAAATAGTTACACATTCCATAAACCAAAAATAAAAAAAACATTTAAAATTAAATACTAACAAACCGAAAATAAGAAATAGAAGTAATAACTCATATATAATTGTATATTTTACGGCATTCAATCCTGGGGTTGCTAAATATTTTTTTTTTGTTCACACTCTACAGTAACTTAGGTAGAATCACCTTTTCGTGCTTAATTAAGTGCGGTACTGCAATTTTACACTACAATCTACAATATTTCGAGTATTTATTTAACAAATTACTGGCTTATCAACTCATTAAATGTGGAAAACTACTGATATTGTCAGGAATTAAGCCGTCTTAAATAGAATAGCTCCATTTTTTTTAAGTTCTTACCAGATTATACTCTCAATTATTTTTTGTCATTTATTATATCGCAATGACAAAGGGTAATGGACCCGGTCGAAAAATTCATAAAGCATTTTTTTTCTTTTTGCTTCATCGGGAATCGAACCTGGGACCTTTTGGTTGAAAAGCAGGCATAATTCTACCTACTGCGTCAACCAGCGTGTTAAAAATGAATTGTGAACGCTCTGTGGTACATAGGTAATACAAAAGTGCAAATAAATTTTATCACTAAAGAAGTAAACAAATATGGGATAAATAAAATACAATCACATTAAAATGATCAAATTGTTTATTTTTATAATTTCCGGACTTAACGATTGCCATTGTAACTGCTTCAAGGGATTGGTATTTACAATAATATCTACACGATAGCATAGATAATAACATTGTGTACTTCTTATCAATTTTTTTAATTTTGACTGTAGTTAATTTAAATATGGAAAATTACATCTACTGTAAAGTGAAGCCTTCATAATAGGAAAGTTCCATTTTATTTTAAATGAAAATGAACATGTATTCCAAATTAACTTCAAAGAATAATTGAAAAACTTGAACATACATACATTCATGATATAAGCGGAATTCGAACTCGAAAATATCCTTTTACCATTACATAACATAGTGGATAACATAACCACTACACTTTCTTAGTCCGTTTAAATTAATGGCTGTCTTTAATACTGACGAATATTTTTTGATTATATAAAAAACCTAATCTGATGAATTAATTATTTAAATACGTTTCAGAATATATTCTACAATAAAATCTTAAGACTCTAAGACCTTAATAATGCGCAAACACTGATTTATCGATCTACTACGTAGACAGTAATGGGATTTTATTGCGTTAAGTTATATTGAAATTAGTATTCATTTCTTTATAAACTATAAATATTCAAAAATTAAGGGATTCGGAAAACAACAACAATTATACTAAAACAAATATTTTTTTTATATAAAATTATATACATATTTTTGAAAAAACACTACTTCTGTGCAATTGCACAGGGGATTCACTAGTTACTATTTATTTAATAGACTTATCTGTTAATTTCAATACTTCCTACAGTTCGGTTCGTCCAATTTTTTTAAAAATTCTACATAAAAGTATATAGTTTTTTTAACCCGACTTTGCAATTTTTGTTGTTGTAAAATGTCTGCTTTTTATTGCCTTTGAGAAATACAGGTTTTAAAAAAATAGGGATATTTTATACAGGATTCTAAAATAAATACAGGATATTTAGTGAGGTTATAGATAAGCCCATTTAATTAGATAATACCCCACAAGAGTTAAATTAATCTTTCAGATTTATTTTTAAAGTTAAGCCCATGCAGCCCAACATTTTATTTATTTTATTTATTTATTTATTTATTTGTTTTATTCTCAAAAAGAGCGTTAGCTCATACAGAGTGATTTCTAATCCTTAATGTTCAAAAACCAAAGCATATCCGAGGTTTATTAACAAAGTCAATTCAAGCTCACATCTTAGTGTGCAAGACTTTTATAAATATATTTATAATTATTATTAATATTGACCTCGAAGAGGAAATCAAGCAAATCAAGAAATAATACAAACATAAAATATTGGAAAAAGTCCACCATTTTGGTTCTGTAAATCCATTTTAAAAACATAAAGCTAAAGTAGATCGGAAAAAGAGGACAAGAGCTTAGAAAAATTTAAAAACATAAATAGTTTTTGTTTGAATCGGTTACATTCGCTTCCCTTCATTAAATGGAACTCTACTTTCCAGACGTTTTAAAAAATGCACCAAACATTTTTTGTTCCGGAGTTAGAGTGACCAACAAACTATAAACTCACTAAATATCCTGTATTTATTTTAGAATCCTGTATAAAATATCCCTATTTGTTGAAAACCTGTATTTCTCAAAAGGCAATAAAAAGCAGACATTTTACAACAACAAAAATTGCAAAGTCGGGTTAAAAAAACGATATGAAAAGAAAACAATTAAACTAAACACATTTTTTTTTTATATAAATGTGTGATAAGCAAGATTTTGCTATACTTTGGAGTTGAAATGCAAAATTTTGATGTAGCAAAATGTTGATATTATGAAATTTTATTAATGCGAGATTTTGAGGTGTCACTTTTAGTGATGCTCCCAAAATTATTATGCTGGCTTAGTTGCATTTTCTCTTCTTATTATAATCCAAATTAAAAAAAATTTTTGTGATACTAAAAATAAACTAAAATAATGAGTTTCACTTTGTTATAATATAAACACCATCCTAAACAGAAGTCCTACCAAATAAAAATTATCATATGATGAATGGTTCTATAGTTTGGATACAGTTGGATAGTAGTAATGGATATAGTTTTAGTTTACTACTGTTGAAAAAAAAAAAATCTAAATTAAAAAATGGAAAGAAATTGGAAGGGGGAAACTGGCATACATCATAAATGCTGTGAAATTAAGAAAAGGAGATATCACAAAGAAATTTATTTTGTTTTTGTCTTAGGGTCTGCGTCTGTACAGTTTGAGAGAAAACAATTTAAGTATTGTACTTTGATAAAAAAGTTAATATTCGTTTTCGATATATGTACTTGGGTAGTACTATACTTGCATTCCGTTATTTGAAAAAATTAAATCTATAAAAAATGATCGATATTATTTGAGATTTTGACATTAAATGACGAATTAAGGTATATAATTTGCATAAATTTTATCACAATCGTTTGTTTGCAATTAAATTTTTAAAACTCAAACAGTAGAAATGTAGCAAAAATAATTAATTTAAAATTATTATTAAATATTATCAATTCCTATACAGATAGACTCAAAATTAGATAGTATTGCAACCTAGATATACATAGTTCTATACCTAGACAAATTGAATCAATAATGGTTGATTATACTTTTGAAAATAAATCATTTGAACGAGTCTCACATTTTAAAAACCTTGTTATTGTATTTGAAAATATATTGTGGTTCAAACAAAATTTAAATGTCATAATAAATAAATCTAAGCCCATGTTAGGCTTCTGCAAAAGTTTTTCTAACGAATTCAATGATCCATACGTTCTTAAATCACACTGTACGTCTCTGGTTAAACCTAATATTGAATATGCCCGTCAGGTGTGTAAATAAATAAATAAAATGAGATCCACCTATTAAAATTCTACTCAATAACCACTATTTCTTAAAGTTTCAAATGGCTATTAAAATATGATAATATGATGAGGGATATATTTTTAGATATCCATGCTAAGCCGATAGCCATGATAGCTAGCGCTTGTATATAAATTAATATTGTATATTATAACTTGAATTGTATCCAATAAAAAATAATAATTATAGATACCGATGCACAAAGATTTAAAGTTTCGGAGTTTCGGAAAATTTAAAAGCGTGGATTTAACAATGGAAATCATCAGATTTGTAAAATAGATAGAAATAAAGAGTACGAGTTATGAAAACCAAAGCTTATCTCAGGTTGTTGAACCAACCACATAAGGACATGAAGTTGATTTTTCTTTCTACAAAAGTAAAATCTGAATAAATTAATTTTATTTATCAATTTATAGCTACCAGTTTTTAGAAATAAAATTTTATAACGCTTATATCGGTTGGTTTTTTAAGTTCTGTTGAATTTGAAATTGTGAAAAATAACACAAACAATTAAAAATTTTAATCAACATTTTATTTTATTTATTCGGAAGACACATACATGGCATTAACATTTGAAAATGATTTCGGGCATTATGATTTCAGACTGACGAAGTGTACTCTAAGCAACCAATTTTGGGCCAACTTATTTGGACATTTTAGCCACCAATGCGTCAAATGTTGCTGTTTTATCAGCATTAACTGTAGCCTCACAATTAATAATAATCGAAATGGAAGCCAATTGATAGGTTCATTTTGATAGTTTTCAATTAACTTATTGCTAAATTTTAATTTCAATAAGGGACGGTTTTGATCGCCGTAACGACATCGCTTTGAAACCACATGTCTTCCAGATCAAAGTCATTTATATTTTCAAAAAAAAAAAATCATCAATTAAAATGCGGTAACGATCTGCATTAACCGTAATGTGGATCCAGGCTAATTTTTCAATAAATTTGGACAGATAGTGCCAGACCAAACGATGTCTGGACGAAGGCAGACCAAACGGTGCATTTTTATGGATGTAATGGAGTTTGTATGGTGTCTTGTGTACTAGTCTGACTGCTTGTATGATCATTTTGTTTTCTAAAGTAGCCATTTTAACCAAAAATGAGCCTAATTGAAGAACACAATTTAGACAAGGATAAGACAATTATTCAGTATCTAACTACACACCCAAGTCCGGATGGGGTTCCTGACTCTATCTTTAAAATGTGTTCCACTTCACTCGCTACTCCACTATTCATTTTATTCAATATTTCCTTTCAATTTGGTACCTTTCTTGTAATTTGGAAAAAGTCTTTTATAAAACCTACCCACTAGAAAGATGGTAAGGAGGTAATTAATTACCGTCCTATTGCCAAATTATCCTCAATTCCTAAAGTGTTTGAATTAATTCTGTTTGACTCTGTTTATTCTTATTGCTCTCCTTAACAGTTATTTTTACCATAAATTCAACGTCAGTCTTTATTAATAATATGGAGGAATGCCTGCAAACAGATGTTATTTACACAGATTTTAGCAAAGCTTTTGACATTTTGCCTCGTAGTATTATATTACTGAAATTAAAAAAGCTAGGTTTCCCGGTATTTTTCCTAAACTGGATCAATTTATATTTAGTTTCCAGATCGTATAATGTCTTATTTAGTTCGTTTACGTCGACATCATTCGTAGCCAACTCAGGAGTTCCCCAAGGGAATCACTTGGGGCTTCTTCTATTCATTATTTCTGTGAATGATGTTGCATCTGTGATTAATAAGAGTGAACTACAAATTTATGCAGATGATATGAACATTTTCAAAAAAATAAAGTCCATTGAAGACTCAATCCTAATCCAAACTGAACTAAATTATTTCTATCTTTGGTCTAACAATAATAATTTGCTACTTAATATTAAAAAGTGTGGTTTAATAAGCCATACACGTCGTTCCCAACCAATCTCTTACAATTATTCACTTAATGCTGAATTATTCTTAAGAGTTAATTCCATTAAAGATTTAGGAGTGTACTTTGACGATAATTTCACGTTTAAATTACACTGCAACTGCATTATAAATAAATCAAATTCCTTGCTAGGGTTTATAAAGTGTTGGTCTAAAGAATTCTCTGATCCCTACATTTTAAAAGCTCTGTACATAACATTGATTCTACTTAACTTGGAGTATGCTAGCCAGGTATGGTCTCCATTGTATGATGTTCATATACGAAGAATCGAAATCATTCAAAAGAAGTTTTTAAGAGTTACTCGGGAAGTTCCTTGGGAAGATCCGATTCGATTGCCACCTTACCAACAATGTCTAAATTTAATTCATCTGGCCACCCTGCAGAAAAGAAGGGACATTGCTGATGTAAACTTTGTTGTTGGAATTGCTAAAGGTAACAATATTTCTCCACCTATTTTTAATAAAATTTTCATTAACAATAATTCTCGGCTTAGATCCGTTAATCTATTCACCCTGGTTCATTCAAAGGCCATATTAAAAAAGCAACTGCACCAATACTCAAATTACACAACTCTCACTCCTACACCTTAAACCGTCATTTAGTATTAAGACCTTATGTTAAGAATTTAAAAATAAAATTTATTTAGAATTATGTAACTTTTTTATTTTTTTTTTTTGTAACCTTGTAAAACTTGTAAATTTGTAACGTACATTTAAGTAAATATTATTTGTAACTGCTTGATTTAAGCTTGAAAGAAATAAAATAAAATAAAATAAAAACTGATGTATAGCCCAATTGGCGAAAGAGCAACACATATTCTATTTTCATAACTTCAATTCCTACACCAGCTAGATCTTAAATTGGTTGTAGATTTTTGCGCAAAAATTCTTATATAGTGGGCGAACAGAGCCCCAATTCATGCGAATGACGACGAATCGACAAATTTGGATTTTCTTCAAACTTTCGCTTACAGCGGTGATATTCTCTTGCGTACGCACATTTCTTCGCCGTGTTTGTAATGTTTGGGAACAGTAAATATAGATAATGGCAAATAAGAACTAAAAAATTAATGACTTCAAGGCAAAAGTACTTAAGTAATTTTTAGTAGGTTTTCAAGAGACACTTTTTTCTTCATAACTTTTTTATTACTTATTTTACTAGGATACCTTTCTTTAGCAATTTTATGGATATTTGGTATTAGTTTTGAACATGTATTTAGAAAAAAAGTAGAAATAGTAGTTTTGAAGTTAGATGAGTTAAGTGATTTTGCGCGAGTTTAATTCATGACTTAAGTGGTGTGAAATATCAAATACGATTCGTGCGATTCAAGTCTTAGTTGACAGATTTAAATTCGATCAATTCCAAATAAACGCTGGTGTTCCCCAAGAATCAGTTCTCTCACCTACCCTATTCCTTATATTTATAAATGATTTGCTCCAAACCACTTTTAATCCAATCCACAGCTTTGCAGACGACAGCACCCTAGTAGCCTCCTACGATTTTCATAAAAAATCTGAAGTTACATCCACCGCTGTGTCAACCAAAAGAGACATCATGGCTAGTTCCCTCAGCCACGATTTGGTCGCAATAGCTAATTGGGGCATAAAAAAACAGAGTCGAGTTTAACTCTTCTAAAACTCAGAGCTGTACAATCTCCCGAAAAATTTCCATTTTTGATCCTACTCTTTTGTTTCAGGAAGATAAACTTCAGCGATTTGAAAGCTTAAGCATATTAGGTATGCACCTTAATCGAAAAATGATCTGGAATGATCATATATTTGATGTTGCAAAAAACGCAGCCAAATTTTTGGGTTTTCTTAGCCGCTGCAAGGCTTACTTCTCCCCCTGTGACCTCTTGAAAATCTATAAAGCTTTCATACGATCCAAAATGGAGTACAATTCTCACATATGGGCTGGCGCTTCTAGTATTGCGTTAAAACATTTGGATAAAGTCCAAAAATGGGCTATTCGTCTAACCAACGACCCAAATGTGACAGCCCATCTTGCTCCTCTTGGACATCGTCGTATAGTCGGAGCTCTCTCACTTTTTTATAGATATCTCGTAGGCATCGGCACATGCTCAGTGGAAATTAAATCTATATTACCTCCACTTAAGCGTTTCCCTCGCGAAACACGAAGGGCAGCATGTGCTCATCCCTACACCATCGAAATCCCTAGATGGCAAAAGACAAGCTATGGAAATTCGTTTATAACTTCAACATCCCGAATGTGGAACCAAATTCCATCTTATGTGTTCCCAAAACATGACAAATTTTATATTTATGACCTAAACAAATTCAAGACGAACATTAACACCTTCGTTCGTAATTGTCCTCCTTCCCTTTTACCATCCACCTTTCCAAATTTTCCTTTCCCTCCCTAGCCAAACGTACCAATCGGTATAAAAGGTTCCCACCTAGTGTTTTGGCTATGCATCAAAAAAAAAAAAAAAAAAAAAAAATAGATTCTGTATCGTGCTCAAATCCACTTAAGTCAAAAAAAAAAATTTTTTTTCTAAATTATTGAATGAAACTTAAGTCAAGTTAAGTTCTTTTACTGAAATAGAAAAATAAAATTTATTATTTTACTAAAATTTAAGTCAAGTTAAGTACTTTTACCTAAATGGGGAGAGAAAGTCAGTAAAGTTATTAGGTTCAGATGTGTTATAACAAGATATGTCATAGAAACTGTCTTAAGAATTAACGTAGATGCCACCGATATGTCAAATTGATGACTTAGGTGGTAAAAAAATTTTTTTTTTTTTTTTATTTAAGTAATTACTTTTACCTTGAAGCCATAGAAATTATATAGCGTGAATGGGAAGTAACTTTGATTTTGGTTGAAGTTATAATTAGAACGCAAAAGGTAGTTAAATCTAAAGCATCCAACTGAAAAAATGATCTTATAATGAAGAAATTGTTTTAAATACATAAGAAAAATAATAATCTGGAAAATTAAAATGGCAACCCTACCAACTCATAGAATGTCTCAAAAAAATAAATAAAAAAAAATATTTCGTTTTTATTGCGTTTTCGTCATATTTTCTTTTTTTCTTTTCTCAACAAAATGAAATGACAGTTTTAACTATTTAGAATTTCTAATTTTTGCTTTTCTTAGAATAATGAATTTTTTAAGAGAAATTTATAAGAAAATATACATTCAACATGAAATGAATTTTATATTGGTTCAATCTTGTAAGTTTTGTTGTTTGAAGGATATTAACTTACTAAATTTTTATATTTAATATCTTTCTTTTTATGGAGATGAAAAATTTGATTTATTAAGATTGATTTACAGTTGTAGTGTAATTAGATTTAATTTTTATTTTATTAGAATAATTATTAAATAACAAAAAATTATATTCGAAACAATAAATAGATTAAATCAAGTGAGATGATGAAAATATAAAATTTATTCTAATATATTTTTTTTTTTTCAAAATTTTTATTAATATACAAAAATTGTTGTTAGGATTATTTAAATTTGTTACAAATTAAATTTATTATTTTATTACAAAAAATTGGAATATAAAATTTCATTTATGTATAGGTACAATAATATCATAATTTTTACAATATTGATTCAGTTTCACTGAGTATAGACACAATCATATACACAATCGAAATTTCAAGGCATGAATGTTCGAACAGATATTTTTCTTCTATAATATGGGTCCTAGAATAATGAAATCTTGTTAAAAATGTGTGAGAATTTGATTTAACAATTACTTAAATGAAACGGAACGGAAATGGGATATTTTTATATTGTTATATTTTTATTCCTAGAGCTTTGGAAATTCAGAGAAGTGTATTATTCCAGACTCGATCAAATGATTTTGAAATATCCAGGGCTACAAAAGTTGAAATTTATCTTATGAGTATGTCGCTAACGAAATTAAAGTTGCCAATGGATCGGTTTTATTCAAATTCACATTGATTGTCTCTATTTATGTAATCGAGATAATTTCATCAGCCATTCGTTAATAATAACTTCCTTTTACTTTGGATAAGGTTGATATTGTTGTTATGACTCTGGTAGTTTGATGGTTCACTTTTGTAATTTTTTTGGTATTAATGTCATTATTTTGGGTAAATTAACATGTGGGGTAAATTGGGCAAATTAACCTATATAGTCCCGGACCTAGATGCAGTGCACCCATAAGCATAAGAATTTGTACATAAAATACTTTTAACTTAATTACGAAAAAAAAATAACGTATTTGATATCATATCCTGGAAAGGATATATTACATGTTTCGAAAACGAAACTTCAGGATCAAACGATATAATTTTTCCAAAAAAAAAATTTCTTCAAAAATCTACTATAAGAACTTCCTGAAATGAATAAGTATCCTTACAAAAAAAATAACAATTTAATAAAAAAAAGTTTATTGTTTTAACCAATTTTAATCTTAAAAAATTATCAGATTTTAGGCAAGCTGTGATATGGTAAAGAACATTTCGTATGCAAATTAACGCCACATTTGGTGTATGAAAAAACAGTTTGATTTTTGCAGTGACAACATCGAGCTCGATTCTCACTATGGATGATATTGTTATCCACACGCTCATATCTAATTAAAGTACCTGAGCTTTGTCCACTATCTCTTAGTGCTAATTCGTTTCTTAAAGGTATTTTCGCGGATTTCAGTGAGCACTCAAAAAGAAAAACTCAGAATTCAAGTTGATGTGCATCTAAAGCATTAATAAACAGAGGCCAATACCATTTTTTGCTTAGAATGCGTATTTGATAAATATTTATAGCATTATCAAATAGATCAAGTCCATCCTGTGCGGTTTTATTCCAAAATCGGATTTGGCATGTTTATCTTTATAAATTTTTTGCTGTTACGGTCGAAAACGTTTAGCATTGGCTCAGGTTTCAAAAAAATTGGGAAAACAGTTACAACAGAACTATCATTCAATTGCAAAGCAAGAATCTGATTTTAAGAATCACAACACAATTCGCTGCTTCCACGTTCTTTTCTCTACATTTCTTTTACATCAAAAAGTTTTGCTTTATTTGTATAGTCCTCTCGAACAGTTTCCTTTTAGAAATAATAATAATCAATTTTATATGTAACATAGTGATTATAACTATTTTATGACAACAAGAACCTTACCAATTACCAAATAATCAAGTGATGAAAGGTAAGCACATAAGTTTGTGTGACGTAAAGAAATTATCGAACGTAACGGTGTGTTGGTTTCGATTTTAAATTTGCTAATAAGCGTAAAACTACGTTTTCTATTAGTCCATATAGGTTATCATTTTCCTCTGAAGCTTCTCCATAATATATAAAAGCGAACCCTCGTCGTCTGAACTTTCATTTATTAATTCTTCTATTTCTCGTAAATGGAATCACTTTTTTCTGAATATTTTTGCACAATTTATCTTATTGTCACTTTATTTTAACTTGCTTCTATATAACTCTGGTAGTTTGATGGTTCACTTTTGTAATTTTTTTGATATTATTGTCATTATTATATACATACATACTCGTCCGTAGCTCTTGTCCTATTTCGTTTATCTATTCTTTTAATAACCAAACTATTTCAAAAGTTGAATCAATAAAAGATTTGGGTGTATTTTTTTATAGTAAGCTATCATTTCATCTTTATTATACTCACATATTGAATAGAACTAACTCTTTGCTTAGTTTTATTAAACGTTAGACCAAAGAATTTGATGATCTATATGTACTGAAATCTCTTTAAACCAGCTTAGTAAGACCTAATATGAAATATGCCAGCCAGATATTTAGGAGTCCTTTTTACAACGTCCACATACACAGAATGGAATTAGTCCAAAAAAAATTCGTTAGATTTGCTTTGCGGAATCTCCATACACTTGAAAAACGTAGAACTGTCGTTGATATAGTATTTTTAACCGAATTGATCAAAGGCAACATTTCTTCTACCCAATTACTGGTTCAGCTCAACTTTTGTTCTAATTCTAGATGACGATCTGATAATATGTTTACCTTACAGTTTCATAGAACTAATTATGGGAAGTATGAACCAAAAAAAAAAAAAATTGAAGAAGCTATAAGTTCAGCGGCCAGAAATACTGTATGTGTTGTACCTCAGCAAAGAAACATAGAATGGCTTGACAGCGATAAATATTAAAAACAATGCTAGACTAAAAATGCTACAAAGAGATGCAAGAACAAATAGAAAAAATTATAGAGAAAAAAGAAAATATGCATATAAAATATGTAGAACTAAGAAAAAACAAATGCTAAAAAGAAAAATATAACAAATATAAAACGAGCATTATCAAGATGACATGAAAAAATTCTACAATAGTATTAAAAAACAGACAACAGGCTTCCAACAGAGAGTAAATGCATGCAAAGATAGACAAGGAAATACGCTCTCAGAAAATGACGACATTATGAATAGAAACGAGGAACAACAGGGGCAGCAGATTACAAAATGCATACAGCAGAACCATTAATTATAACACCTTCATGCGAAGAAGTTAAACAAGCTATATATAAATTAAAGAATGGAAGAGCTCCTCAAGAAGATAAGCTAACAGCTGAGCTTCTAAAAAAAAGTGGAGAATTTCTGCATAAAAAGATACATAGCTTAATATGTACAATATTGGTGCAAGAAAATATTCCGGAGAAGTGGAAGGTTGTGCTAATCTGTCCAATTCACAAAAAAAGAGACAAAATGACATGCAGCAACTACAGGGGGATAACGTTATTAAGCTGTGTTTACAAAATATTATCCAATGTTATATACTCCAGATTAGCCTACTTTGTTGCATATATACTGGGAGAGTACAAATGCGGATTCCGAAGACAAATATCAATGATTGACCAGATATTCGTCATGAAACAAAGCATGGAGAAATAGATCTTCATATGCTTTTCATAGATTTCAGGCAAGCATTTGACATCATAAATAGAGACATAATTTTAACAGCTCTTAGACATTTGGGAATACCTCAGAAATTATCAAACCTGGTCATAATGACAATGCATATCATGAGGCATGACAATACAATCAAAAGCTAAAATTGTAATACAAACCCAAATAACCCGTAAATTTAAAATAGAAACGGGAGTACGACAAGGAGATGTCTTATCCGCATTATTATTCAACTTAATACTACTTAGTAGTAGGTAGTAGTGGCTGCCGACAGTACATCGACACACTTAGACCGGTAAGGTCCATTGTAATACTACGTTGCGCCATAGGAAAATTAGAAAAGAAAGGCAGTATATTAAATATGACAACCCAAATAGTATCATATGCGTATGACATAGTAATCATGGCAACAAATTACAGATATACGGCAGAAGTATTTGCAAAACTAGAAGAGGAGACACAATTAGGCTTAAAAATCAACGAAGACAAAACAAAATATCTAAAAATGTCAAGAAATGAACAAGTAAGAAATAATCAGAATAAAACAATTGGAAAGTACAACTTTGAAAGAGTTACAAGCTTTACATACCTTGGAGCAACAATTAGAAGTGATAATAGTATGCAATGCTGTATTCATAATAGGCCGGAATATTACTATGCAAACAGAAAGTTGCTCCAATCAAAACTAATATCAAGAAAGGCCAAAAAGACGATATATAAAACTCTCATACGATCCATAGTGACGTATGGATGCGAGGTATGGACTATGAACGTGGCCGAGGAGAATAGCCTGCGCATATTTGAAAGAAAAATTCTCCGAAAAATACTCGACCCAAAAAGGTTACAGAATGGAGAATATATAATCAGAAGCAACAGCGAGCTCAATAGTATGATTGATAGTGAGGACATTCATTGTAGGGTTTGCAAAGGCCCAAAGACTAAGATGGGCTAGCAACGTAAGTCGAATGGACGAAAGCCGAAAGCAAGCAGTGGTGCTGAATATAAAACCACGATAACAGCCGTGGTAGAGGAAGACCATGAAGCAGATGGGCAGAAAACGTCAATAACGATGCTCAAACTCTACAAATCCCAAATTGGAGACAAGCGGCACAAGATCGACCTTTTTCTGATAGTGATTAAGTGATTAAGGCCAAAGCCCACCCAGGGCTGTATGGCTATAAGATGATAATGATGAACCATTAAATAGAATGATGTCTTCATGTAACTCATATAATTCTCATATTAACCTACTACTAACAAAGTAATCTTTAAAGAACAATTTCTATTATTTGTGTCAATGAACATGTAACCTAGGATGTCCTTTGGCTTTTGTTTATTTTTATAAAATACATTATTATGTTGTCGTATCTCAACTTATATTTTTAAATTATTCCGCATATCAATTCTATCACTATTATATTATAATTATTAATTTTGGTATTTTATTATTTATTTATTTTTATCATTTTGTTTTATTTTTTTTTTTTTTTTTTTTTTAATTAGAATAAATTTTTAGTTTGGCTTTTTCTATTCTTTTTTTTTTGTTTTTTTTTCTTATTTTTATTTTTTTTTATATTTTTTCTCACGTTATGTTTTTTCATTTTTTTTTATTAAAGCTATTATTCTTTTTTCTTAACTTTTCTTATCTTTTATTAATTTAATTTAACCTAAATTGTAATAAATAAATAATATATATTGTGACTTGCTTGATTTAAGCTCGGGAATAAATAAAGTAAAATAACATTATTTTGGGTAAATTAACATGGGGGTAAATTGGATAAATTAAGATGAAGTTAAATAGAACAGGTAAAATACAATAATATGCAATATAAGGTAAGATTGTACAGCGGTTTAGAAATTGTGAAGGAAATATATCATCTGTCAGAAATATGTAGTTAAATTTGTAATAACTTTTTGATCTAAGTCAAATTGAGTTAAATTCTGTAAATATTGGTTCATTGTAAATTTTAGAAGGTAGTCTGAAATTGGTAGCAAAGAGCTTAACAAATGAGTTAGCTTTTTCACTATTTGAATATTGGAACAATCTGTGTTATCTGTGTTAAATGTGTACATCTTAAACATAGGCTTGTATATACAATTGTAGAGACTAATCGTCTCATGTATATTGAAATTTAATAAATTGAAATTGAAATTTTCTAGCAAATAATGAATCAAACATATTTCTGTTGTTATCAAGAACCGGTGGAAAGCCTTATAAATTATACACAACTGTTTTTGTAAATGATGCAAAAACACTTCAAAGTTTTTGGAAAATTTAATTTTTTGCTATACATACCTTTCTTAAATCGAATTTGTGGACTATATATCGCCTTATTGGCTTTCAATTTATATTTAAGTATACCACTCTCCTTGAATGTAAACGATGATAGCCGATACGTAATATTTAACGTCAGGAATGTGAACAATAGACTTTGTATAGAAAATTATTTAAATTCAAAAAATTTTGAGGACAGACATTACATAATAGTAAAAAAGTAAAGTGAAATGAGCAACTGACATCCAAATATAAATAAATGTAATAAAACAGGAATATAAATTTTAACTTTAATAATAAAATAATATTATAAAAATCCCGTTAAATTTGACCACTTATAAAACAGAAATCATGTATCAAAATGGTTGGAATATCAACATTATTTAATTTTAAAAGAATCCTAATTAAAATTTTATGGTTAAATTGGAACTAAATTTTATGTCAAAATTCTTTTCATTAATATAAAAACTTTTTTTTTAGTAATAATAACTTTTATAATAAAATACATTTCCATTTCTATTATTTTTTCCTCTTTTCAATTTAATTTCCTTACCAAATTTCAAATTTAATCATTTTCTTATAAAAATGAAAAACAAAAATGTATATCTAACAATTAGCCAAAAATATTACACCATCGAATTTATTGATAACATTCATCGTTCACGAAATTTGTATCTGAATATTACAAAACAATATTATGATATTTTGGCAAACATTGTTGCAATAAAATATAAACTAAAAACTCTTCAAATAATAAAAAATATATCAGCTATATATACAAAGTATTAAAAACAAAAACAAATAAAAACAGTCACAAAATTAAAATGTTATTATTTCACAATCTTGTATTGTACCTTGGGAGATGATTAGCGTTACGAAACTTTAAATGACCTCGAACAATGATTTATATGGATTTTCTTGGATACAAGAAATGAAATAAACAACTTTATGGATACAAAATCGAATTACTGTTTTAGATACATAATATATAAATATTGAAAAAAGTTATAAGACCGATATTTTTTTTTTCTATATTCTCTATCAATTGATTATATATTGTTGTATCCTTAGTTTGTTTATCTTTGGGATACATTCCAAAAAAATATTTACAGTTATTTTAAAAAATATTTGAATACTAGGTTTGTAACACGCCATAAATGACGGAAGTAAAATAAATTCTAGCATTTATTTCCTTCATTAGAGTTTTCATTTCAAGTTTAAGAAAAATACGTATTTGCTTACTAATTTATCATACCTTTATTTTTGTATTATAACGCTTTTAATTACCATATAAACAGAATATTTGTAGTAAAGTGCAAAATTTTCTATTACCTAAGGGTCATTTACTCGATCATTTTAGCGACATCCTTTTTGCCAACATTGAAAATTTATCGAATAATTAAGAATTAAGTTAATCCTGTTAACATTCAATAACATTGGTTACGTAAGTTTAGCGTCAAAGTTTATAGCGAACAAATAAAATTTTATAATGACAAAAAACAAAAATAAATAAAATTGTAAATATAAAAAAACAATAATATTGTAGGTACACATAATATTTATTTTGATGAATAAAATAAAAACTCGTGTTGGAGAAAAAATTAAAATAAAAAAATTTACTGCAAATAAATAGGTATTTACTAAACTGTTCATAACTTGTGAACCATTGATCGGTTATTTAAAATTTCATTTCATTTCAAAAAATTCATTATCGAACTGTTCATGTTAAAATTCATACATAATTATTATTTATAACATACATTAAAAAGAAGAACAACAATCAATATGGCTTAACCGATACCTATATATACCTACCTACTATATTAAAAATAATTCATCACTCTCTAAGTCCCTATATACATTTCTACACACTTGAAGAAAACAAAACATCTAAAAATTATAAATTTACAAAGATAAGAAATAAAAAATAATAGTGAAAAATTTAATTTAATTTCTTTCAAAATGTATAGGTTGTTATTGTTTTTATGTGTAAATCAGCAGAAGTAAAACCTAACCCCATAATATATACTAAATATTATATACGATCAGAAATTTATATATCATATAGATATATATATATACATATATATTTAAAAAAAACAATAAACAAAAAAAATATAAATAAATAACAATTTTAACTCTTCATCGCATCACATTTCTGGCTAGAGTATATATACCTATAGTACTATACAGGCTATGCATACGGTAGCAAAACTATGATGTTATGATCATTATCATAACAACAACAAACAAAATATATATATATATATACATATGCATATTGTGTATAATTTTAAGTAATAAGATTAACCTTTAAGTGCATTATGTTTTTTTTTGTGTTAAATGCTGTTTACCTTTTGGTTATTATACCATATTATTGATAAAATTTCTATTAGTCCTTATTATTATAAATCAAAAAAATTGTTTGTTTTATTTATATTATGATTACTATTTTTTATTTTTCCTTATTATTTGCGAAGAAGACTAACATTAAATTAAAAAAATATATTTCATGCAATGGTATTTTTTCCTGCAAAGGTTCAGCATGACAGACAGGGGTTAAAAAAAGAGCACCAAAGCAATTTGTATGCATATTGCAATTTGTATATGTGTTGCAGTATTCCGTCGGACAAACAAACATCCAGATAAATACAGAAAATTATATATATAATTTAAAACAGATTTTGTGAAAATAACCGAACAGAAAACTCATATATCTATCTCTATTATATCTCGTTCATGATGATTAAAATAACATAATTTGTAGTTAGGTAAGTATGTCTATCATTAACTGACATCTATTGAAAAAATATATAGCTTGTTAATCCACACTTATCCAACATCATACAGATGAATAATTTTTATTTTTATACTTTTTATACCTAAAATGTATCTTGGAACTAACCCCATATCTATGTCACGTACGTCTCAATACATTTTCCTTCAGTATCATGATCCAGACCCAATTTATTGTAATAGTATATTTATTTTAATACAACTTGATGTTAGCCGATGAATGTTATGTCTGTAAAGTTAAAAGCTTCATAATATTATTCAACAGCATAACATGCAATACATTATCATATCATCATCATCATCATCAATTTCCTGCAACCTTATCCGTGGGGCATAATGCAGAATTATCATACGCCTAACTAAAGTACAAAAATATCAAACACGACCGCATCACCTATTATAGCATACCAAGCTGTTCTACAGCTGCTTGCCCATTTCCGAAACCGAATAATTGTTTATAGGTGTAATATGATTCACTTTCACGGTTATAGTTGTAATTTTTTTATAGTTTAGTTTTCACACATAGTAATAGACTAGTCGCTTAGTATAATCAGCAACTGGCAAAGGAAAAAAATCAATTCAGTTCATTTATATTGAGCTGGAAAATAGCTAGTTTTTGTAATTAAATTTAAAATGTTTGTATCCTACTTTTGGACATTCGAGCACCATAACTCATTTTATTTAAACACTTCAATATAACTTCTAAATTTACCACGTTCTATTGAATAGTAATTTTTGACAAATCAAGACGTTTATGAACTCGAAGAGTAAACTGATAATTGATGAAATAAAATAAATTAAAAAAGTTATACAAATTAAAAGAATTTTAGCTGTGAAAATAAAGATCAATTAGTTTTTACATTGTATATGGTTCTGAAAACCAGTGATGGTATTTTAAGCTTAAATTAACGCTTTTTGTGATTCTTTACATAAATTTGCCGTAAAGAAGTGTAAAATACAAGTAAACAACTGTAAACAACTGTAAATTACAGTAAAATCGTTTGTTTTTGACAGTTCGATAAAATTTTTGAAACTGTTTCATTCTAATCTATTATAAAAAGCTCTAATCTAGTTGTAATGGATTATAAAAAGAAAAGGAGGGCTGAAACGGTGAAGCTGATAACATATTCTTCGTCTGAAAATTAAATAGTATTTCGTTAATACAAATTTGCCGTAAAGAAGTGTAAAATACAAGTAAACAACTGTAAACAAATGTAAATTACAGTAAAATCATTCGTTTTTGACAGTTCGATAAAATTTTTGAAACCGTTTCATTCTAATCTATTATAAAAAGCTCAAATTTAGTTGTAATGGATTATAAAAAGAAAAGGGGGCTCAACGGTGAAGCTGATAACATATTCTTCTTCTGAAAATTAATTAATATTTCGTTAATACAATAATTTTTTTTATTATATTTATAGTTAATTCTTTTTGCATTTGTTCAGTTTCTGTATCATCTACATAAGCTTTACTTTCTTTAATTATTTTTTTATGGTATTGTATTCCAACATTAAATCAAAATATTTTGATGTATTTAAAAACATCAGGTTCAATTTCTATCATATCCAAATCTTTTAGTAGACCTTCTTCGAATTCAACGTTTTCTTTAGCTGGATTTAATTTTCATTTAAATGCTTCTTAATAATATTGATTTAAAAGGGCAACTGACTTAAAACAATAACAATTAAAATTAATAAAACGTAAACTTCAAAAAAATATGTACATACTGACTTCAAATTTCGCAAAAGATATGTTCATTTTTAGCTCAAAACGACAGATAAGTTAATGTATTAGAGAGAAAGAGAAAGCTGCCAATCTATATTTATTATCACCCATATTCTCTTAGTCCCATCGTTGACGAGAAGAAAAAATTTATCTCGTCTCGTCTCGCTGAATATGCATTTCTGTTAAACACTATAAGCGGCACAATAGAACATTTTATTTGTTGGTAGTATTAATCATTTTTTAATGTCAACAAAAATTATCAACAAAAATGGTTTATAAAATGTTTGGGAAGTATTAGTCTGGCTAAGTTTTAAAATATATTTATGTTTTAAATATTTTTTAGTTTAGTACATAAACAGTAGTAAAACAGTAAAAATAAAGATGATTTTGTTTTTCAAAACAAAAACACATTTTTAATAATAATGCAAAAATTGTTTATTAATCTTTACTTAACTATTTTAACTATTCAATTTATTTATTTAATTCAGTTTTTTGATAAAAAAAAACAAAAAATACTTTGGCGAGATACTCTATCGTTAACAAATTTTAACGAGATAAAAAAATTACTATCGCGTCTCGTCAAAGGTCTAAACGAAATTACTCACGTGACTGTTTTGATATTTACCGTCGCGGCCATTTGCTATCGCGTCTGTGGTGTCTAATAGAATACAAAACTATCTCTTCATAGATATTTTGACGTGATCTCGCGAGATGGGTCTAAAAGAATATGGGTGTATATCTATGCGCCATGATTGGTGGTTTTGGCAATTATTGATGTATATATAACATAATCATATCATATTCCTAAGTTTTCATTTATTAATACACAAATGTTGCAGCTAAACTTTTTACGTTATTTATATTGTTTACGCACTTTTTTTTACTTACAACAAGAAAACATCCCAGTAAATTACTAACTTATTTACATGTAAATAACTATGTAAAAAACTAGACGTAATTTACTTTGCCAACACTGCTGAAAACTACGAGGGGGTCTGTAGGAGAAGATATAATGCTGAATTCTATGAGGTATATAATGAAGTGAAAGTAGTCACAAAAATTAAAGTCAATAGATTATATTGGCTCGGACACCTAGACCAGATAAATGAAAGTACAAGCCAATAGAATTTTCGAATCCCGAAGGTACAAGACGTCGGTGCAACAAAACCTTTGTTAGAGAGACGAAGTATTGGTAGCTTTAAAATGATTTCGCAGCTTCAAATAGAGATAATCCACCCGTGAACGAAAAAAATTGAGGATGTTGATAAGACAGGCTCAGTATCTTTATGCCGTGCGTACTTTGAAACGTCAAAAAATACGAATGTGAGACGGGTTGTTAAATTTTTATTATCAAAATATCAAAATCATGTGTTTGATTTGTAATGTCTATCTCTACACAAATACAATGTTTTATTTGACGTTAATAAACACTTCTTGCAACAATAAAAATTATTATCAACGTCAAACAAATGTCTTTAAAAAATTATCTATACCAATTTTTTTTCACATTCGAGGCGTCACGAATACATAATTTAGGCGTTTATAAACTCAACACATTGTGTTATAATTTTGATTTGATGAATGTAAATACAAGACATTGTTTTTCAACTTTTTTTAGACGTTTCAAAAGTCACGCATGCTCTGTTGTTCAACTAACTAAGTAAGAAAGTTTTTGGTCAAGGGTCAATATAGAAAACAAAAATTATAATTATATTTAGCTCTTTAGATTGTTTCAGAATTTATAACACAAAAAACTAAAACTAAATTTTATTACCGACTTAAGGCTAGAATATGTGATGGTAAGCACTACAATACCAAAAGATTAGTAATCTTTAAAACACTGACACTAAATAAAATAACATATGTTGAACATTTAAATTCACCCACCATGCAAGGGTTCATCACTAAATCTCTCAAAATCGCTCTCTTTACTTTGAAACAAACTGAATCCATAATTTTCACTTAATGCTCGTCCCCTCCTAAATTTAACTACATTGCTATGATAGTCTATTAATGGTCTACTATTTATGAGAGTTACTCTATGTACATAAATACATTATAAAAAAGGAAATTGATTTCTAAAAAGAAAATTTCTATCTTATATTGCATATCACGTAATTTTCTCATTTATAAAAGAAAATTCAAAAAAATAAATAAAAAAAACAAAAACATTGGCCAACTTCTAAATATATATTTTCAAGATTTCCAAAAATTGTGCCAAAAATATATGAGATTATATTATTATTATTATTTTTATTATTATTATTATTACGAAATAGAGAAGAGAAATAAGAATTTCCATTAAATTGCAAACATCCGAAATAAAAGCACGACTAAATATCATAGTAGATTATAAAATCCCCCCCATCGTCTCAATTGCTCATCCCTGCAATTGTAACAATAATAATACTAACAATAAAGAATAATAATAACAATGGTAATAATCAAAGTTTCATTTTAATAATCACATTTAATTACAAAAACTTCTTGCAAAATACAAAATAAGTGAAAGAGAGAAAAAGTGAGAGTGATAATAAAAAAAAGAAAAAGGATTTTTATTATTATCACATTATTGTTTTTCTTTTTATTTTTCCTATTTTTTGTTAAGAATATTCTAATTAGTAATTAAATGGAAATATTATTTGAGTGTGTATAATTTGATTCTATTGAAAGTTAATAAAATAATAATAATAACAATCTCTTATCAGAAGATAAGAGAAATTCAAGAAGTCAGTCATGAGATATTTTTCACTAATTTTGTAAACAAGACAGTGGAGGAAAATTTTTTGTTAAATATTTTTTACTGCTGGAAGCATTTCAATGTCATTCTGAAAAATTGTAAAATACTAAATTTTCCACGAATTATAACTCTAGTACTATTTATATTTTAAATTTTAAATTTGTTAGAATTTTTGCAGTTAATTTAATTGCTCTGAAGTGATGTGTTAATTAAGTTATTACATCTGTGGTTTTTTTCTAAAAGCAGGTAACTGCAATTTTGTCGAATTGTACTTATGAATGTCACTTTATATAAAATTTTAAGCTTTTTCAAATAAAATAAAAAATTTAATAATATTAAGTAATTTTTGAAATAAAAAATGAATAACTAACAAATGTCGTTGAAAATTTTTTGAATATAAGCTTAATAACTTCACTTATGCAGTTATATCGTCGGTCGCAGGCTTGATTGATCCATACGCTATTTTGACATTTTTGACATTAAAATATTTCTTGGGTTTTGCGACATGACATGCTCTTTCTTTCTGTCTTAACCCGTTTTCTTCTATATCTAATACTTTTTACGATAATTTATTTATTTATTTATTTATTCAATTCTTAATGTTAGTATACATAAGACGATTAGTCTTTATAAGAGTATACAAATAAAAATTATTAAAAAAAAATATTAAATTAAATACTTAACTTACAACTAAACCAGCCAAATAATTTACAGATAATAAAGCAATTAATTCAATTAGACCAAATTAGACAAGCTCAAAAAGAACACAAAAAAAAAACAAAAAAAAAATAAAATAAAATAAAAAGAAAAACAATAAAAATATTTAATTCAATTAAAGTAAATTCAATTCAAAGCTATAATATTCTTTCCATATAATAAAATAATATATTGTTTCAAAATTAACTATTATCTAAGGTTTTAGCTTAAAGTATTCCCAAGACAGCTCACTAAACTTGTTAAGAGATAATTCACAGCTAATAGTACTTGGCAGTGCATTCCATAATATTGCAACTCTTACAAAGAACGATATATGTCTAAGTCTGCCATTGTGACGCGGAATAATTAAATTCACACCCCTGGGTGATCTTCCAAATATGAACTTATTGTGTAAGTATATAGGCG
Organism: Argyra leucocephala; assembly: GCA_963942445.1. Classification (NCBI taxonomy): domain Eukaryota; kingdom Metazoa; phylum Arthropoda; class Insecta; order Diptera; family Dolichopodidae; genus Argyra; species Argyra leucocephala. Next base: position 144,528,304 of record OZ012679.1, on the reverse strand, counting down.
TGGCTTTAGAAATTATTTTCTTCATGTAGCATATATATCTGTAATTCAAGAAATTTGCGAATGACCAGTCTAGTATCAATTTAGATACATCACTAATTCTATCAAATCTACGGCGATTGGTAACAAAACGGGTACATACATTAAAGATAACATTTAATCTAGACAACTCACATACACTCATACCCGCATAGACCACATCGCAGTAAGTAAAAAATGGCATAATTAATGACAGAATTAGTTTCTTCTTTGCCCATTCACTCAAATAATATGAAAATTTCCAAAGCTTACGAAGGCGTGAGAAAACACACCCAGAGATGTGATTTATGTGATCATTCCACGTTAACGTTTTATTAAATACAACACCCAGACACTTAGCTTTACTTACATATTCAATAACACAATAATTCAATTTAATTTGAGGCAAAAATGTAGTATCAATATTACGGACATACGGAATCATGGCTTGTGATTTAGTCGGGTTCAGTCTTAACCCATTATCTTTAGCCCAAAAGGCAACAGCATCAAGCTCATCATTAATTTTAGCAACATACTTGTGGATTGCATTTACTGGTCCACTGATATAGATTTGAGCGTCGTCAGCATATAACCTACATTGAGCCTCAGATAAACACCGAGGAAAATCATTGATGAACATACTGAAAAGCAGTGGACGCAAAATGGATCCTTGAGGTACCCCACATTGAATTGATAAGCAGCTAGATTTGACTTCATTCAGGTAAACAAACTGAGATCTATTAAGCAATTAACTATGCAGCAATTCAATGGCAGATAAATCAAAATTATAAAAAAGTTTAAGCTTTTTGCATAACATTTCATGATTAATACAATCAAAAGCTTTAGTAAAATCTAAGAATAATAAAATGACTGCATGCCTTTTATCAATTTCATGATAAAAGTTATCAGTGATTTCTAATAGGACAGAAGCCGTACTGTGTTCCTACGAAATCCAGATTGAAATTTATACAGAAGATTATTAGTATTAATGTATTCATTCATTTGTTCATAAAGCATACGTTCGAAGGATTTAGAAAGACAAGAGAGAATACTAATAGGTCTATAGTCATCAATAGTGGGGTTGCTTTTCTTTGCAACAGGAATTAACTTAGCACATTTCCAAGCAACGAGGTAGATTCCCGTAGTCAGTATCGAATTGAAAATGTGTGTGATATATGGCAGAATAACAGGAAGAATCAACTTAATAAACCTGAGAGGAATCAAATCTAGTCCAACTGCATTGGACTTAACCTGTAGAATAGCAAGATTGACTTTACTTAAAGTTACATTACGAAACGCAAAATTATTTAAATGTGAGTTATCTTCCGTATCAGTAACGTGTAATGAGAAATCTGCAGAACCAGTTGATGTTACTAAGAATTTACTATTTAACTCATTTACATCAATGTCACCCCACAGTCAATACTATTTTTTAGTGTAATCCCAAGTCGGGAAGCATTGGACCAAAAAGCCTTTGAGGATGAGCCAGGACTGAGTATTTTTGAGAAATATAACTCTAATGATGACTATAACTCTAAATATAACTACAATGAGAGGTAACTTTGAACCACATCCACTTTTTTACAGTTTTTTATACAACTTTGATCTATATCCAAAATTTTGGCGATTGAATTACAAAATATATGAAATATCCACTATTGAAACTATACATGCTTATTTGATCCACGTTATTGTATAATACACATGGATCACTAATTTATAATTGTTTTATCAATTCAATTTTAATCCACAACATGGTGTAATAAGTGTAATAAGCTATCAAATTTCGCAATCCACATGGATCAAACATAAACGGTTTTTCTTAATGTGAATTTCATTCATGTACATTTATTTATATACATACTCTAATTTATCGCACATATAAAGAGCGTATATATAAACTATATATATTCATGAGGTTGAAGTATAATGAAATATTCAAGTGGTACAAAGTATATAATATATTCAAGAGGTTGATTGCGTTCATTCTTTCATTAACAGGAATTTAAAAAACTTGGAAGTGCATAGCCCCTTGCATCTTGTAAAGTTACTCAGCGGAATGCAGTAAAAGAAAATTTGTTTGAAAGTAACTCAAATGACAGTATATCACAATTTTAAAAATTTTTCTATCCCTGCCTCAAAATTAGATTTTAGTATGGTTCCATTTTCAAAAATAAAATGCATATTATATGAAAACGATAAACCTTTTGCTATTAAATATAAAACATCCTTTTTGGGTTTGGGTCTATAATTACATTAGCATAAATCAAAGAAAAAAAGCCATCCAAGAATATCCTTCTAAAACCAAAACATTTGTTTAATGTTCCGCCTTTTACTTCGAAGCCGTCCAAAATTGACAAAAATAAAATCAACAACATAAAGGACTTACTGAAATATCTTCCTCGTGAAAACGTACCTTATCTAACTGCTTTGCTTAAATAATTATCCTATTTTAACGTACTATCAAACGTACATGTTACACAAACAAATGGCTGTGAAAGCTGCAATTACTTTAAAAAATTAAAATTTCATAGCTAAGTACAAAAATATTAATTTCTTTACTATTCTAGAAAAAAATTCAAAAAACAGCCTTTCTTGAAAGTTGTTACAATTTCGAAAATCCGCTTATAAGAGCGATAGTAGATTAAGATTTAGTATTAAGATCATTTTAGTTAATAGACATTAGTTAAGATTTAGGTTTGGTAAAAATAATTAATTAAAGGCTTTTACTTGCCATTTTGTCCTTTGTAAATTAAATTTATTCTAAATATTTAAGTCTGGTTAATCTAATTAATTACAAATCAAAAGTGTAAATATTTTAGTAATATAAGCTCTTGAAATATAGAATTAAAATATAATATGAAAATAACATATTGTACAATTAGGGCAAACAGAAATACATTAGGGCAAATAATGAAATACAAATACATAAAATAATAATAATAAAATATTAATTTCTTTGTTAAGATTAAAGTTAGTTAACAAACCTGTGAAATTAGTTTTAATGTAAATGAATTTGTTATTTTTGATTTTATTTAATAAGATGAATGTTGTTAAACAAATATTAATAAAAAACTGTTAATACTAGTAATATTTAGAATAAGATTTTGCTATGAAAGCAATTTTTAACTTTTGTTAGAAATATTTTTTTGTTTTATTTAATAAAACTAAAAATTAAGCACTATCGTATTTTATTTTTACTAGGGGCCCCTGCTGAGTTTTTAATAATTGAAGTTAAAGCCCAATTTAAAGTTTTTAAAAGAACAGGGAGTTGCATGGACTGATATAGACTTCTCATGCTTGAAATTAGTTTAAAAAACATAAATACCTTACTTCTCATTTTCTGTTTCGTTTCTACCTATTTCTTAATGTATTTGATGAATAATAAAACCATATGATTACAAAATTTTCAACTGTGTGCGCATTATTGTTTTATTTACAACTTATTTATATATTAGGAGTTCATTAAAGAGAAGCGAAACAAAATGAAAAGGTGTCTACTGCGCAGGTCCTTAAATGCTTGTCAATTATATTTATAGATGATGAACATATAGTACAATAAAAATTGCCCGTTAGTTATGAATGTTATGTATTCAAACAAAAATAATAAAATATTACCTATATACATATTATGTACGTAAAAATAAAAAAATTGATTTGAAAGTTTAAATAAAAAATTTTCAATTCCATACATGCATTATTATTGAACATGTAATCAATGCTGTATCTTCTACTCCAAATAAGCTAAGGATTAATCCTAAGTCCTTTTGGAAATTTGTTAACTCCAAACGTAAATCTGATCAATTTCCCGTCACCATGTCCTATAATGATGTTAGTGCTAACTCTCCGAAATCTATTGCACATCTCTTCAAGCTATTTATCTGTAGTTCTTATTCAGAAAATCTCTTTGAAGTTGATGAAAATAATTTTAATCACATGATAAACCAACCTGAAAACCAAGGTATCTCAATAGATTTCTCTACTCAGAAAATAAAGAGTTATTTGAATAATCTCAACAGTGATGTATTTCCTGGACCTGACAAAGTACCATCTTTAATCTTAAAAAACTGTTCTGAATCTTTTGCGTTACCATTATCCCTTTTATTCAATCGATCGTTTACTTCTGGAATATTTCCACAATATTGGAAAAATTCATTTATTCGCCCTGTTTATAAAAAAGGGGCTAAAAATATGGTCACAAATTACCGTCCAATAGCAAAACTTTCATGCATACCTAAACTTTTCGAATTATTAGTTTTTGATTCAATTTATGATATCTACGGTTACAAATCTAGAAAAAAGAATCGGTGAAAAAATCTACGGTTACAAATTTAGTTGAGTCTTGCTCATACTTCCTGAACACTATGGAGGCTGGCTTTCAGACTGATATCATTTACACAGATTTGAGCAAGGCATTCGATTTACTGCCTCATAGTGTTATTTTATTAAAACTTAAAAAACTGGGATTTCCTAAATTTTTTATAATGTGGATTAAATCATTTTTATCCAATAGATCTTATAGTGTAATGTTTAGATCAGCCTTTTCTGAATCATTTTCTGCCACCTCTGGTGTACCACAAGGCAGCCATCTAGGTCCCTTACTATTCATTATCTCAATTAATGATGTCAACAATCTCATTAACAATAGTAACGTGATCATATATGCTGATGATATGAAAATTTATAAAAAAATATCTTCATATAATGATTGCACTGTACTACAGAACGATCTTGATTCGTTTTTTAAGTGGTGCGGCTATAATAATCTTCTCCTTAATATTGATAAATGCGCTGTTATTTCCTTTACTCGTAGATTGATTCCAATAATAACTGATTATACTTTTAATTCTAAACTAATCAACCGAGTTTCTCATTTTAAAGACTTTGGCGTACTTTTTGACGATAAACTCACATTTAAACTTCACTTTAATAGCATAATTAACAAGGCAAATTCTATGTTAGGTTTTATTAAAAGATGATCTAAGGAATTTGATGATCCGTACATTACTAAATCTTTATTCACTACTCTTGTTCGCCCCCACCTTGAGTACGCAAGCCCTGTCTGGTCACCTCACTATTCCACTCATTGTAATAGAATTGAATCTATTCAAAAAATTTTTTTGCGATAAGCTCTACGTAATCTTCCCTGGTCTAACCCAATAATCCTACCTCCATACATAAATCGTCTGAAGCTTCTTCAGATGAACATATTGCAATCAAGAAGGGTTGCTGCAGATATCTTATTCATATCCAAATTATACAATGGTGAAATTGATTCCAAAATTATAAAAGATCAGATTAACTCGTACATTAACACCAGTACGCGTTTTCGTATAGAACATCTTTTTAATCTTCCTTTCCATAGAACTAATTATGGTAAATTTGAGCCAATTAATAGAATGTTAATGGCAGTTAATCAATACAAAAACAGTGTTGACTTTTCTTTGAACAAAACCAGTTTAAAGAAAACCTTGTTTCACTTGCTTCTTTAGTCCTCCTAATTAATCTTGTTTTTCCGCTACTAATATCAACTAATTTGTAGTGTTATAATTAACTTTTAATACTTTTAATAACTTTTCATCTTCTCTTTTTTTTTTCTGATGAAATTTATTTTATCTAATTTTGTTTTTTGTTTTTTATAAAAACTATGTTGTATTAAATTTCAAAGTAATTTAAACTTTAAATCATAAATCTTATTTGATACATTGTGTTAATTCAAAATTTTAATAATTAAATTGTATTATATTTTGTAAACTGTTTGAACTAAATAGTAAATGAATAAATTAATAAATAAATAAATAAATGTACATATACTATATACTATGTATTTACATATGAATGAAGTAGATTTATGTAGATACGTAATTTCATAAAAGTAAAAAAAAATTAATTTTGGTGAAAATTGTAGTTATATAAATATGTATGTACTATGTATGTATGTAATTCTGAAACAGATTAAGCCCACAATTCTGCAAGAGAATTAGTAAAATTTGGGTCTATATTTTCATTAACCAAAACGATGTTTATTTATAAACTAAGAATATTTTTGGTAAATTGAAAAATTAATATAAAGTTAAAATGCTTGTCAATTATAATTATAGATAGCCACTTTAACTTTACTATGTAAAGTTTAAATTACCCGTCATATGAAGAGTTCAACTGATTTTTTTTTGTTTTTGTATTTTTATATTTTTTATTTGAGATGAATTTGTTTTTTTGTTTTTATTTTACATAATATGTACATCATGTGGTTCATTGCAAGTAATAATAATAACTGATTTGTTTTTGTTTTTATTTTAATAAAAACTCACGCATAATGTATTTGGTGAATAATAAAACCATATGATTAAAAAATATTCAACTGTACAACTTACTTATTATATATTAAGAGTTCATTATGGAGAAGAGAGATAAAATGAAAAGGATAAAAGTCTACTGCGCATGTCCTTAAATGCTTGTCATTTATAATTATAGATGTTTTTTGTTTTGATAAATATATAGAACTTTCTCACTTCAAAAACAATTTAATGCTTGCTTATTTGATCCACGTGCACCACCCTTGATCCAGGTTATACAATGAAAAACTAATTTCACTTTAAAATTGAATATGGATCAAAGGTGAAAATTTAATTTTCTTTTTAAAACGAAGAAACCAAGAATTATTGGTCTAAAAATTTGCATGAACATATTTTTGGGGCATATATTTAAATAAGTAGGCCAAATTTTGATAAATTCTATTGAACAGTTTAATTTTTATAGTCTTTCAAACTTTAAACTAATTTTTCTCAATATGACTTTTTGCCGTATGGATGAACCAAGCATGCGACCGACGATATACATGCAACATTTACCGAAAAGTACAAAACAAAAAAATTATATGTTTACAGTTTTGCATTTCAGTTATACAGTTTTGCATTGCAATGAATCTTGAACAATTTTATGGAGTATATACATACATTTTTTTTTTGTTGTAATTTGATCAAATAATTAAATAAGTGAATAAGTTATTTGAACTTTAAAAAAAAAATTAGAAAAATAGGACAAACATGTATTCTTAAATCTTGCCTTGTTGTACTGTTATACTCTATGAACCACCTTTCCGATACTACTTTTTACAATCTACGATAATACTCGTAAATAATTCTGTTGAAAACCATTAAAATACAGTTAAATAAAAATTTTGCATAGCTAATAATTAAAATTCACTTGCTATGTTGCTATGTTCTTGAGCTATAGCAAAAAGTTAACGTTGAAAAATAATGTATCAACTGGTATTACTAAAATTGAATTAGAGTTATTTATGTATATTAGAGTATTTTCATTTTCGTAGATAGTGACGAAAATCTGAAAATCTTATTTTTTTCTCCGAAAATCTTTTTTTTTTCCTGTAAAATTTTTTTCTTGCCCATATTAATCTTTTATATTGTAAAATTTAATATCAATAACAATATGGATTTTGTTTTTGTACTCGCTTTTCAAAATCTCGTTTAAATAGGCGTTCAATAAATTTCACTAAAGTTATTTTGCTCAGCATTTAATTTTTTTGCTGAGCATTTATATTTTTTAACTTAGCATTTTGCTACCTCATTAAATCCTGGTCTTTTGATAATGAGTCGTTAATATGTTAGCCTCCTTAGTGTCGAATCATACCACGAGCGGTGTCATCGAAAAACGTTGCGATTTTTACCTCTAGTACTGTTGGAATATCAGCTGTGGCCAGCAGATATAGTTTAGGACAACACCTTGATTAACATCAAAATAGTATTTTATATTCTGTTTTCACATGGTAGATATTGTTTCAGTTTGCATAGAAGGCCAGGTTGTCACACCTTATCAAAAGCTTAACTAATGTCAAGAAAAGGAGCTGTGCAAAATTTTTTGTTTTCAAAAGCTACATTTATCTCTTTTATAATACGATGTAGGTGCTTTATCGTTGCTTACTGGTTTCGAAAACCAAATTGATGATCCGGCAAAAATTTTCGATCTTCTATAATTGGCGTTCTTTAACAGTTTTTCAAAAGAAATTCCGCAATAGATCTGTAAGATGCAGACTTTTTGCCAACTTTATGTATGAGTATTATTTCCAATACCTTCCACGATTTCAAACCATTGTAAGTCTCTCATTATATACCAGGTTTAGTGTTTCTTTGATCACTATTGGGTGATCAGGTAAGAACAATTTGGATACAATAAGTTTGTTGGAATTGTTTTATGATACAAGGATAGTATATAATAAGGATACAAGGGATACAAAGTACAATTGCGATTGTCTTATTTAAAATTTGAATTGGCTTGGAGGAGTTTTCTGTGCGGAAAATGTTTTGAAAAAATTCGAAATTAAATTTGAGTGATTGAGAGAAATTCTATCAGAAAATTAATTCAAAATATTATTTTTGAACCTCGAAGTTAAATTCAAATTCACTTTGACCAACATAGGTACATACAAACAAAATTTAAGAACAAAATATTTACTAATTAAATCAGAACAAACAAAAATGAAAAGAAAGAGAACCTGATAAAGTATTTAGCATAGAGTTGATAAAATTTCTGTTTCTTTAGAATGTTTAAAAAAATTAGCAACCTTTTTGAATGCTTATCTGATTTCTATTAAAAATAATCTAAAAATTTCAAAAACCTTGAATTAATTAGGATAAAAAGGTTCAAAATTAGTTTTATATGAACAGGAGTTTTTACAACTTTACAAAAACAAATTCTAATTTTCAGTGTGATTTCTCCGCATGATTGAAGAAAATCAATGTTTTAAATATTTTCTTTTTATGTCTTTTAAGACGTAACAAGAGATGGTTATAACTTCTATAGAATTAATATGAATGTTAATGTTTAAAAAGAAAAAATTATTTATATGAGTAATAGCTAGCTATTAGTCTAATTTGAAATTCGTTATTTTTAAAACTAATAAGATTGGTTTATTTTGGAAGCATAGATCCTCATTTAAAATATTGTCATAGAGAAGCAAACAATTGGTGGACTTTACTTGACGATCTGATCTAACTGAGAACGTGCACGAAGTTTTTAACCAAAAATGCTATAGTAATAAAAGTTAAATTTTTTTATAATGAATTTGTTCAAAGAAATTTAAAACATTTTGTATTTACACGATTTGGGCAGAATTATAGTTGTAGTACCAAAAATGGCTTAAAAACAAAAAAAAAATTTAGGTATTGCAAAATTTTGTATTAATTTTTTGCTGTTTCTTATTTAGTGTTTAATGCATTTTCGATTTATGAAACATGTACTTTCCCAACCACCTGAACCCAGCTCTTTATAGATTCAGGTAATCTTAGAAAATATTTTTGATATAAATTATAGGTACCCACCAGTCCCAGACGATATTGAACACGCAGTGAATCGGTTAGAGCGTATCAATTTCTTGTTCGTAGTAAGTTAAAATCCCATAGACTATTTATAGAACCTTAAGTTATACAAGCCGAATTATACAGAGTTGGTAGAATCATCTAGACTAACATATCAATTTATATCCCAGAAAAGCCTGTATATATCTTTCAGTAGTTGAAATAACATAATACAAAATATTTTACATATAAAACAATTTTTGAACCTACCAAAACAAAACTAATTGATGAATAGAAAATTTCTAGAAAATCACAATTTATAATTTCATACTTCCCATTCTTGCAATAACGATAAAATTCAACGGTTCTAAACCCAATAATTTTCATGTAAATATAAAAAAAATGAAAAAAAACATATTGAAAAAGTTCTGAGTATATTTTGTAACCTTGGAAAAATTATTCTATATGAAAAAAGTTTCCTTTAATAATATTGGCAACTTTAAAGCAAAACAAAACAAAACAAAAAAAAAAACTGCAAATCAAAAAACTTTTTGAAAAACTATTAAGAAAGGGACCCAATAAAAATTATGTTGCTTATTAAAGCGAAATGAAAAGTTTTTTTTACTACCTACAGGCTAACCCCAAAACAAAAACACTAACTAAACTAAAATTATTTTAACAAAACAATGATCAGCAACAACAACAAAAACAAAATCCAAAGCACCTTAGTTATTTTGGTGAAAAAAATTAGATAAACTTTTATGATTTTATAGTGTATCTATGTATATGTAAACACGAATCTAACCACATTAGAGAGTCAATGTTATTCACGCTTATTTCTATATTTTTCATCTCTTTCTACCAAATTATAAAAACTGTTCAAATATGTTTTTATTTTATAAATGGCTTTTAGGAAGATGTTAAGCATATCTTAAATAAAAAAAACTACTAGTTTTTTCTAACGGAACATTCGCCGATCAAACATTAAAAAAATATTTCTTTCCTCTTCATTTAAAAAATTAAGTTAAAGCAAAGTTTTCTATATCAGCAAAACAATTTATTTTTGTTATCATATCGTCCAAGCATAACACTTTTCTTGTTACATAGGGTATTTTTATCTTACGTATTTTAATCTCCACGTTGTTATATCTGTGGAGTCACCGATGTACAACTGTCTATTGTGGTTTAAAAGTTTCTGGTTTTTGCATACAAAGCAGATCCCATTTGGAGATGAAGAAGTTTTGCAATTTCAACACCAATTGAAGAAATAGTCAATACCGTCCTTGATACGTTCGTAATAATATCTTGCTTCTGGTAATTTTCCAACAAGAAAGATTTATAGCAAATCTAGTGAATTTTTAAAGGTGGGAAAACAAAATGTAACCCACGGAAAAAATAGGAATATTTTGTTTCTGCTTATCAATATTTTGCCTTACAAAATCAAAAATTCCAATGGAGTTGAAAATGTACCTTCATTGGCTAATTAGAAATATTTAGAGGTGGTAAATACAAAAACACAAACCCGGGAAATTTACAAAATTTTCATGACTTAAAAACTTCATAATTTATTGATTTTATGATGATTCAGATAACTACAGTTTAAGCTACATTATGATCAAGTAATGAGCAAAGCAAATTCTTCTTTAGGTTTCATTAAACGATGGTCTAAAGAATTTTCTGATCCCTACCTCACGAAACATCTTTATGTTACATATGTAAGGCGTACCCTTGAATATGCCAGTCAAGTGTGATCTCCACATTACTTGACTGATATTAATCAAATTGAATCGGTTCAACGAAAGTTTTTACGTTTCGCTTTGAGTAATCCATTGTGACTTCCATCCTATTCCCACCGTTTTAAACTCATTGACTTACCGTCGTTGTCAGATCGTCGGGTTATTGCAGATATCTCTTTTATCGCGTAACACACTAGCCCCTGAAATTTCAAATTATTTGGTTGAAATATCCAATCAGAATAATTTCAGAACCGTTGAGTTGTTTCACATTCCCTTCCACTCTACTGAATATGATAGATTCAAGCCAATCACTAGAATGCTACTTGAAGTAAGTTCTTTTGATCGACAACTAAGTGTTTTAACTGTCAAAAAACGATTACGTTTTAATTTACGTACAACTGAGACTTAATAACAACTGTTGTTCTTTTGATACTTTCGGCCTAAATTTTGGAAGTACTTTTAATAAATGTATAGCTATTACAGGTACAAACGTACTTAGCCTTCTACTAACAGCATGTATCTGGCTTAGTTTATTTTTAGTTTTTTCTAATCAATGGTGGCAATGTTTTACTAACCCTACTGGTTGATGGCTTATTGCACAATTAAATGAAGCAAGCCTTCAATAGACGTCTGATGTGCTTGCTCTAAGCATAAATGTGACAGTATTAATTTTGGTAATTTGAATATCTTAAACTGTATAATCTTAAACTGTATAATTTTGGAAAAGCTTCACCTTTAAATATTTATTAATACATTAGATTGACGATAGCAATATTTTTTGTTTGGAAAGCACGTTCATAGCTGCTAACTGAATTTTATTTTAATCAATTCAGTATTTAGATGAACATAGTGATATATTCATATATTTTTTGCTCGCTTCCGCACAGGGCTTTCTCTTGAATGATTTCAAGATTTTCAAAGTAGCTGTTCTATTTAGTATCGTTGGCGACATTTATAATCTGTTATTAAGAAAAGATAATCTATATCTGTTGAACTGAAACATATTGTCGAATTGAATATTTTTGTCCAATTTATCGACCTACAAAGCTATGGGAACAAATTTTACTACCGGAATTGTAATAAAAATAATTTTTACGCTTCCCAAACGTCACGATAAAATTAAAACAAGGGGGTTAACATAACTAAACACAAAAGCTTAATAATAACTTTATTTTTCGAGTCGAAAATATCAAACCTATAACGTCGGTAAATTTCTATTTTCGAACAAACGTCCCTTTGGGTTTTTTTTGCTTAGTCCTTCGGTTTTTTGGGATGCTCTTTAACTTTTTGTGACCCGTTCTTAATTATATATCTTAGTTTTGTAGATATGGAGAGGCGAGATTCGGACATCTACACTTTTTAAACGCTTTTAAATACAATATTCGGACATATCTAATTTTTTGGTTGATGTCCGAAAATTTGTATGAAATTTTCGATAATTTTATTGTAATTACTTAAATAAGACATCTTAATGATCCGAGGATATGGACTTAAAATTGTTAGGTTTTCCGTTTTTAATTGGTCCACTTACATTACGAAATTTTATTATGGATATGTCCAAAAATAATAATACAAATTGTTTTAGAAATTTCGTCCATTTCCATATATTTTGTTTGGATAGTAACGATTTGATATGGACACGTCTGAAGCCTACGACAAACAAATTGAGCTAGTTTTCAGCCATCAACATAAGTCGCCGAACGTATATTGTTAAAAACTAAATATTTTTTTTTTTACAACTCTTTTATGGTAACTATTTTTATTCTTGAAATTAATTTCTTGTAAAAATATTTGTGTTTGTTAAGTATGCAAGACGAAATTTGTAGCACGAAGATAATTCACGCTCAAAAAAAGTCAGAAACACCGAAATATATTTCTCTGCTGATCCAGATTTTTATTGTATATGTACATATATGCTTGTACGATATTTTTTATTTGAATTACAATATCCAATTACTATTACTTTTTACAGTGGATAACAAATGCAGAGACCCAAAATTTCAAACAATAGCAGAGAAGATTCAAATTTAAATTTAAACGGTAACAATATTTTAAAAATATTTTAAGATCAGTTTGCACAATAATTTTTCATAAATAATTGTTTGTTCTTTATATTTAGAAAATAGTTTTGATAATTCCAAAAAAAGTGCAAGTGCACCATTTAGTTCAAGTTTATGGTGAATAAATATTCTAAACTAATATTCCTTTTTTTTATTTAAAACTATTATTGTTTGTTCTTTAGATTTAGAAAATAATTTTGATAATTGCAAAAAAGGTGCAAGTGCACCATTTAGTTCAAGTTTATGATAAATAAATATTAGTTTAGAACCTTTTTATATTTAAAATGATTAATTCAATAAAAATATTTAGAATGTGCAAACAATGGATAGTCTTCATTGATGAAGAAAAAAATCTGAATTATGGAAAAAAATATTCAGAAGAAATTACGGCAGTCTGTTAGATACTGTGGTCTGTTAGTCTGTAAAATACTTAACTGAAGTGTAAAAATATTTTAACTTTTTCTGTACAAAATTTTTTTCAGAAAAAGATAGGCAAAATATTTTTTAGGCTTTTTGGGAATTGCCGGAAAATGAAAAAACCAAATTTTACTAGAAATTTGTAAAGCAATGCAATGTTAAACGTCGCCGTACATCCAATAGCAAACACGTGAAACCGTTTCCATTACTTAGCTTCATCGCATATTCACAGAGTATGTAGACTTATTTTTTACGACACAAACAGCTGTGAAAATAGCTGTTAATTTAAAAATTAATTTAAAAATGAAAATATTGAAATACCGTTTTTCTCTTATTTTATTCTGTTTTAATCATTTTTTTATAAACTTATCTACTTTACACCACTTTAGTAAAAAAAAAAAAACAAAAAGCGCTAGACATCGGACATATTCGAGCAGAATTTGAACACTTCATACAATGTTAACAAATTTCTTAACTCTGCATGTGATATAGGCAACAGGTAAAAAAGGTGGGTTCAGTTTTTCAAATCTATATCCTTGAATCTTGAGCGCAAACAGTCATGATAGTTTTATTTCTATAGCTTTAAAATATAAAATAAAATTTTATCGGGCACAGTTTTTTTTTTATTAAACTTCAAACTTTAAACTCGATTTACTCGAAACTATATTCTAAAACGTTTGTCCGCAAATAGAAATAAACCGACAATAAGTATTTTTTTCAATTTAAATTGTTTTCTAAACTCTATGAAAAACCAATTTTCCGACACGGTTCTGTTTCATAAATTATTGCCTATCTAACATTTTCATTTTCCAATTTCTTACTAATTTTCTGACCTACAGTTGGAAGTAAATATTAATAAAAAAAAAGTCTAAAAGAAAACTTATTTCTAAAGTTGATGACTTTATTTTTTATCCTAACAATGATCCTGAAATAAAAATGGTACTAGATTGTTTACGCAGAAATTGTAATAACCGACCAGTAGATAACAATGGGAGCGACTATAAACAATATTTTGTAGAAAAAGATTTTTTTTTTTTTTTATATTTTAGTTTCACTTTATTTTGTCACCATCATAAAATAATCATAGGTAGTTGCAAAAAAATTTATTGGAGCGTAAACATTTTCCTTGCCAGTAAAAATAAAGAAACTTTTCTTCTTTCAGTTTATTTTTGAGGTTGTTGGTAGAAATGAAATAGAGTTAGAAATTTTTGATTGAAAATTGTTCAAATAGAAGAAAAACTTTTATGGAGCAACAAAAACAACTAAAATTTAGCATGAAGTGGTAACAAATATTAGTAAATCCTATATGAAAATTGATCATCAAAACTGATAGTGTAATTCTAAAAATGGTCTAACTAAAAATTCATTCGATAGAATGGTTAATACAAAGAGAAGGCAATTCATAGGTTCAATGCAGGATTTATTGAATATATTCTTCTTAATAATTTTTAATATAACAATTTTTTTAAAATTCATTTTATACATAACTTGAAAAAGAGAAAAAAAAAAATAGGATACATTCTTTAAATTAAAAAATTTAGTGTCAAATGCACCTTTACCATCAGACAAGAGAAAACTTAACAAAGCAACAAAAGAGTTAAAGGTAATGCTGATCGATACTAAAAATTATGAAATCCAGCAATATCTGGCAAACTTAGCTCCAACCCAAGCTACAGACTATTCTCTATGGAAAGCTACTAAAAAACTGAAACGCCCAAAACAACATACTGCACCAATTAAAAAAAAAATGGTGATTTGGCAAGATCGGACAAAGAAAAAGCGCTGACTTTTGCTGAACACCTTGAACAAACCTTCAAACCATATGAATGTGAAATTACCGAAGAAGGAAACCATGAAATAGTAAAATTTCTAGACGTGCCACTGCAATTAGATGTCCCAATAAAAAAATTTACCATTTGTGAAGTGATCAAAATAATAAAAAATGAATTAAACATAAAAAAGTCCCCAGGCCACGACAGAATAACCGGCAAGATAATTTCTCATGAGTAGGTACAATAAAATTTATAAACTAAAATTATTACCATTTTAAATTATAAATTTATTGTACTCATGGGACATAGCGCGTGGACCCATTAACCCGTGGCCATTTTCATCCATATTCATATTAAAATTATATTTACCCGTAGGTACACATATTATTATTTTAGTTGGATTTCAGTTGAAAAACACTTTTATTACCATTTATATTACATTTACATACCTGTATAAAAATATTTTTCTCTCTTCTCTTCTCTAAATCACTCTTTAAATTACATTACTTGAACCCACTGACCGAATAATTGTGACTGGCATATTATGACTAAATAAATAACTTACACTCACATCAGTCATCCATGCGCTGGTACTTTTCAATTCAATTCATATTTATTTGTATTAATATATATTCTCGCTCGCACTTGTATGTTTAATAATATGTATTACATTAATAGTAAAATGTCAACATGCGTGAACAAAATTATAAAAAAAAATTGCAAATGATGAAAAGTGTTTAAGTAATTTACTGTTAGAAATTTTAAAATTCAATTTTAAACATTACGCAGGTGGACGCATGAGACTAAAAAAAACTTGTGCGATTTTTAAAAAAAATGTTACTCCTAAATTTCGGTCGCATGCGGTCTCATGTGTCTTATCGGTCGCAAATTATTTGTTGGGGTTGTGTTATTTCAAAACCTATAATTAAAAAATATAATCGTCATAGGACTTTATTTCTAGTTTAATCTGCGACATTTAAACGCAAAATATTCAATTTTTATGTTACAACTGTCAGAAGGACATTTTTTAATATTCATAAAATTAGAAAATATGAAAATGATTATTACAATTTATTTTTATTTTTTTTTCTCTCCAATCTAAAAGTTTTTTTCATTCAAAAAAAACATTTCAATTTGGTTGGTTAATGAAAATTGAAGTTTTCCGTAAGTAGCAAATAAAGTTTTCATAAGAATTTAGGTGAAAATATTATTTTTGTTTCTCTTAGTAAGTAACTTTTTCAAAATTATTTTCAACAATTTTCAACAAATGAATTCCTGGTATCCATTTGGAAAATTATGAACAAAAAAATATCTACTTTAATAGATAAAATGGTTATTTGAAAGCATAATTAAGTAGGAATTTAAAAAGTTTTCATTGCATTGAAAGGCTATTATAATTCGAAGTGTAGATGTATGTAGAATAGGATTATATATTTGAACTAGCTTGTTAACCCGATATAAATGACGGAAGAAAAATAAATTTTAGCATTTCTTTCCTTCATTAGAGTTTTCATTTCAAGTTTAAGAAAAATACATACAGTATCGCTCAAAACTTTAGCACCCCCATACAAAAAAAAACCAAATAATTTCCAAATTCAAATGCTTTCGTATATCTCGTGAAGACATTGAAGGATGTTTTAAAATCATTCTTTTAATCATTTTATCTTCTTTCGTAGTTGTTTTTCTTTGTCTGCCACCAGAATGCTTTTTATCAACATTTTTGGTTTCCTTATATTTTTTAATTAATCTTGATATGACTGACCTATTTATAGAATATTTTTTACTGAGTTCATGGCGAGATAATCCTGCTTCAAATCATAAATTATTTTCCATTTTAATTCAACACTATACCTATTCCGGGCCATGTTATGATATTTTTAAGTTAATTATTAATTCTTATTTTGAATAAATTTTTAATTCTTTAATTTTACTAATTGTTACTGCATTATTAAATTTTAAATAAGTACTAAATTGGGAATATAGTTTTAAGACGTAAATGCATTTCTAAAAATATTATCAGTCAATTAAATCTATAAAAATAGCGGTATTTTAAATATTTTTATGATATTTTTACAGAGGGGTGCTTTAGTTTTAAACTTAATATTGTTGTACTTGTACTATTTTTTGTTTTTGTTTCTATTTTTTTTTTTTAATTTTACGAATTGTTGATATAAATGTTAACTTAAAATAAATTAGTGATAATAAAACTAAACAATCAAATATATTTTCTTACCATTTGACCAATATAACATAGAAAATTTTTAATTTGAAATTATTATTTGATTTTTTTTGCATAGGGGTGCTTAAGTTGTGAGCGATACTGTATTTGCTTACTAATTTATCATACCGTTATTTTTGTATTATAACGCTTTTAATTACCATATAAACAGAATATTTGTAGTAAAGTACAAAATTTTCTATTCCCTAAGGGTCATTTACTCGATCATTTTAGCGACATCCTTTTTGACGGCATTGAAAATTTATAGTATAATTCAGAATTAAGTTAATCCTGTTAACATTCAATAACATTCGCTGTGTAAGCTTAGCGTCAAAGTTTATAGCGAACAAATAATATTTTATAATGAGCCACAACTTTGAACGAAAACAATTTTAAAAACAAAAATAAATAAAATTGTAAATATAAAAAAACAATAATATTGTAGGTACACATAATATTTATTTTGATGAATAAAATAAAAAATCGTTTTGGAGAAAAAATTAAAATAAAAAAATTTACTGCAAATAAATAGGTATTTACAAAACTGTTCATAACTTGTGAACCATTGATCGGTTATTTAAAATTTCATTTCATTTCAAAAAATTCATTATCGAACTGTTCATGTTAAAATTCATACATAATTATTATTTATAACATACATTAAAAATAAGAACAACAATCAATATGGTTTAACCGATACCTATATATACCTACCTACTATATTAAAAAAAATTCATCACTCTCTAAGTCCCTACATACATTTCTACACACTTGAAGAAAACAAAACATCTAAAAAATTATAAATTTACAAAGATAAGAAATAAAAAATAATAGTGAAAAATTTAATTTAATTTCTTTCAAAATGTATAGGTTGTTATTGTTTTTATGTGTAAATCTGCAGAACTAAAACCTAACCCCATAATATATACTAAATGTTATATACGATCAGAAATTTATATATCATATAGATATATATATATACATATATATTTAAAAAAAACAATAAACAAAAAAAATATAAATAAATAACAATTTTAACTCTTCATCGCATCACATTTCTGGCTAGAGTATATATACCTATAGTACTATACAGGCAATGCATACGGTAGCAAAACTATGATGTTATGATCATTATCATAACAACAACAAACAAAAAATATATATATATATACATATGCATATTGTGTGTAATTTTAAGTAATAAGAATAACCTTTAAGTGCATTATGTTTTTTTTTGTGTTAAATGCTGTTTACCTTTTGGTTATTATACCATATTATTGATAAAATTTCTATTAGTCCTTATTATTATAAATCAAAAAAATTGTTTGTTTTATTTATATTATTATTATTATTTTTTATTCTTCCTTATTATTTGCGAAGAAGACTAACATTAAATTAAAAAAATATTTTTCATGCAATGGTATTTTTTTCTGCAAAAGTTCAGCATGGTAGACAGGGGTTAAAAAAAGAGTACCAAAGCAATTTGTATACATATTGCAATTTGTATATGTGTTGGAGTATTCCGTCGGACTTACAAACGTCCAGATAAATGCAGAATAATATATGTAGGTAAAATAGTATAAATAGTAGGTAATTGGTAGATTTTATTTGGGGAAATTATTATTATAAATATCGCGTAGAGTAGATGGGCAAAAATTACAAAAATAATGATTTTGATTGATATTTTCAGTATAAAATTCTAGCAGTTAAAACGATTAATGAAGGCAGTAATAAAGTGGAGTATATTTAATTACTTTTAAATAATTGCTCCTACTTTGTATTAAATATAAGTTGAATTTTATTTCAATATGTCTAGTAAAATCACATGCATCGAGTTTTCAAAACATCTTGAATTTGATAAATATATATAGGAATGTACTGGCTGCTAGGTCGAAATTGACTATACATCGAAATTGCCTATACATAACTAATTATTGTAAAATCAATATAAAATCAGATAATCAAACCGGGCTCTTCTAAGGGAAATGTTGTATCGGCGTAGGACCTAATGAACATATGGCGCATCTTATCCTTTAAGGACGGACATTTGAAAGTATCCTTGTTGTTTTGATGTTTTTGTATAAAAACCGTTATATCGGTTGATCTATTAGATATATATATATATATATTTAGTTATATATTATATAGAAAGACAAGGTTGTGGAGCTTATTTTAACATTTATTTGATGATGATTGGTGCTGCCATTATGGAGATATTATAGTTCAAAGTAGAAAACTTTGGAAAAAATTACAATCTTTATTTTTCTTTCTTGGAAAAAAAAATTACCTCAAGATTTTACTATAAAACATCCACAATATTTTTATACTGTTGGAAAGGTCTCTTTTTGTTCTATAACTCAAACAAACATAATTTATGTCTACATCGAATACTTTGGATAGATATGGTTGTACAAATATGCAGGATACAAATATGGGGATGTGCCAACCAAACACATGAACTTTGTTTACAAAAAATCTAAAATAAAGTCTTTCGCAACATGGTAAATGCCCCTTGGTATGTTCGCAAGAGTGACTTGCACAGAGATATGAAAATTCCTTGTATAGCAAATGAAATAAAAAGATATGCAGCAAAGCATTTGGTTCGTCTGGAGGATCATGTTAACGTTAAGGCCACTTAACTGCTGGATAATCAAAATGATATCAAAAGCTTAAAAGATATATTAAGCTTAAAAGAAGTAAGCCACTGGATTTAATACGATATAAAATTTCGTAAACTTTCTCATTAAGAAAATAACGCTAGAAATAAATTCATGGTTAGTCCGTCAGACTAATTTTAATGGGAGGGATGTGGTTTAGTCAGTAAAAATCTGAAACGTAATGTAAGCCATGGGGCTTATTGTGTTTATGAACATTCCCACTAATCCACGCAAAAAATAAGAAATATAAGGATAAGAAATTATAACACCGTACTATACAAATTACGTAATCAGGTGGATGTAGAATTATGAAAAGTAAATTTCAAGGGAGTTGGAAGCATGGACTTGGAAAATTATAGCGGTCGGATAAAAATGCTCCTGCCAAAAGAATCTTCAAATTCAAATTAAAGAAAAAATTTTAGGAGATATAAAACAATTTTGTACTTTTAACTGCCCATGACCGGCACAATAGTGGATTACGTTGATGAATTAAGCCCAAAATCTATTATGGTCTGTATAGGCCACCTATGATACGGGAATATACCCAGAACAATGGTTAAAATCAACATACTTTACGATGCCTAAAAAATCAAATGCAAAAAAAATTTAATCATCATCAATTTATAAGCTTAATGAGCCACACATTAAAGATATTTTTAAAAATTATTCACTTCCAAATCTATCAGAAATGTGAAAGTACAATTAATAGTACACTATAAAGCCGAATTTAGAGCAGGCCTTGGTACTTGGGAAGTTCTTTTTGACCTCCAAATATTGATTCAAAACTGTCGAAATGTTCATAAGAACATTTTTCTGTGCTTCATAGATTATGAAAAAGCTTTTGACAGCGTTCAACCTAATAAGCTTATGGGGTTTTTAGTAAGATGAATCAAAAAATTGTATTGGAACCAAAAAGCCTATGTAGTTTTAAAAGAATTTATTACAAAAGAGGATTAGGACAAGTAAGAAGAGCATTAGGACAAGTAGATCGAGTAAATAATAATGAGATTCTAAGTAGAATAGATAGAGACTGTGTTAACTATATTAACAATCAAACGTAGAAAAACAAATTATCAGGGTCATATGATGATAAATGACAAAAATATCATATTTATGCAACAGATTTTGCAAGGTAAATTTTAAGGAAATAAAAACAAATGTCAAGGCTAAGAAGCATCATGCAATGGACGGGCCCCCAAGTGAGGGGAAACCTAATGGACGTAGCGCAGAATAGAGAGAGGTCCATGTCGTTGAATGATGTTTTTAGGTTCATGTCGTTGAACAGATGATATAGTTCGGCAATGTATCTTTTTCTCCAAACCCCTTCGTCCGAGCCAGGACCATAAATGCGACGAAGAATTTTTCTCTCAAAGATACCAAACGCATGCTCGCTTGATTCAGAACCATATACCAGCACCGGAAGAATAAAATAAAGTGCTCTGTGTATTCATACCAGAACGTCGCACTATATGGACGACACCAGATTAAAGAAATTACATGACTTGTCGAAATCCGGAGCACGTTCGAAATGAACCAGAAATGTCCCTTCCAAACACCACAGCACATCGGGTGTTTTCCAGGGTAATTTTTTTTTCTTTATCATGCTTTCAATTTAAAGTATGATAAAAACTATAAGGAAGGGTTTTTGATACATACGAATTCAGAAATAGTAGTTCTTGATGTCGACAATATAGCATCTGTCAAGAAAAATAATATAGAGAACAGTGTTCTACATTTCTTAAAATTATTATAATAAAAAATTTTACTAATTCTATTTTTTTTTTTTTTGGAAAAGCAGTTTGTACCTTTTCGATAATAGGATGATGGGTATAGCTATGCAAAATTAGTTTTAGGCAAATAATCTTCCTACACAGAAATTATTTCTATGATAATTTTCCTTCACGCCGTTTTTTTTTTTTTTTTTGTTAAGTTTAACCAAGTATTTGATTTCAAACTATTTCTTTATACACGATTGGTACCGTTTGGATTAGTGAGGGCGAGGAGAAAGGAAAATGTTCCTATGATCAGTAGACCAAAAGAAGACGAACATTTATTAAAAGCTGAAATGGTCAGAAAAAATATGAAATTTGTAGCTAAACAAGCAAAAATTGCCATTGCCTTAATTTTTTTGATTTCATGAAAACACTTACGACATCAATTCTTACGACCAGTGTTGTTATTATAAGCGCCACCTATAGACTTATTGCGTACATAACTTGATGAGATAAATGAGATAATAACTTAAATTTATATCCCGTATATTTCTTTAATTTGAATTTATAATATTTAAAACAATTTTATAATATTTTATAGTTTTATTAATAGTTTTCCATAATCATTTCTTTAGGCAATAATCACGCATTTATATACAATTACTGGATTGACGTAATAAGAAATGCAAATAAAAAAATGCAGTTTGAAGTTATTGAAATGTAAGCAGAATCAAATTAATTCAATAAAACACAGAATTAAAGATAGCAAGACAAATGACTTCTCGCGGGGTTTTCGCGGGGTAAACATCATTTGAAGTTTTGCACATTTTGAAAAATTAAAATTTACTTTAAAACAATATTTTAAATTTTTCTTAAAAAATTAAATTAAAAAAAAATAAAAATAATTAATTGAATTATTTTTAAGTGAATATTATAACAAAACATAAATTTTCTTGAAAGATATTTTGTTGCGCATTTTTCTTTTTTCTTCTCGAATTACATAATTATGTTATTATTCTTCAATAATGCCGACATCTTGTGCTTTATGTAGCAACAAAATTGAGAGAAATCATCTCTCAATCGCGTGCGTTGATTGTAAAAATTTGCTCCATGCAGCTTGTGTTAACTTATCTCAAGATTGAATTTATGAAGATGAGTAATAACTCCTTCAGATGTAAACTATGCAGTACTGCAAGACGTCATTCCACTAATGATAATAGCATTCTTGCATCCGTTTCTCAAATTGCGTCGCCAGCTACACATTTAAACTGTGAGTCAATGCTTTTAAGAACGTAAAAATAACGACATCAACATATATTCCAAGGAAAAACTCTCAAAGTGGTAAATGCTCGGAGAGTATTAAAAGCTCTGAGAGTAATTCAGCTACTGAGAGTGAGAATATCATCATTGCTGACAACATCAATTTGCAGTCATTATATATGCTGAATTTGGAAATGAAGCAGATGCTTGCTGAGAACAATAAACAAATAAATATTCTTCTCAAAGAAAAATAAATGTTGTATAATAAAGTTTTTTTGCTTGAAAATAAAGTCAATATGTTGGAGCAACGTAATAAAAGAAAGTTGGTTGATATTGTTAACTTTCCCTCTAATAGTGAAAAACAAAGCTTAAAACATGATGTTTTGTCTTTCTTTTACAATAATCTTGATGAGAGTTTAAATGAAAACGATATTCAACACTGTTTTGTTAAGCCACTGAGAGAAAATAAAAACTCTAATTTTGGCAAGAAAACAATAGTGTGTGTTAAATTTTCCGCTATTGAAACAAAACAAAAAATTATGAATAAACAAACATTGTTAAGAAAAAATAGAACATCATCATCATCCTCTGCTAATCCTAGTAAGGTGAACAATAAAAATATTTTTATTTGTGACATGTTAACTTTATACTGCAAGTCTCTTCTGAGGAAAGCTCGTGAGGTGAAGAATGAAAAAAAGTATGAATTTCTATGGATTAAAAACTCAAAAATTTTTATGCGGAAAAATAAAGGTAGTAATAGAATTAATATTCAAAGTTTTGAGGATTTTGCTAACCTTTAGTTTATTAAGTATCTAATATATAATTTTTAAATTTAATTTTTTATTTTTTTTTTAAACACTAAAGTTATTTGATATCCTCAAATCTATAAATTATATTTTATAACTACTACTTCTTCTATATTTAAGTTAAATATTTTTTCTTTTGTTATTTTCTTTTACTATTTTTTCTTTTACTTTTTTATCTAATCTTAATTTGTAATTACTTATGATTTTAGTACCCCGCTAAAACATTTATATTTATATTTCTTTTTCATTTATGTTTGTTTCATTCAACACGTATTCTTTGGAATATATTCGAATGATCCTACTTATTTTCTTACATATTATATAAAGTTTTGTTATTTTTACTAAATTATTTCTTATTGAATTTTATATTATTATTTTTGTTCCTATTAATATAGTTTTTTTTACTTTTATTAATTTTATTGAATTTATTACATTAGTTTATTAGATTTAAGAGCTTTATGTTTTGATAATATTCAATTTTAATTTGATGTAGTTTGTAAAAAATTTTATATTTAAGAAAATAAATGAATTTTAAATTTTAAAATCTTAAATCTTAAATACTGTTTTCATTGGTTCAAAATAGTATTATTACAATATGAAAAAGTATTTCTATCAACAAATTTTTTTAAGTATTCCAATGACCTGGAAGAAGAGTTTTCCATTTTCAACATTTATTTATTTTATTTATTTATTCAACCATTATGATGCCTAAAGAGACTTCTCTCATTTTAAGGCTTTTTACAAAATTACAAAAATAAAGTTCAAAAATTCAAAAATTCAAAAATTCAAAAATTCAATAGCAAGTAACAATAAAAAAAAACAAGTAATTATTATAGAGACAATTATAACAAAAAATTTTACAAGAAAAAAATAAAAAAATGTAAATGAAAATTTGGATTATATAATATGTTAAGAACAATTAAATGAGTATATGAGTGATTTCTCAAAAATTATGATTTTTTAGTTTATTATTGCTTAATGTTTTTAAGCCGTTATTAAGTTTGTTATATAATTGGATTGCCAGATGTATTGTTGTCGTTGTGCCAAAGTGTGTTGTTTTTTTCCTTTCAAGATGAATCGAATTCTTATTTCTTGTGTTGATCTGATGTGTATCTTTCCGTCTTTGTATTGATGTTGTTGTGTGGATTGCTAATGTTTCCATATTATTAATATGCAACATTAGTTTAACCTCAATAAAATCTTTAACTAGAAGTAAATTGTTTAAACTATGTATATACTTTGTTCTTTCCCGCCAGTCATATCGGTATAAGGTTTTTAGTGCTTTGTTTTGTATTACTTGTAAGTCTTCAACATTATGTTTTGATGTTGTTCCCCATAATATGATACCATAGCTAAGATGACTATGAAAAAGCGCGTAATACAAACTTTTTTTTTACTTTGAGTGGCAACAGATCTGATACTTTGCTAAATACTCTGCTATTGCACTTAATTTCTTACTTAGGTAATTTGTATGTACGCTCCATTTCAGTTGTGCATCTAACCATAAACCTAGGTATTTAAATTCATTTACTTGTTCCAACTTATCATTCATTATCTTAACTTTTAACTGAGGTATCATTGAACCAATTAGCATGTATTTAGTTTTTTTCGTGTTAATTGTAAGTTTCTGACATAACATCCATTCATTAATAATATCCATATCCTTATTCATTTTCATTTCAAGCTCTTTATAACTATCAGCTTGAAATATTAAACAAATGTCATCTGCAAATAAATAGATTTCTGCATTTAACCCGAGTTGCTGGATGGAATCAATATAAATCGTGAATAAAATTGGTCCTAAAATGCTACCCTGTGGTACACCATAACGGACATGCTCACTATCACTTTCAATTGACCCTATTTGAGTAAACTGTGCTCGGCAACTTAAATATGAAGAAAACCATTTGTATGCCATACCTTTGACCCCAAAGTTTTGTATTTTTTTCAATAATAAAAATTGGAACTATTCTACCTATTTTTAATTTATCATTTACCAAACCTTCCTTAAGTGACCTGTTAACTAATATAGAAAGAGGTTCACTTATATATTCTTTACATTCTTTTAACATGTGTGCTGACATGTTATATGTATCTAATGATTTTGAATTTTTTAGATGTTTAATTGTATTAAAAATTTGTTACTTGGTCACATAGCTAAATTCAAAAGATTTATTCGTTTTGTCCTGACTGTAGAATATTCTTTCTGAGATTTTTTTTGCTAGATTTGCTCCAGTAGTTGCAAACTGCCTGTTGAGATCATTTATTTTGCTTTCTGCTTGTCTTTGGGTCATTCCATTTAGCAATTCAACTTTTTTTTTTTTTGTGTTGTTACAATAAAGTACTTCATTTATACAGCCCCATGTTTTAGAAATATTGTCAGTACATTTTTCAAATTTCTCTTCGTAATAAATTTTTTTTTTCAATCTTCGTATGCTGGTCACCTTGTTCCTGTAAAATTTGTACTGTCTCTCTAAGTCAAAATTATTGCGATCTTTTGCCCATTTAGAATACCAGAAATTTTTTACATCCACAACTGATATCAATTCCTTATCAATCCATGGTTTCTTATTTTTGTTATTGTTTATAACCGGTTTGTTAAAAGAAGCCTTATCAATTTTTTTTTTTAATTTAAAAATAAATTCATCAAACAATTCATTACTATTTTTTGTTGAGTTTAATACAATCGATTCATCTTTGAATAATCGTTTTAAAAATTCTAGGTTTGTCATTCTTATTTTTGCCCCATCACTGTTATTAGTTTCATTTCTTTCTGTCATAACATTTTTTGACACTTCCATTACAATAACATTGTGATCAAATAGATCCATATTTACATGTGATAAAACAATTTTATCATATAATTTATTTGTAAACAAGTGATCAATGCAGGTGTTAGAAATATTTCTTGTAATTATGTGTTCATTGCAATTAAAAAATGCGTGCATATTCATATAATTTTTATAAACATTTACTTTATAAGAATTTTCAAGTAAATTTAAATTGAAGTCGCCGGTTATATAAGTGTCTTAGTCAGATTTGTCTTATTTAAACATATTTCAAAATTATTTAGAAAATTTGTAAATCTTGATGATATATCTGATGGTGATCTATATACATTTATTAAATTAAATGAGAAGTTATTTTTAATAATATTTAAACTTATGAAGCTGTCATGATTGTCACTATAAGAGTAAATTTCATTGTAAATATATTTTTTGTTGATGAATATACCACAACCACCACCACTTTTATCACCACGACAAGAATATACTGAGGAAAATTCAGGAAAATTAAAAAAACTTATTTCATTATTTTTAATCCATGTTTCAGTGATACACATTACATCAATGGATACTTTTAATTGACTTAAAATAATTTCAATTTCATCCATTTTATTTTTTATACTTCGTGCATTAAGAAATTATATTTTTAGTATACTGTTATTTGTATTCCTGATTATGAATCACAAATGTGGGCATATCCAAACGGGAGGAAAATTTCTGTTGCAAAATCAAAAGATTTCATTAATCATAAGTATTTAAAAAATTCGTCAAAATCAAAGTACTGTTGAAGAACATGCATTTTACTGAGTCGGAAGAGGAGTAAAAAATACAAAATTTATCTATTTATATGTAGATTATTTTGAATTATTCAAATATGTTTATTTATACCATATGTATATTGTATCTATTTTGAATTTTGTATGAATCTATTTAAAATATTATTGAACATATTACTAAAAAATAAATTGATACTCTTTTTGCATTTTTCATTTATGTACAATGCCATAGTGGCCTAACCAACAGCAATTCGCATTTTTTTAAAGATATGACCAAATAACAATTTGCTCATAAAAGTACTGAAAATAATAAGAAAAAAAAGTTGTTGATGGAAGTCGGTACCCTAAAAATAAACATTTTATAAGCATTTTAAAATACCGTAAATTTTAAAATATATTTTTATCAATAAAATATTGTTTATGTGGATTAGGCCACAGTATGGTTCTGAGACACTCATATATTTCTGTGTTTCTTGATTCCAACTTACGTGATTTGTTTTTCTTTAATTCAAAAATTTTTCAATTATTAAAAACCTAACAGCTATGACATTATCACAATATCCGTATTAGCAATTTCCTCATTTGCAAGGTACAGCTCCTGTTACATCTGAAACAGTGAAACTTTATACTTTTGTAGTATTTATAATATTTATTTTTTCAATCATTATATTTTATCAATATATTCATCAGTAATAATAATGTGTTACCTTATTTATTTTCTGATCCTGTGGTTTTCTAAAAATCATTATTATATTTTTCACTTAAAATTCCATCCAATTTTCTAACTCACTATATTTTATTAAATTTATTTTCTACCATAATTTTCAATTTTCAATCAACCAACTCTTACCAAGAAGTGATTTATAGGGTCACCATTTGATTTTGATAACCCCAGTGTATATATACATAGATACCTAATATCTAAGGATATAAAAAAAAATTTGCAATATACGTATTTGAAAGTGATTTATCATTTTCCATTACTAAAAAAAAAAAACAAAACGTAAAATGAGGCGTTGTCGATTACATATTGGTTTTTTTTTTTTTTTTTGCTTTTATTTTTAATTTGGGAATTTTTTGGATCTTGTTAAGTTTACAACAATGCACATCACATTTAATTAATTCTATCCTTGTATTTGTTATGATCATAAATTTTATTTAAATATCAATTTTGTGGTGATTATGGAAATGAATTCAGTTAAAATTCTTTCCTTTTTTTTATATTATTGAAAATTTTGTGGTACGATGTCCGACTATTAATATCCAAAACAAAGAGAAAAAAAAAAGGTTTTTTTTTTTTAGAATCATACTTACTGTGTACAATACATGGGTTTGGTGTAATTTCAAATAATTAATTGAAAGGAGAAAAAAACGAATCAATAATCAATTATTAGAGAATGAAAATTATTCGATTATATGAAAAGTTTTTATATTGTGTGTGTGTGTGTGTGTGTGGTTAAATGTTTACTTGTTGATTAGTTTGCATTCATTATCTAAATTACGAAAATTGTTGGAATAACAATATTTATAAAGGTGTTGAAAGTTGAAAGGTATCTTTTCCAGAAAATATTAACCTTTTCTGTTTTTTTGGTACTGAATCAATACGACGGTATTTTTTTGATACTTTTGCGTATTTTACGTGTAATTAGTTTTAAAAAAATCTCTTCCAACCGTTTTTATAAGTCCGTTGCCACATATTAACGTAGTACTTTATTTATCTTTAATTAGATTTGCTTTAGTTAGATATTTTAATCTAATAATTAAAATTCGAATTTTCTTTCACTATAAGCTTATTTTTTTAATTAACTGCAAATATCGATAATTCGGAAGCAACTTACTTCCTTTTTTTTGTATACAGTACCCAAACACTTGTACTCGGTATTCAAATTTATTTCAATCTTGAATAAGACAAACATTAACACTTATAATACTCCTTTATACAAAATTATTGTAGGTGTGGGTAAAGATAAAAAGGATTAGGAGGGTGTATATAATTAAAATAGTTATTATCTAGAGACCCCTATTTATTAATTATAATTCAAGTTAAAGCCAAATTTAACGTTTTTAAAAGAACAGGGATTTAAATATACTGATATTTTTCACTATCAATGTTTATAACTTACTACGATACCTAAGTACCTACCTACATTTAATGATGAAAATAAAATTCATAAAGTCATATACTTATATATATATATATATATATATTTTTAAACATTTCCAAGGTTATTTTCCATAATATCATGTCTTGTATGTACTTAGTTGATTACACTGCGTTGCAGAATATAAATTTCTTATGCCAAATTTATTGCCAGATTAATATACAATGGACAAAATTACATATGGACAAAATTACAAATAATGGTCAAAATTTCATAATATTATGTTCGGATTTACCTATGATTGAGTAAACTAATCATACTAACTACATTAAAAATAAATCACACTTAAATAATGTTAAAGTCACATTCACAACCCTGCACTTATGTTATATCGTAGTTTTTATCGTATTTTTATTTTTTAAAGTTCAAACAAGCCAAAATGTAAACAAAATTAAATTATACCTAGACTAGGCTTGCCAGATAAAAATTTCTAAAAAAACGTCCTCACAAAAATTGATCAGGATTAAAAAGAAAACAATTAAAGATACTTGTTATGTAATTTCTTTATTATTATAATTATCAGAAAATATGTTTAATATTAACAGTTAAATATATCACAAGGTCTTTAATTCTGCCTTAATAAAAAGTTCATTATATCACTTCAATAAAATATTAAAATTAATTATATGAATAGTATAACAATTTAAAAAATAAATAACAAGGACTTCATGTCATTATAATTTGATTAGTCATATTTTTATTCCCTTTAATTTTTTTTAATAATTGATCTTTCTGAATCACATATTTGTAAAACTCTCTACAATTCATATTAAAATTATGCTTCATAAGGATTTCAACTTCTATATTTTTTAAAAGAAGACGACTTCTATCTGATCTCCAAGCATGAAACATTAAACTAAACATGCGTTCACTCATCGCGTTGGAATGAGGTAACGCAAAAATAAATTCTACAATTTTTAGCATATTTGGAGAATTAAATGTTTTAAATATTTTTAACCATTTTTCTTCCTTTAAACAAATGATAATTTTTGCCCTTTAAACAAAAACACTGCATAATCTAAGCGAACCAACACCATTATATCAACGATAAACTATATTCGTAATCAGTAAATGATTGATTTTTGTTTTCGTTTTCGCGTATTTATTATGCTATTTGGTTTAAATTACAACAATTTTTTTAAAAAATATGTGTGCGACTTAAAATATAATCAGTAATTAAACGTAAATAAAACCTTCAGGTACGTTTTCACTAATTTCGTAAATAACGTACATTCTTATTTGGTAAGCCAAAATAACGTACGGTACTTTTAAATAACGAAAGCTGGCAAGCCTACTAGACCCACACATTCAACAAGATATATTTCAGACAATTAATAGTAAAAATAATTAATTGTAAAAATAATAAAAGAAAATAAATTAATATTTTTTATTTGTTAGTAAATTTGTGTTATTTGTGTAAAAAAAAAACAATAATTACCAAAAACTAAAATATACGAAAGAAATATATTAAAATTAACAAAAATTATCGAACCAAATACTTTTTTCCAGATAATTCTTGTAAATCGTACAAATGAATATAATCTTATATATTAATACGCTTAAACGTCTGTTAAACTTTTCACAAAGCTTTTACAACACAAAGCTTTTTTCAACTTGATTAGACAACTTTATTAGAACCAAACTATTACGAATTACGATAGTGTGTAAAATTTAATTTAAAGACATAAACCACAAAACGATAAAACCAAATAAAACCAAAAACAAATTAAAATTAACCTAACAACAATTCACCTATTGAGCCATAGCATTGATTATATCTGATTATATGAATTCATTTAAAAAAAAAAAAACAAAGTAGCAAAGACAAAAACCGAATTATCAGAATATAATTATTATATCGAATTATAAAAATAGCTTTGTTAAAATATTACGATATTACAGCAAAGAAAATTACCGGTAAAACAAATAGTAAATTTAGAAAATATATTTTTTACGTTATGTTCAAAAATTCCACAAATTGAAATTTATTTATTTTATTAACAAATAATTCAAAATTATAAATTCAAATGCGCATTAGCATTGAATTAATATTATCTTGTACATGGATAATCATAAATCGAAATTTACGATCTGCTAAGAACAAGAAAACAAAATATGTTGTGACATTATTATCAAGTTCCAATTCAATACACGCCAAATTTAGTACACATAAAAATTAAAAAAACTTTAAAAAGAAAAATCACAGACTACCCTTACCTACATCAGAGACCCTAGCGGGATAACAATATAACAATAAAAACTGAAGAATAAGAAATAAAGCATAAATATTGGCTCTACCCCTAACTATAATTAATAGTCATAAGGCGTCAATGAAAACTGAACAATAAGAGAAAAAGCATAATTATTGGCTTTACCTCTAACTATAATAGTCATAAAGCGTCATATGATGTCATATGATACTTCGTTAAATGGCTTATATGATTCGATATGATTTAACAAAGTCATGACCAATCATAACCATTACTATAATGGTCATACCTAATCATACCAAAACGTCAAAACCAAAATTTAAAAGAAGTGAAATAAAAATAAAAATTCTATAAATAAATGCTTTTGTTTTTTTATTTTCAGTT
This sequence comes from Argyra leucocephala, assembly GCA_963942445.1. Classification (NCBI taxonomy): domain Eukaryota; kingdom Metazoa; phylum Arthropoda; class Insecta; order Diptera; family Dolichopodidae; genus Argyra; species Argyra leucocephala. The sequence goes on along the minus strand of OZ012679.1, from coordinate 144,496,019 downwards.
TGGAAATAGTTAGGGCTATTATGATAATAAGAAAAAACACAAAAAACGTATATGTGGCTATTTTAATGTATTTTTAATGTGTGTGTGGTATGCATTTAGTTTAAATGCATTCAATTTCATATATATATACTGCCAGCGACATCTCTGTTCGCCACATTTTGTTAAAATGTACGTCTCTATCAATAGTATTTGTTAGTGAGCGTTTAGACATAAGATTTTGTTTCATGAAAGTTTTGTTTTACTTATTTTTATTACATTTACAAAATTTGATTGCAATTACCTAAATCAAATTTTATTTCAAAAGTTTTAACTACATATCTCAAAGATAAACAAATATAGTTGCAAAGTATACTACTATATTTCTTCACGCAAAATCCACTTTCTAAACTTGCAAAATACCAAGTTACCAATATGCGTGACGAGTACTAATAATAAATACTTACAAACAAATATAAATATTCAGTGTAATTTCAGAACATTTATAAAATATACATATTTAAATAGTAAAAATACAATTCTCTATTTCACAGTTGTATGTTGCTTTGTCTAGAGTACGATCTTTTGATAGAGTTAGTGTGGTATAAAATATTATGAAATGTTTGAATAAGTATTAAAATGTTAAACTATTTTTAAGATATTACATAAAGTTAATTATAGTTTTGAGTTTTTCAATTTAACTTATTTATTATGTAATAAAAAAATATGTAAAACATTGATTCTTTTTAAGAAAATAAATAAAATAAATTGTTTCATTTATAATGCTAATTAATGCTAGATCGGCGAATGTTACGCGAATGTTACGGAATAGCTAGTATTGATTTAATTTATTTTTAAAAATTTTAATTTTTAATATTTTTTTTTATTTTTAATAGCAATTTACTTTTTGCATTACTTACAAAATCAACTAAAATAAAAATTTGGAAAATATATATTTATCTCTCTCTTTCATTATTAATAGTTGTTTTTTTTTTGACAATTTGTTGTAATAGTAATAGTAGATGAAGTGAAAGTTTCTGGAACTACGTTGGAACTTAGCTGGAACTTTTTTATTACACACCCAGCTACGTTTCAACATAAGGCTTAACCACCAAAAAATGTTTCCCATTTTGGTTCCAACCTATCACTCGTCACAGTTACGTTACTGTAGCAAAATATAGTAAGCAAGGCACGTGCCAATGTAAAAAAATGCTACTTGGGATAATATAAAAAAAAAGTTTTGGAGTATATTTCCTTCTTGAATAAGATAAACATTAATATTTAACTAATTCTAATACACAGACAGATGTACGTAAATTTGTAAGGACCAGCTGATGTTTTAAAGTTTTAATTTTGGTTAGTAAATGTTTTATAAAATTCAAAACAAAAATACTCTTCTATTAAAAAAATGTTCGAGAACTTTGTTTTTCAACTTCACTTAGATAATATATGTATGTCAGTAATCTGAATAATTTTGTGTAATTCAAAATTTTCCGTGTTAAACAAAATGGATTAAAAAAAAAATTAACTTTATTAAAAAAGTCCCATTAGACAAAAACATGACATTATATTATAAAATTTAATTGGTTTTAAAGCACGAAATTATTTGATAAATTTTTTCTCAAAAATAATTATAGCATCCAGCCATTCTTTATTTAATTATTTTTGAAATTCTTGTGAAAATATTTCCCATCAATTAATCATAGTAGGTACAAAAACATTTTCAAGAAAAAAACTAAATCAACAAATCAACAACGGTTACTTCAATCAGTTTCATATCAAAAATTATATTCGGATCAATCAGAAACTGAACTTGATATAGCAAAAAAATATCAATAATATCGTATTTCTGTCATCCCATCATATCAGCAGACTATATATTATCAGCAGACTATATATTATATTGTATTGACAGTAAAGAAAATTATTAATTCTTTACTGTCAATACAAAAATTTTACCAAAAAAATTAATTTCGAGTCAAAGAGAAAATTTTCCAAAAAATCTGGTATAGGTAAAGACAAGTAAATGGTCTACATAAACAAAGGTATTCTATATAATAAAATTAATTTTTTGAAAATCCTTTGATTTCAAGAAGATAATATCCATGAATGATTGATTATCGATTATCAGATTCAAAGGATATTTAAAACCAGCATTCAATTATTACAAAGTATTCATTATTGTTATAAAATTTTTAATTTATAATTTTCATCATGGTTTATTCATAAGTACTATGAATATGGTAATTGTCACTACGCCCTGATTATGTGGTGAACAGAACAGAAATGGGAAGAAGAATAATAAAGGATATTCTTGGGTTTTATTTTTGAATATTGTGGTTATTTCCTATTATGTATGTATATGTATACTAATAATGAGTAATAAAAGAGTAGAATCATATGACACAATATTAAAATTGGTAAGTAATATTTTGACAATGATCCTTAGTTATTTGAAATTTGTTGTATCAGTAAAATAATATGGTATGAAAAGCCACAGATTTTCATTTATTAACTTGAGTTTTTCCATTCAAATTTAAAAAATTTTTGGGAGAAGAGAATAATAAAAAATTTGAATTTATTTTATTTTTTATTTTATTTAGTTTTTTAGCATTAGAAGAAATATAATAATATGTGTATTTAATTTGAAAATATTGATTTTAAAATATATTTTCCGGTACATTGATTAAACAAAGAAGATAAAATTAATTTCGAATTTATAACTTTGAAGAAATGTGGTGGTATGTAAAAAATTTTATATTTTAATTTCAAATTTATTTGATATGATAAAAGTTGGTATTAAAACAAACAGGTAACATACTGAGGTCTCATTTCAAAGTAATTATATGTGAAATTGATCTTAGATTCAAATAATAAATGCAATGTTGTAAGAAAATATACAATGAAGAAAGTTAATTGTAGTTCACGAATAAAAAAACTTAAGTGAATCCATACTAGTAATATAATAAAACAAGAATAATAACATGCTCGTTCACTAAATGGTACACCCAGAGAAATGTAAAATCATAATTCATGATTATTATAAACTTTAATATTTTTGAAATTTTACAGAGATATTCCAAGAACTCATTCGATATTCCTTTTGTGATCAATACATTTAAACAAAAATTTGGAATCTTATATATTAATCCGCTATATATTAAAACATCTGTTAAACTTTTAACAAAGCTTTTACAACACAAAGCTTTTTTCAACTAGATTAGACAACTTTATTAGAACTATTACGAATTACGATAGTGTGCAAAATTTAATTTAAAGACATAAACCACAAAATAATAAAACCAAATAAAACCAAAAACAAATTAAAATTAACCTAACAACAATTCACCTATTGAGCAATAGCATTAATTATATCTGATTATATGAATTAATTTGAAAACAAAAAAACAAAGTAGGAAAGACAAAAACCGAATTATCAGAATATAATTATTTCATAAAAATAGCTTTGTTAAAATATTACGATATTACGATATTACAGCAAAAAAACTTACCGGTAAAACAAATAGTAAATTTTGAAAATATATTTTTTACCTCTCCCATGTTCAGAAATTCCAATAATTGAAATTTATTGATTTTATTAACAAATAATTCAAAAGTATAAATTCAAATGCGCAATAGCATTGAGTAAATATTATATTGTACATGGAGAATCATAAACCGAAATTTACGATCTGCTAAGAACAAGAAAAACAAAATATGTTATGACATTATTATCAAATTCCAGTTCAATACACGGCAAATTTAGTACACATAAAAAACTTTAAAAAGAAAAATCACAGACTACCCTTACCTACATCAGAGACGCTAGCGGGATAACAATATAACAATAAAAACTGAAGAATAAGATAAAAAGCATAATTATTGGCTTTACCCCTAACTATAATAGTCATTAAGCGTCATATGATGTCATATTATACTTCGTTAAATGGCCTATGTGATTCGATATGATATAACAAAGCCATAACAAATCATAACTTTCACTATAATGGTCATATCTAATCATACCAAAACGTCAAAATCAAAATTTAAAAGAAGTGAAATAAAAATATAAATTCTATAAATAAATGTTTTTGTTTTTTATTTTGAGTTTTGTAATAGTTAGGGCTATTATGATAATAAAAAAAAACACAAAAAACGTGTCTATGACTATTTTAATTTTTTTTTAATGTGAATGTCGTATGTATTTAGTTTAAATGCATTTAATTTCATATCTATACTGCCAGCGACATCTCTGTTTGCCACATTTTGTTGAAATGTATGTCTCTATTAATAGTATTTGTTAGGAAGCGTTTAGACATCAGATTTTGTTTCATGAATGTTTTGTTTTACTTATTTTTATTACATTTATAAACTGTATTGCAATTACATCAAATTTTATTTCAAAAGTTTTAATTACATATCTAAAAGATAAACAAATATAGTTGCAAAGAATACTAAATTTCTTCATGCAAAATCCACTTTCTAAACTTGCAAAATACGAAGATACGAATATGGGTGACGAGTACTAATAATAAATACTTATAAACAAATATAAATATTCAGTTTAATTTCAGAGCATTTATGAAATATAAATATTTAAATAATAAATCAATTATTCTAAGTATTTGTATTGATAAATAATAATAATATTTAATACACATTTTTTGTATTTTTTAATGTATATCTTTCAATATATTGGCATAACACAATTAGAAGTTTATAAATACCTTTTCTAGCAAAATTCTCTTTTTCAACTTGCGAAATACGAAAATGCGTGTCGAGCACTATTATTTAAAAAAAAAAAAATTATGATATTCTATAACGAAGTGAGATGTCAAACTTTAATGAACATCATTATTATACGTTATAAACACAATTCAAAAACGTATAAACGCTGCTTTTTATAAAAGTTTTCTTCAAAACTATTAGCGGTCAAAATTAATTTATAATAAATAAATAAATACCTAAATAAAAAATATAAAAAAATAGTTATAGATAGATCAAACAATATTGTACATTACTAGCTATTCCCGGCATAACATTCGCCGGTCTAGCCTTAGCATTATAAATGAAACAATTTATTTTATTTGTTTTTTTTCTTTATTTTCTTAAAAAAAATCAATGTTTTACAATTATAGTTTTAAGTTTTTCAATTTAACTTATTTATTATGTAATAAAAAAATATGTAAGTCATTGATTTTTTTTAAGAAAATAAAGAAAATAACTAAATAAAATAAATTCATTTAAAATGCTAATGCTAGACCGGCGAATGTTACGCCGGGAATAGCTAGAAGATTATTATTAATTAAATAAAAATATGAATCATAAGCTTATAAAAATTAACAATTAAAAGAAACAGCAACAACTTTAGTATGGACCCGCATGAAGCATATCTTATACGTGCTTATACCATCATAATCATAGTGTATGATTATAATTTCAGTATAAATTTTTTGGTATAACGGACATTTTATATGTAAACATAACTAATACCACTATAATCATAGCGTATGTTTATGATTTCATACTGTATAATTTTATAAAATTTCAGTCAACGTTAAAATCAAATGAATTAAATTCATTTCATAAAAGTATTGTGAACAGAACATTATTAGTTTTTATATTTTAAAAGAAAAACAGTTTTTTAAATAAAACAAATTAAAAATAAGAATATGTATTAAATTTCAAATTGTTTAGTGATAAAGTGTTAATAAACTTCATAACAAAATATTGAGATCTTAAAAAAGTGAAAAGTGCAGCACAGTGAACTCCCTAAATTTAAAAGTCAAATCATTCTTTTCTACTACAGTTGGCAGGAAATTATTGGGTTCATATACATGAAATCAGAAATTATTTGGTGAAGAAAGGGAATTGCTTGCAGGAGCGATTGTAAGAAAATTTATAGAAAGAAACTGTATAATGTGTTGTGAGGAATTTGATAAAATTTCTGAAGTTATATTATGTTCACATTCACACTTTCCTGAGGAATCAAATGTAATTTTACAAAATTTATTTTACATATTCTACATTTTTTTTTTTTTTTTCATTTTTTATTAACTTGTTATTATACATTTTAGTATTGTTTCATCGCCTGATTGGCATTATTGAAACATTATATACAATCGAGTTCAAATTTAATTTTTATTTCACAATAAATTCAAGGTAACATTTATAGTAAAATTAATATACATAAGTTTTTATACAGAATTTAGTATACATACTACTGTTTATGAAATTGAAATACTACAAAAATTTGATAAGATTCCTGAATAAAATAAAAATAAAATTTATAAAAATTTATAGTTAGATAATTACAAAATTTAAAATTCAGATATATAATCAAAATCAAATAAAATAAAACAACCATTAAATTCACTAAAAAAAAAAAAAAAAAAAAAAAAAAACAACGTTAAAGATAAAATTCAAGTAATAACATTTAAATATTACTTTTTAAGGAGTACTATTTCAGATCATAGCTGAAGGGAAAGCTTCATAATAAATATCGTCATATCGAGCTGTAGCTGCAAAATATAATTGTATGTACAAATATCGAGACGTAAGAATTAAAGAGACAATTTCAAATTTTTTTATTATTTTAATGGCAAAAATTGTTTTATACCTAAGATATTTTAGTATAAAGTAAAATCATTGTAATACATAATACATAATTTTTGATATACAGAATACATTATAATTTATAACAACTGATGTTAATTATAAAATAAAAATTTAAAAAAATTAATAAAATCTAAAAAAAATTATATATTTTTTTTATTTGAAAAAATATGGGTTATAGAAATACTTGCTACAAGATAATGCTTATGCGTAAATACCGATGAGATATAAATATAATAATCTATGAAAATAATTTATACTCTATGATAAAGAGTCATAAGAACTAACTTTTATCTGCATTTAGTCATATTCGTTAATCATTGTTTAGAAAAAGTAATCATAACATTTTATGAACTAAAATCATAATAATTGACTTTTTCATGATTAAATTATGTTTATTCGACAATGGTAATAAATCACAAAATGTGAATAAAATACTTTTTTTTCATATGTGCATAACTTGTGAATCTTATTTATAAATTGTGACAAAGAAATCATAAATGTCTATTCTTTTTAGTTATAATAAATAATTTTCTCGTTAGGATTAGGATATGATTTCAAATCACACATCTATAAGTAAGTGATCATAGCACGCATTTTTGTGACTAATTTATACATAAGATATGCATTTTAGGTTTACTGAATGATATAATTTCTCTGAGTGTACATGACAGTAAAAACAAAACAAAAAATTTTAATTTTCCATCCATGAAAATGAAATGGGGCATCCATCCTAACTTTAGCATTGTTAGATATCTAACTACATTTTTACTTTTTATTACATCCAATAGTCGGGATTAGATATTATTTCATAATTGTTATTTATCCTGAATATATTTAGCTATTCTGAGTTCCTTCGGAGATACACATTTAATTTTTTTCGAAATTTCAAAATCAAATGTTTTGTTTGAATTTTTATTGAATTGTTATTGTAAAGGTGACGTTTTCAAAAATAAATTCAATTAGCTCTACGATGGCATTTAGAATAAGGGTTTTAAAATTCTCCTTTTAAAGGTTCTCTGCTTGTCATTTTTCTAAGCTGTAGCTTTATATTGGTCTGAATTTTATATATTTGTACCTTGCAGAATATTGACAGTACTTTTTATACTGTCCTATGAAGTCATATGTTCTGTAGTATTCAATATCTTTTGACTAATATCATTATGTAAATCGTTTTTTCAATTTATTTTTACGTCGAAGTAGTAATTTTTCCATCAAATTGTTTATTTAAAATTTATTGTAAACTTTTAGTCATTTCCTACTATTTCTGATGAAAATACTATAATGTTTTTTTTGTCTAATGTTTTTTTTGACTAAATATTATTAAACCGTCTCGGTCTAGTATTACAAGTTTGTATAAAATGTTGTTAACCTTTTTCAATCATTCTGATATCGTCTACTTATAGGTAAATATTTGATTTGATAGCACTTCGTAAATATTATATTTCTAACATTGTATACTCATAGGTCTTTAATAGAGTGACGTAATATTAAATTAAAAATTTTTTCATCTCTTTTTTATATTCCTGAATTATCAAAGATGTTTCGTAATACTTTTTTTAAACCAAAACTTTTAATAAATATAAATTCTATTAAATATATAGAAATAATTTCTATTTCCATTGGCTCCTATGTACTCGCTTTGAATAAGCTTTTTTTTTTTTTATGATCTTGACAGTAACTTAGGTAGAATCACCTTTTCGTGCTTAATTAATTACGGTACTGCAATTTTACACTACAACTAGAAGAAACCCTCGGGTACTTACCCGGCCGAGCAAAAGAAAGTAATTTTTCTGTGAAACGGCCCAATAAAATTATTTTTAATACAATAATACATTTGACACGTTGAAATATCTGACAACAATATATAGAATAGTAATATTAATTGCAAACCACAAACAAATAAAAAATGTTCAAAATTTTAAGTTAATATTAATTTTAAAATAAAATATCAAAACTATAAGATTTAATTTGTTTTTATTATTTTTTTATTTCTCGAGGGAAGGTGAAAGCTTCGAAAAATACTAAGCAGGCCGCGTATGTAGGTACTTAGCTATGTGGAACACTAACCCACTAAAACCATCGAAACCCTTTATCATAATTGGTATTATTAACTGATTAATTGATTGTCGCGTTAATTGGGAAAACGTGTGACGGAATGTTATTAAAAAATAGTTTCCGATAATTTTATTAAACCATTAATCATACCTATGGGTTAGTACCGTCTCCCAATTATTATGACTGAATTTTAAAATTCATCATATAGGAAACAATTGGATAAAATGAAGTATTCTAGACCTAGTATGCAAAATTATCAGTTACAGTGTCGTTGTCAGTAGCTTTCCCCTGTCTTGGTCCTGCTAGAATTTGAAGTTTTAGAGTAGTTGATTGTATAGAACTGACCATGAGTGAAGGTAGGTTGAGGGAGATAAATTCCGACTCTCTGGAATGTTTGACTTTGTGATTTATTAATTGATATTGTATATGCAAGACTTACTGGAAATTGATGTCTAATAAATTCTTATAAAATAATTTTCATTTTATATCTGATATTATTTTTTTTTATTTTATAAATAAAAGAGTTAATTTTATAAAGATTAACCTAAAACTTTGAGCCATTTTTATTTTTTTGTGGTTCTAAAATATTCTATACAATGTTTTCAGATAATTTAAACATGTCAAATGTTCAAAATTTTCTTGACTTGACTATTCTTTTACTCAAATTAAAAAAAAATATGTCTACAAAATTTTTGCACAAAAAGATTCGGAACAAAACAGATCAATTTAGAACTATTTTAAGCGATCTAATCAAACGATCAGAGCACTTTTGGGCAAAAAAGTTAAATTAACGAAAACTACTGAACACAATAAATTTTTTTACTCTAGATCGTTCTTGAACAGTATATTGAATAAACCTAATATTTTACTGAAATATTAACAATTTAGCGAATGAATATATTTTATTTTTTTATTGAGGTACGTTAAATTTTAGTTTGCTATTTGCCGACAGATGGATTTTTATGTAGATTTTAATAAATATATAATTTTGCTCCTAGTTTTTTTTTTAAAATAAATTGACAGTTTTATCATAAAGTTATAATAATATACATATATACAATGTATGTATTTAAGATATTTTAATAACTTTTTCAAAACTTTTTAAATTTAAAAAATAAAAATTTTAATCATAAATTAAGATATGTTTCTTTTTTATTAAAAGTAAATATTATAAAATCTGTAAAATAAATTTGAACAATAAAAGTTTAACATAGGTTCGATATACATAACATTTCACAAATATACTAATAAGACTTCCTAACCAAAATACAGTACAAATTATATATTATATTTATTGTACCTAGATTTTAGCTGTTTGAGTAGACATATATAGGTAGGGTAAATGCTAATTGGTATAATATATAATATTATATGTAAACATCTACATGATACATCATAGTGCCAAAACTGTCAACTGTGAATACATTCCATGTATGGATAAGTAATAAGTATACATAATTTGTATGCTTAGATTTATATTAAACTAAACGCTTTCGTATTTTGTTGAAATAATTGAGAAGAAAGTAATAATTAAAAATTACTTTTTTTTTATTAAAAAATATTGTTGTATATAATATAATATATTAAAAATTATTATTATAATACATAATAATAATAAAAAAAATTTGAATTAATAGAGAAACTCACAAAAATTTGGTATATTAAAACCTATATTAATAATATTACCATACTAATTAATTTTTTTTTCCTACTTAAAGTGCAAAAAACCAAATGCGATAAATAAAAAAAAATAAAAAGAATTTACTCATACGAGAATCGACAAAAAAAATTGATTGAATGAAAAAAAAACGAAGCACACTAAAAACCACGAAAAGTGTGCCTTCAAAATCGGGCTTTTGTGTATTATAATATAGATAAAATAAAAATTAATTTTGATCGCCACGGCCTGCATCATCGTCGATTGATTGAATGAAAAAACAAAAACGAAGCACACGAAAATCCACGAAGGTGTGCCTTCAAAATCGTGCTCTTGTGTATTATAATATAGATATCTGCAATAATTCGAGTATTTATTTTACAAATTACTGGCTTATCTACTCATTAAATGTGGAAAACTACTTCTATTGTCAGGACCTAAGCCTTCTTAAATGGAATAGTTTCATTTTATTTAATTTGTTAACAGATAACTCTCAATTATCTTTTGTCATTTATTATATCCCAATGACAAAGGGTACTAGACAAGCTCGAAAAACCAATGCAGCATTTTTTTTTTTTTGCTTCATCGAGAATTGAACCCGGGACCTTTCGGTTGAAAGACAGTCGCTCTACCTACTGCGCCACCCATCGTGTTGTTTTATTTTTCAATATTTTTCCCAGCTTTCCAACGCAACATGTATTCTGAGGATTCCATTTGAAATGTTGTTTCGCGTTGTTGTTGTCAGATTTCCGCAGAGTATGCCCGATCCAATACCATTTCCTCTTTCGGATTTTCACATCTATTTGGTTTTTTTTCGTTGTTTGCCACAGCGTTCTCTTGGAAATATGGTTTGTGTCCAACGAATGCTTAGATGTACGCTTGGTATTTTCTGATGATGTTTACTGGAATTTTCCATGTTTCGCAGGCACCCAAAATAATTAATTTTACACTAGAATTGAAGATTCTTATTTTACTGCACAGATATATGTTATTTGCCTGCCATAGTTTTGAGAATATTTCGAAATCAGTACAGGCTTTGCTGATGCTGGCTTCAATATCCAAATCGGCACCTTCCTCTAATGACAGTATTCTGCCCAGGTAATTGAACTTATTAACCTCTTCGACTTGCGTTTCTTCATGTAGAAACGGATGTCGTTATGTGCCAGTTATGCGCATGATTTTTGTTTTAGTTGTATATGGGCTTTTAGGTTAGCATTTGTCCCAGTGTCATACAACTTTTGGCATATATCATTTAAATTCACATGTGACAATAAATATGCATCGTCGACGTAATCTAAGTGGTTGATACGTTCTAAAGGAAGCCACTGGATATCGTCGCTCTCGCTTATACTCACAGTAGTAGTCATTATGTAATCCATCACTAGTAAAAACAATATGGCTTATAAAATACAGTCCTGCTTTACTCCACGCCTCGAAAAAATTTGGCAGATGTCCTCAATGTAAGATGCAACATTTTGCATCTTTGCAGTATATTCTTTAATAATGGCTAGAATTTTTTCTGGAATCCCTCTCCTAACTAAGTGATTCCCAAATACACACGCGGCTTACTCTATCAGCGGCTTGCTCAAAATATACAAACATGGGATGTAGCAGTGGATTGTACCAGAATTATTCGTAATGTGTTGGTGTGATCCACACACTAATATCCACTGCGAAAATCGTTTTGTATAGAATTGTTTGAGTGTGAATCCTATTTTCTGCATTTAATTCTTTCGAGTATTATAATTTATTTTTAAAACCTTTATTTTCTGTTAATAAATTTTATTTTCATTAATCTCGTCAAGTTCTATATTTTAATAATATTAACAGAGTCAAATGCTTGCTCAAAATTTGTGTAAATCACTACTAAGCTCTGCACACTTATCCATATTTTTTTGCTAATACAAAATATTTGATCAATACTGGATTTCCTCGAAATTTGAATTCGGAGTTTCAATATAAGCTCTCTTCAGTTTTCTTGCTTCTAAAGTATTCAATATTTTGTATGCAACGCCGTCTTAGTACCTATAATATCTTTATTAATCCCCATTTCTTAGGAATAAACTCATTACACCCCCCATATTATGCACTCTATTACCTACAATATATGATTTCTTCTGGATTTAGTAAATTTCTTCTAAATATTTGATACGTTGGTGATCAAGAAATCAAAAAATGTTTATCTCTTCTAAAAAATATCTTTTAATGAAATGAAAAAGCCGTTATATTTTATCAAAATAATTTATGAAACAAATTTGCTCTACTCACTTTAATAATAATGTAGGTCACGTATAAAATTAATTATAATAGAAAAAAAAACACAAATTCTTAAGCACCATTAAAATTTTCACTTAGATTTGGTCCTCTAATTAAGTTTACATTAAAATATAATCAAACAAAAAGTACAAAAATTTAAACAGAATACAATCATAGCTACTTTAAATAAATATTTTTTGTGAAAAGTTTATGGCAAAATATTTTAAAATTTACTTTTTCTCAAGTTTTGAAAATAAAGTTCCTCCTTTTTACAATATTATAATTAGTGAATGAATCACTTCAAAATATAAACACTGTAAGTTAAAGTGTAAAGGGATTCTCTCAAAATATAACAATCGCCAATATTTTCTCCTCTCAACTTTTTATCTTAATTACAAAAATTAAAAACAAAAATCCTTAAAATTTAATACAAGGAATGAAAATGTAAACAAAAAAGTTTAATTTTCATATAAATTGCATATAAAGTAAAATTTTACTTGAAATTGAATAAAGTTTCATTTTTCGTTTGTAATACTTGCATCTAAAAATAGAATGATGTAACAAATTGAACAATTTTGATTTGTTAATACCGATAATAGTGATATTTTTGTTAATACCGAAAATAATATCAAAGCAAAAACATACTTATTTTCTACGTTACCCAATCCCCCCACCTAACATTTAGCTGAACAATCTTGAACTCGATGAATATTATGTGAATTATACAATAACTTGTGTTAGCTGGAAACAAATAATAAGTTTCCAGAAAATGGGCAAAAATGGAATTTATCGGACTACAATCTTGTTGAGGATAGCCCTGAATATTAGGATCTTCATAGGGATAATTTTAAAAGCTCCTGTTAATTATCAAAGATTTCAACCACATCAAAATAATGTCTAGGAGAAATTTATTCATCCCCAAACTCGTTCATATCTCATCTAAACCATCATAACCACTAAGGATCTAAAAATGCAATTGGAGATTAGCAGAACTGACTAACTGTCCTATTTTACTAATTTATACCTTCTGGAAAAACATATTAAATCGTAGGAAGTTTTTATTTAAACAGATCTCGGGAATGCAATTTAGAATGAAAAATCGTCGCTTGCAAGATTGGATGGTGTAGAACTGCGACATGCTAGGTCTAATTTAAAAACAATAAAAAAATTTTGAAATAAATTTTGCCAAATTAAAATTTTATTTCAATTACAATTTTGTTTGTATACAGAAACATCAATAGATTAAATATTTATTTCTCTGTTCGAAATACGAAGGATTAACCAGCATATAGAAAGGTAATTTATTACTATCAAAGAGGTGTTTCATGCATTGAAAATATTGATATACATACATATACAGAGTTTACAGACTTATAGTCTTCTTCTACCCGTCTTGGGAGCATATTGGCTTATTCCATCGTTCTCGGTTGCTATCTGCTGTTTTTCACTTGTTTCCACGTTTGTAACTATGGTATTATTTCTATTTCCGAGACAATGTCTAATTTCATTTTTAATTTGTTTATACTGTTTAAGTAAGGGATTGTTCTACTGTAGAATACCACTTTAATAACTCTATCTGTGCCTACGTGGTAAGACGACGTCATAATTTCACAAGATGTCAATATATCGCTGCCATTTTATCCATCTCTGGCGTTAAGATACCTGACGTTACTATATTTACTGGGTACGTCATATCAGATGTTATTGTATATATATTGACTACCGTTGGTCAACTAGATTGAAAGAAGGGTGGTAGTCCATTCCGGAAAGTTTCTAAATTTCTCAGGAAAAAAAACAAGCCGAACAACCCCTTTTAAAACCCCCTTTAAAAAATGACAACGAAACATCAATAACTAACTCAGAAAAAAGTGACGCTTTAGTTGAACATTTTCTAAAACAACACAAGATTACCCAAAATTTTAGGGACAACGGAAACTGCAGTAAATAATTTGATCACCGAAGTAGATATTATTGATGAATTTCCAAAAGACGAATTTACATTGAAAGAAATACAAAATATTTGCACTAAATTGAAATCCAGAAAATCCCCTGGTGCTGACGGTATCAATAATACCGACCTAAAAATGCTTCCTAAAAAGGCTCTAAAGCTGCTTCTAACTATTTTCAACCTATGTCTACACAATTTATTATTTTCCAAAAAGCTGGAAAGATGCTACAGTTATATCCATTCCAAAAACCAACAAACTTATGAATTAGATTAGTAGTTATCGTCCAATTAGCCTACTAAGTTCGATCGGAAAAGGAACTCGAAATTAGGGTACAAAACTTTGTCGAAAACAATCAAATTTTACCCAATGAACAATTCGGTTTTCGACTTCAACACTCTGCTGATCACCAACTAGTACGTTTAACATAATATATCAGAGAAAAATTTGAAGAAAAGAAGTCTGTAGGTATTTTAATTTGTGATATAGAAAAAGCTTTCGACTCTGTATGGCACGACGGTTTGATCTGCAAACTACATTATCTGCAGTTTCCCTTCTATACTTAGTCAAAATAATTAAAAACTTTCTATAGAATAGAACTTTCTGTGTCAAAATCAATGACACTCTTCAAAATTCCAGTTACCAGCAGGCGTGCTCCAAGGATCAATTTTAAGTCCTATCCTGTACAATATATTTATATCTGATATCATCATCCCAGATTCATGTTACATTGATTTGTTTGCCGATGATAACAGCCTGTCTAGTACTGATACAAATCCTGCAGTCATTATGCAAAATTTTGAAAGCGGGTTCAATACTCTTAACCAGTACTATTGCAAATGGAAAATTAAGATCAACGCTTCTAAAACGGCTGCCTGCTTCTTCTCAAGAAAACTATGTAATTTGAAAAAGCAGAAACATTAACCTAAATGGTACTGTTATCGAATTAAATATCTAGGAATTACTATCCTAAACTTACTTTTGACCCCTCATTGAGGATAAAATAAAATAAAAAACTAATTTTAATTAAATCTCTCTATGGTTTAATAAACAGAAAATCTGCCCTATCTAAACAAAATAAAACTTTGATTTTTAAATCAATATCCAAAGTTTATACTTATATGGATCCCCAATATGGGAAGATTGTGCCAATGGCCACAAAAAAAAATTACGAACTACGCAAAACAAGCTTCTAAAAATGATCTTAAATCTTCCATGGTATCACAGCACGGCGGATATACACTTGAAGTCTAAAAGTCTGTCGATATAACTGACAAAATTACAAACAGGCAAACAAAATTCAACAACAAGTGTGAATACTCAAGTAATTGCTTAGTTCGGAGTCTGGTTAATTATTGATCATTGACAAGCTGCGCTTGTCTAGTTTTACTGTTTATATTGTTCGCTTTTAAGCTATAGTCATAGTTATAGTGGTAGTTATAGTTATAATTATTGTTATAGTTCCTAAGTTTTTTTTTAGTTTTAGTTCTAAGTTTGTTTTTAAATAAAAATAAAAATAATCGAAAAGGTTATTTTTCTCCAATTTTCCTTTTGTAGTAAAAGTATTTTGTAATCTATAATTAGGCAGGCAATGTAGTAATATGTAAAAAAAATGTAAATTGTAGTTGATAAGATGATTTAATCCAAACTCTAAATTAATATAAGTCGATAATGTCAGTATATGTTAACTATATTTTGGAATGAATAAACAAAGTTTAAATAAATATATTGACTACCACATCATGATTAAAACACATTTCTGATGTTCTCCAATCGATTAGGCCACTGAAAGAATAGAACTTACAGACTACAGACATTGATTTTATTGTATTATTATTAGGTTTATGATCGTTATGAACTAAGGTCTTCTACAATTGCCATATATGAGTACAATTTAAAAATTTACACAAGATTGTTCTTCAAGTAATTCACCCGGCGCGTAGCATACAACATTGTAGAACAAGTTGAAAGCATTTTAATTTTTTCCCTTCATCTTTTTTTTTTAAGTGATTAATTGAAGTCATTATTTCTGTACCTTTTCAGGTTAATTTTTCAACACACTTTTTACTTCATTAAATTATAATAGTTAAAAGGTGTATTCAAGTACTTTTAAATGCGTAATTTGTTTCAAGATAGCCACTAATAAATTATTAAGGAAGAGTATTTTTTCATTTCACTCGTTTTATAACAATTTAAAATTGTATTAAAAAGTTGTACAGAAATTTTATAAAAAAAAAAACAATTTTTGTTTGAATTAACTTCTGTATGATTAAAAAGTGAAATATTTTAACAAAATTTCAATTCAGTTTTATTTTATCTTTACATAATTTCAACATATGAAATAAAACTATATGCAATTGATTTACTATACTGTAAAGTGTATTGACTATGCTGAAAAATATATCAAATATTTTTTATCAAATATTTTTATTCTATACATTCCTAGTATATAGAATGCTTCTATTAAGCTTGTATAAGCCTAGTATATGAAAAGTAGCACAAATTATTATGATCCAAAAACCAGGAAAGCAACTTAATGATATCAAAGTCTTACATACTCATATTTCTGCTCTCTATAATATTAACATTGTTCGAAAAATTAATACTGAAAAGTGTTTAATCCCCCGTAGAAAATTGTAATATAATATCCAAGTACCAAATTTGGCTTAGGCACTTAAAAAAAACTATATAGAATTACAGGATATTATATAGAAAGAGCACTGGAAAATAAACAAATAAAAACACCTTAACGAATCAAACATGTCAAAGACGAAGCTTCTACCTTAATTGGCAACCAAAATTTTATTAAACAACTCAAACGATTAAGATACAGTTGAGTTAAGCTAAAAACTTTTACCAATCAAAATGTTATGCAATTTCATTATTCGGTAAATAAAAGGAGGATTCTGAGGTAGATGTTGTATCGGCGTAGGATCTAATGGCCATATCCCAAGGATAGCTGGAATTCCTAACTTTCCAAAAATATATGTCTTTAGTGGTCCATCTTTGTTGTTTTGATGTTTTTGTATAATTAGATCCTACGCCAATACAACATATCCCTCAGAAGAGCAAAATAGTAGAATGTACATTTGGATGCTTCTGTACATTTGGATCTCTCTTACATTTGGATGTAAGGAGATCCTCTCGGTCGGAATCAGTCCCTAACTAACTTCGCCAACTTACTGCAAAAAAAAAGAGAGCATTCACACGTCAAACGTCGCTTCTTAAGCACATACACAATATAATCATAACTAAGATAACCCAGTTAATCTCTTCTGTAACACTTTGCATAAAGTTGAAAATTTAGAACTTTATTTCTATTACAGAAACTTTTAAAATTTGTACAGTCTTTAATTTTAATGGAAAAGTATATTATGTATCTTAAGCATACAGTGTAGCATAATTAAAACAAGTTAAAATGGGAAAAAAAGTTAGATAATTTAAAAAATTATTGAATTAGATCGTGCTGATAACAAAAATTACTTTCGGAATATCAGTACATATGCAATTAAATAAAATTATTAACCCTTATGTAAGTGAGGAAGTACCCGGGTAAATTTTGCATTTTCAAATCCCAAAATGTTCTGGAGCAGCTAACGAACGCAAACTGACAACGGTGTAAATTCACTAATTTTTAATGATTTGGATTTTTATAATCAATGTGAGTCGAGATCTACCCTTGTTTTGAAAAACCACCTTCACGAGGATGCCGAGGTACCGATATATGTACATTTTGCATGGTTGTATTTATTTTAATAATATTCTATTTTTAAAGCTATTTTTACTTTTATTTTTATTTTATTTACAATCAAAATTTATTTCAAAATGGATATGATAACTGCATAGAATATTTAGAAAAAAATTCAAAATAAATTACTCCTAGTGACTTCAAAACAACTATTACATTTTTTTAATGTTGTACTATGTTCACCACAAATTGGTTTGTTGCATTCAACACAGGCTTTTATTTTTTTCTTTGCTTGTGGTTTAGTTTTTTACATGACTAGCAACTGCCAACTACTTCGAGTCCACCAGTATAGTCTCACTTTTGTTGGTTGTTTGTTATTTTAAAGGCTGAATTTGTCTTCCAAGAATATTTTGCATTGCTGAAAATATAAATGGTTTGGCAACGACTATGGGATTTAATGCACAAGCTTGGATATTTAATTTGCCCAGCACAAATGCTAAATATTTCAGGAACCTGCTGAAGAGATCACTGGTGGAAGCCATTACATATTGTAAAACAATGTCAGGGGCCAACAATTCATTTTTCGTTTTACAGAATATTCACTCAATAATTTAACCGTATTGTCAAGACCTTCTTTCGTTTGGTTGTAATATGTGATGATCTTGGGCTTAACTATAGTTCCTACATCTACTAATATGTTATTTTTTTTCTATAATTTTTTTTCTATAATACTTTTTTGTAAAAGTCTTTAATTTATTTAATTGCTTGTTAACTTGCTAACAAAGTTACTACTGAAGGTATGAAAAAAAAATATACAAAACGTATTGCATTATTCAAAGATAAAAATAAAAATGGTTTGGTACTCAAAATAAATTTTATTTCCGGTAGCCCGGAAGTTTCGCATTATTCAGACATGAAAATAAAAATATTTCGATACCCAGAATTTATTTCACTACTAAAGCATGAAAATAACTGTAGTTCGGTATTCAGAATTATCGCATTATTCAGACACAAAAATACAAATAGTTTTAATGAAAATAATTCCTAGAATTTTAATATAAAATATTCTTTAATCAGTGTATAAATATATTATTATATTATATGCTATAATATTATGTAGATGTAAATGTTTATTTTTATTTATTTATTTATTTAATAGTGGACCTACAGATTAATCTGTTTATTTTATTTTATTTTTATTTTATTTTTATTGTATTATAGATTTATTAAAAATCAATGAATGTATATTTATATATGTATAATACACATACGTAAATATGAATATTTACAATATATAGGTAAAAACAAATTTTTTTTCATATAAAATATATGGAGGTACGCGGGTACCTCGTCACCCTGATGAAGTTGTTTGGATTGTCACACACATAAGGGTTAATGAAAGTTCGACTTGACTCTTTTAAATTTTTTTTTTTTAAAAAATGCTTAAAAATATATGTAGGTAGAATTGAAATTTTGATCTGAAATAAAAATCATATTCAAAATGTAGCAGAATTATTTCAAGCATTAGAGTAACTACTAAAACATCACATTTAAATAGAATAGTTCTATTTTTACTGTATTCAATGACTTCAATGATCTGTTAAAGAACAATTTAGTGCCAACGAAATAAGCAATTGAGCCTTTTAAAAGAAAAGTTAAAATAGAAAATCTACGTTTGTAAAAATTAAAAAAGCGAACATAGTAGAAATTTAAAAATTAAGAAGCCGAATTCTACAATGTATTCCCATCAGTACTACTTTGTTGTGTTGCAGCCGATATACTTCCAGAAACCTCGCAGTTTCAAGTTTTGTTTTTGTTGTTTCTTTATGATCTTCCTAAATACTTATCCGAAGCTCACCTTAGATTGTATGCCGATGATACTCAACTTAACATTAGTGTCCCACCTTCTAACATTAACAATTATATCGCAAAAACTAATGACGAAAATGGATTAAGACTTAACATTAAAAAAAGTCAAACTTAACTATTCTGTAGTAAAGTATGTCAATATAACTAAAAGCTTGGGTATCATTTTCAATAGTATACATTCACTTGGCACATTGACCACATTAATTTTATTTCTCAGCGTGTATATTCAGTACTTCTTAAACTATATGGAAGTTCTCTCTCTATATTGATGAAAATATAAAGAAAAAGCTTGTGCTGTCTTTGGTTCTTCCAATCTTCATGTATTGTGACGTAGTTTTTGCTCTGATGAATTCATAAATGAACTTAACAGAATTAATATTATATTTAATGCATGCACTTGTTTCGTTACCAATCGACGTAAATTTGATAGGATTAGTGATGTTGCTAAAACAATACTAGGCTTCACCTTTACTAATTTCCTAGATTTTATATACGCTTCATAAAATAATATAGAAAACAGCTCCTTAATATTTGCTTGACAAAATAACTTTTGGAAGATCACCAAGGAGTATGAACCTAGTAATCCCATGTCATAATGGTAGATTCAGGCATTTATCTTTCTTTGTAAAGACTTTAGTGCTTTGGAATACGTTGCCAAATGTTATTAGATCTGCAACTTCTCACTGTAAATTTATTGAGCTATGATGGTAGCATTTTAGGCAAAACTCGTAGTTTTTCAATTATTTACGTTTTTTTATTTTTATGTTTTTATTTATCTGATTTTATTTATTTAAGTTTATAAATTTTTGTTTTAACACAAAGAGAATTAATACCTTTTGAGAGAGAATTGTAATTTACATTCTTGATTTCTAAATTTATATATATTTTTTTGTTCTTTTTTTTTCTCTTTTCCTCTCTTTTAAATTTTGTTAATCTTAAATTTGTTTGTTGAATATTGGAACAATCTGTGTTAATTGTGTACATCTTAAACATATGCTTGTATATACAATTGTAGAGACTAATCGCCTCATGTGTATTGAAATTTAATAAATTAAAATTGAAGTTGCTACAAAATATTGTAAAAAATTATTAAACTCATTGCTAATTTTTCTAAAACTAAGATAGATCAATCATATAGTTCGGCATTTGAAATATGAGGTACTAAAGATAACTCGAGGTAAAAATTTAAGGTTAATATAGGACCAAGTTATAGAAAAATCTGGTAGTTGTGAAATTTTTGATTCAGTGGCTCAATAGCAGTACACCATCATTGTTTCAAGTATAGTAGTTCATCAAATTATAATATAGTCTGAATAATAAAAATGAAAAGTCTGGATAAAGCACACAACGAACATGCAACTGTACATATGAATGAATATATTCAAATATTGAGAATAAAGTAATATAAGTCTTAAATGGGCTTTATTTCAAACGAATGACAGCTTATTATATTATTTTATAAAACTGAATATTATTTTTCTAAACTTTTGGAATCAGTTATTTTATTACTTTATTATATTATATCGCTTTTAAGCTATATATTGCAATTGCAGTTCAGCAATTTTTCTGCCCAACTATGAAGCATTGATTTTAGCACTACTAAGTTATTTGAGCTTGAATATTATTTTAATTTCGTCTTTCATATTATAATTTATTCGGGGTTGTAAAATGAAAAGTCATAATAATAGTATGCCACAAACTGGAGACTGAAATTGATTAGAATAATCCCAAAAGTGTAAAAAAAATTTAGAATAAAATCAAAAACAATTTTTTTTTTTCAATATTTGACCCAAGTGAAATCCATCATTATCAATCTATCAATCTATAAAATCAGTTCAACTAGCCCGAGCAATTTCAGAATTAAATAACAAATTTCAAACGATTTAAAACATAATTTATTTGTATTTATACGCCAAATTATATAGTCAGCTCAATGGTACATAACATTACACACTATAAATAGAAAAGTCTAAAATGAATCCTTTGATTCACTAGACCCAATACTATACCTTTTCGAAAAAGACTTAGTAAGAAAATTAAACAATGTGATTATATTCTAAGAGTCTAATTTGGAAAAATTTTTCATATTGCTTCTATTTCCTACTTCATTAACCTACCAAGATTTTTTTTTGATTAAATATTATCATGTTGCTTTTAGTGATCATTAATTATTACAGTAATTAACATTTACTTTATTTCATTTTCTTTTCAAAAGCTTTTCCACATACAAAAATGTAGTGAATTACAACAGTAAGTCTAAAACAGCTTCTATCTTACATTACAGTTCAAATGGACATTATAAAATACAATGAATAAAATAAAATTTATCATTTGGATTACAATTTATTCAGGTATATAGGTATATATAAAATAGGGTAACATAAGGTGGCATTCAACAGTTGAATTAATTAAAATAATTTCAATTTTACTTGAACAATTAAATATAGATTAGTATTAGGGTAGGAGAAAAAAAAAACACAAAACTTAATACAGACTTGGGCAGTAATTTAAAAAAAAAAACATACAATGTTTAAATCTCATTTAGCAAAGAAATTTTCTCCAACTGCATTTCTGTATCATTTTTTTCCTGTTTCTTAAAAACTTTTTAAATGTTTGGTTCACTGCAACCAATCATCATTAACAAAATTCTATTTTCAATTCAATTAAGAATAAAAAAAAAAAAAACGTAAAGAAAAACAAACAGAAAAGGATTTCCAAAAATTTGCAATGAATCTGAGGTATAAGGATAATTTGATTTAATGTAATTTTTCCGGTTTTTTATGTAGGCAGTCTTAATTGGATTTGTTTTGTCGGATTTCTTGTCTCTCTAATTTGGATAAATTTATTAGTTTTAAGTCTTAACATTAATGCTTTTCGAGTACTCTTGACCTCTTAAATTAAATCCGTGGTTCTAATCGTGAACTCGCGTTCTAGCTAAGCTCATTTAAATATTTCTAAATATTTTATAATTTAGTAATCGAATTTTATTTTTAGTGATATTTTAAATTAAATAATTTAATTGTTGTTAGGTTTCCATTTACTAATAATTATTTTAATATTTGATTGCAAATATCGGTATTTATTTATTTATTTATTTATTTCGAGCTTAATTCAAGCAAGTTACAATAAATCATACTTAAATTAAATTTATAAACTAAAAATTAAGCATTCAAAAAGGAATTAATAAAAAAAAAAATTAAAAAAATTTTGATATTGTAACAAAATTAAAAAAGAAAACAATCATATATATATTATTCTGCATTTATCTGGATGTTTGTAAGTTCGACGGAACGCTCCAACACATATACAAATTGCATATGCATACAAATGCATATATATACAAATTGCTTTGGTGCTTTTTTTTAACCCCTGTCTACCATGCTGAACCTTTGCAGGAAAAATTGATTGCATAAACTATATTTTTTTAATTTAATGTTAGTCTTCTTCGCAAATAATAAGGAAAAATAAAAAATAATAATAATAATATAAATAAAACAAACAATTTTTTTAATTTATAATAATAAGGACTAATAGAAATTTAATCAATAGTTTAATATGGTATAATAACCAAAAGGCAAACAGCATTTAACACAAAAAAAACATAATTCACTCAAAGGTTATTCTTATTACTTAAAATTATACATAATAATACACATGTGTATCAGCATATTTGGATTGTATAATTTAATACATTATACTACTTATACCTGCTTATACCTTTTATTTTGGTCATTATTGTGTGCGTAACTAGCTTCACTCAAAAAAAATTATTTTTTTATGGAAGGGTGTGGTTTAGTAGGTAAGAATCCTACATACAGTGTCAAGCTACGGGGCTCATTGTATCTTTCTGAAGATCCCCACCAGCCTACGAAAAATACAAAAAAAAAAAAAATTGGCAAAGTTTTGACTACAAAAAAAATATTTCTTTTATGTGTTTTAGAAAATTAAAAAGTGATATAAACATAAGTACTGTAATTTCGGAATAAAAAATCTAATGAAAGAAAAAAAGAAACTAGGATTTATTTTGCTTCCGTCATTTATGACGGGTTACAAAGCTAGTATCTTATATTTAATAATAATTAAAAAATAAAAATGAAAAAAACTTCAATTAAGAAGACAGGTCAAAGATTAATCAAAAAAATCAGTTACACAAATACAGATTATTTTTTAATGATTGTTTAGGTAGGGAAAAGTTAATATGGGGTTTGTATGCATTACAAAGAGACATCATCCTATTAATTGGTTCATATTTACCATAATTAGTCCGATGGTACTGCAAGCTAAACATATTAGCAGTTCTCAGTCTAGAGTGGGAACAATAATTAAATTCAGCAAACAATTGGGGAGACGAAATGTTGCCTTTACTTAACTCAATTAGAAATACAATATCAGCAACTTTATGCCGTTTTTCAAGGGTATTAAAATGAATTAAATTTAGTCGATGTTCATAAGGAGGTAATCTGAAAGTATTTTCCCAAGGAAGAAGGCGTAAAGCATATCTAAGGAATTTTCTTTGAACCGATTCAATTCTATCTATGTGAACACGATAAAATTGACACCAAACCTGACTAGCATATTCTAAATTAGGTCTGGCCAAGCATGTCTAAAGGGATTTTAATACATAAGAATCATCAAATTTTCTTGCCCAACGTTTAATAAAACCAAGCATAGAATTTGATTTGTTTAATATATCAGAGTAATGAAGATAGAATGAAAACTTACTATCGAATAGTACCGCTAAGTACCTTTAATTGATGTAACTTTTGAAATGAATTGGGTATTAAAAGAATATACATAAGATATTGGGCATAATCGTAGTGTAAAAGTAATATAAGCACATTTATTGACATTAAGCTGTAGATTATTATACGAACACCAACTATAGAAACGATTCAGGTCAGCTTGTAACGCTAATGCATCCTCTAAATTAACAATTTTTTTTATAAATTTTCATGTCATCGGCGTAAATTTTAATATGACTATTAATTAATAAAGATGAAACATCATTAATAGAAATAATGAAGAGTAAAGGACCGAGATGACTACCTTGAGGCACACCTGTGGGAGCTTCGAACTCAGTGGAAATTGACGATCTAAACGAAACACTGTAACTACGATCAGAAAGGTAAGAATGAACCCAATTAATAAAGTAACTAGGAAATCCTAATTTATTTAACTTAAAGATGATAATGTTATGTGGAAGCAAATCAAAAGCTTTGCTGAAATCTGTATATATTACATCCGTTTGAAACCCATCTTCCATGTTATTAATAAAGGTAAATGTTGACTCAACAAGATTAGTAACAGTAGACTTAAGCTTTACAAAGCCATGTTGAAAAGATGATAAGAAACAAGTACAATGATCATAAATAGAATCAAATACAATAAGTTCAAATAGTTTAGGTATAGAAGAAAGTTTAGCAATTGGACGATAATTACTTACATTATTTTTTAGATTTTTTTTGTGAACTGGTCTAATTAGGACAGTTTTCCAGATTGAAGGAAAGATACCAGACGTTAAAGTAGAATTGAATAATACAGAGAGAGGACCACATAGTGAAGAAGAACATTTATTTAAGAATAGGTTAGGGATGCCGTCAGTACCAGAACTAGGATTATTATCAAGCTTTAATAAATAATTGAGTACCACTTTAGAATCGATATGAATATTACTCAATGTAGTTTTAGAAAAATTCGATAAATGGCCAAAATTATCTTCGTTTAATGAGAAAGCAGCCGTAGAATAACTAATAGAGAAGAAATCACGGAAAAATTCAGAAATGACATTAGGATCACTACTACCAGAGTTTTTATAATTCATACACAAAGGATACCGATCACTTTTTCTTTTCAAGCTAACGAATTTCCAAAAAAGTTTCGGATTAGTTTTAATATTATCAGACATATCTTTTACATAATTGGCATATAAGTTATCCGACATCATTTTAAATTCATTAAATAGATTCAAGTAAGCATTATAATCAATGTTATTATTGTTTTTAATAAATTTACGCCAATCTTTATTTTTCTTATTTTTTAACTTTTTAAGGTTTTTGGTAAACCAAGGTGGACTAGATTTATCAATAACTAATGGAATGGAATTTGTCAATAACTAATGGAACATATTGTGAAATAGCAAATTGAATAGTTTTATAGAAATGATTAACTGCGACATTTAAATTAGAAGAGGTGATAAATGAAAAATCATAAGAACTTAGGTAGTTATTAATAGCGTCGAAATTAGCTTTAAGAAAATTAAAACGATAAGAAAGTGCTGAATCAACTTTGGGAGATGAGATAAGAATGCAAAAAGAAAAACAAATAGGTGGATGATAATCATCAATTTCAACCAGTTCAAATGGAAAATTAATGATGTTAAGATTATCCCAATTTGTCGTAAATAGCAGATCTAATTGCCTACCGCGATTATTACAAATTGAAGATATCTGTTGAAAATTAAAGGAATTAAAGAATGTCAGAAGCAATATACTGTCTTCGTCATCCTTGCTTGCAAACAACTAATTTTTTAATTCTTTTTTTCCTTTTTTAGATCGCAGTCTTTTACAGTTATATATTTTAGCTGACGTACTCTAGCAAATTAGTTTATATTAACCCGAATTGGCCCAGATTTTTTTTTTTTTCATTCCGAAGTTATATTTAGTAAAAACTGTTAGTCCTGAGTTCTGAGTAAAATAACATATTTTTGTGTTTGTTTTTGGTTTATGGAACTGCCCTGCTGTTCAGGAGGCATATAGCAACGCTTGTATAGGCTATGTATAGGAGAAAAAAAATTATATGAAATACACATTTAAGATTTTGGAACAAAATATGTTAGTAAAATTATAAATGAGCCATAGATGAAAAATTGATTAAAAAAAATATTTAAATAATGGAACACAATATTATTGCTTGTGATAAGATTCAAAACACCGTATGCACAGTACTTTATCACATTTAATACGTCGTGGGTGTTCTGCAAAAACAACTCAAGTCCACTTTTTTGTGAAATGGAGTTATTAACACAGAAAAATTCAAAAAATTGTGTTCTACAATCTGCAAAAACATTTCAAGTTCTACTTTTATAAGTGAAGCACATATTCTATTATTTCAATATCACCTAAGTCCAAAACGCGTTATTATGTTCAGTAAAAAAAATTCCAGGGCACTTGAGTTTTTCTTGCTGTACAAATTTTATAATAATATTTTTTAATAGCTTTTAAAAAAACTTAAGTCCAAAACTAATAGATAATACACCGTTTTATTCAACTGTATTTTATAGTTTTACAAAATACTCTATTTTAACTTATCAATAAACAAAGGCGCGTAACACGGCTAGATCTTATTTTTTATTAAAAGATAAATCAAAAATGCGCAAACCACCCTCAATATTTCAAATCAAACGATGAAAACCGCTTTCAAATTTAAAGGAAAATTAGGAACATTTTCTAAAACAGACGGAAGAGGTAAAGCATCAGCTGCAAATAAAACTCCAGATGAAACAATAAAAAAAAATAAAAGATCACATTTAAAATTAATGATCAAAACGGTTAAAAAGTAAAGTAAGCTAATGTTTATAAGGTTATGCAAATTCGATACACCGAGTTCTTTAATTTGTCATCATTATCAGATTTTATTAAAAATAAAAATATGGACGTGAATGGATCCAAAGTCAATTGGCATATTAAAACCGGTTCAAAATCAAAACCGGGTATTATCGAGTATCGTTATAACCACACCGATAACTATAAAGAAATATAAGTTTTTCAAAAAAGGCATACTATTAATTTGAAATTATTGAGCGTGTGATAAGATTAATAAAGCTTATAAATGTAGATTTGCGACTAGCTGTGAAAAAAAGAAAGATTTGCTACTTGAGAACGACTTTGTAAATCTGCGGCCATACCGGTAGAATTTCATGCAAGGGAAAAATAGTACAACAATTAAAAATGTGGCTCCAGCTAATGGATCAAATTCTGAAATATCTGATGAAGAGTAATAATATAAATCTCTTTATATAATTTGAGTATCTTAGATGTGTTTCTGTTTGGATTGAATTACTGTTGAATTTACTTTTAATTTATTTTATGTTTGAGTTGAATTTTGTTAATTAATTAATTTATTCTGAACTTAGAATAAAATATTTTGTAATTAATTATCAATAAAGTGATAACAAAAAATTTAATAAAACTTTTGATTGATTAACATATAATTATCACACAAATACCACTACGAACGAATTGTTTACAGCAAAAATAATTCAAGTCCAGTCAACATTTTTTCATTTAATTTAAATTTTTTTAATATTTTTATCAACATAATGTATTTAGAATTAAACCAAAGAAAACTTTTCTTATCAACATAAAAATATATTTAATTTTTATATTTTTCCAAGAGTCTTAAACTTTAAAAAGTGAATATCTCGGAACATTGTTTTATATACTTAGGATGTTTTTGCAGAAAACCCACGACATATATTTCTGCCACCTTTTTTACAATAATCGCCAGTCGTTTCTTCTCCGCAGAATTTACAAAGTGTACAGTTTTATCATAACATACAGCTTTTGAGAGGGATATTTTACGTTGTATAATTCCAGCAGATAGTGGTTGGGTGCAATAATGACCACAATAATATATAGCAATTTGTCAACGAAATTACAATTGACGCATTTCCGGATTGTGAACTCTATTAGTGCATCATTGATACATTTTATTCGATGATGTATTATGAATAAAATGATGTGTCAATATACTATTAATACTATATTGATACATCAAGAGTTCATGTAAATATGCTGTTCCATCATTTCTTTCCTTAAATCCCAACCCGATATAAAATGATGTTCTCATCTATTCTATCGACGCCATTTCTGTACTTATTATATTCGCCAATAGCACATGCGCGTGGATTTTGATTTTAAACACTTAAATCTCTAATTTCATTTGGTGGTTCAACAAATATAAACTTAGGAGAACGTCCGAGAAAATCTATTCTAAATAATCTAATGCTTTTTTTACTGTTAATTTTCTATAAAATCACATACAATAATATACTCTGAACAAATGTTTTCTATAATAGGTTAGTCCAGCGTTGCCATATGGCAACAGACAAAAATACTAATAAAAAAAATTTCCATAAGATACTTTTTGAACTGAAATGTTTCCACTTCACAAATATAATCACATTTAGTTAAAATAATTATCCAAAAATAAAATTTAATAATTACAATAAAATATTTAGAAAAAAAAAATGCAATTTACTTTTTCATGTCACTTCACAAATATAATCACATTTAGTTAAAATAATTATCCAAAAATAAAATTTAATAATTACAATAAAATATTTAGAAAAAAAAAATGCAATTTACTTTTTCATGTCATTCATTTTTCGTAATTTTTTTTTCACAAAACTAAAACTATATATACTGCACTATTTCTATTTATGTCATATTAATTTAAAAGCCTAATATGAGTAAGTACATATAAATAGGTAAAAAAAGTGCAATACCATTTTTATTTTAAACAACGGTTTTTATTTTAATAAAGCAAAAATACCAATGTGTTAGCTGTTATGGCAACACACGGCTAATTCGGGTTTAAATAGCGGTGAGTATCCATTTCCCAAATCGTTGTTCAATTATCTACTACCTATTCATTCGAAAATGCTAAACTTTCATATGCATTTAATTTGTTTATTATTTGTACCTCCTTTATTGATGATAAATTGGTTTTATCAATTTTATTATGTTCTTCAATAATGTTTTTAGCAATAATTACCGACCTGAAATTGGTAGTATCCTTTTATTCTTATTAATTCGGGTTCCCTTAAATGTTCTTGGATTCATACTGTGATTAGTCTTTTTAATTGACCTATACATTATTTTGAACAATCTTAGCATGGTATTTTATATATGCCGTTAGTTGTAATTTAATTTAATTTAATTCTTTATTTTTCAAATTTCAGATAACTTTACAATATTAATTATAAAATTATGTATAAGAAATTATAAACTAAAAAAGAAAGAAAACTTAATATTAACTTAAAGATTAATTTATAACCTACATATTGTAAACATTTTCAAAATATTATATTTTTAAAATTAAATTTTTTTTTTTTTTTTATTAACTATTTCTAAAATTGCTAATATACTTTTTAAGTTTGTTTTTAAATATTTCCAAGTTTTTACTATTTTTAATTTCTAAGGGTAGAGCGTTGAAAAGTTTTATAGCACTACATTTTAAACTTTTTTGTTTTTTGGATGTTCTAGCTTTAGGTATTTCAATATGGTTTCTATTTCTAGTAAAGTAGTTATGTATATTTTCTCTATTTTTAAGAATTAATTTTGATTTAAACTTATTATTTAGAATATTGTATATGTATTTGCATTTCTCAAAGTAAATTAGTTGGTTTATATCCAGTACATTAATTGATTTGTATAACTCCTTAGTACTAGTTCTGGGGTTTAGTTTAAATAAACTTTTTAGCGCTTTATTCATTACTGTTCCCATCTGTTTTATATGAAAATTTGAACAGTGACTTCAACTGCATGTATACCTAATTCTTGGCAACATATGCCCATTATAAACAAGTTTGGCTGCATAATTAGGAATAGCACCAGATCTGTTTATATAGCTACACTTATAGGAACAATTTTTTGTTTCATTTTTTTTATATGTTTGTCCCATCTTAAATTTTCATCAATTATAATTCCTAAATATTTAATATTGTCGACTCTCTGTAATATATTTTCTTTTACCTTAAGTGTAATATTATCATACTTTTTATTCTGGGTTTTAAATATTATGTAGTTAGTTTTAAACATAGTTTATTATAATCCAGTCAATTGCATAAGATTTTTCAGTATTTATTTAATATACTCTTTCATTATTTTAGCTTTTGCTATCAGATTAGTTTCATCTGCA
Source organism: Argyra leucocephala (assembly GCA_963942445.1). NCBI lineage: Eukaryota > Metazoa > Arthropoda > Insecta > Diptera > Dolichopodidae > Argyra > Argyra leucocephala. The sequence continues at coordinate 144,465,034 of OZ012679.1, read as the reverse complement.
TAAACATTACAATTTGATATGAATTGAGTTTTAGGTATATCCATTATGTATAGCAGATATAATCAATCTTTAAAGAATAATTTATACTTGTGTTAATGAACATGTATCCTATGATATGCCTTGGCTTTAGTACATTTTTATAGATAACATTATTATGTTATCGTCGTAGTTCAAAAAATATTTTTAAATTATTCCACATATCAATTCTATCACTATTATATAATTATTAATTCTATTATTTTGTTATTTATTTATTATTTTTTTTTTTTTGAATTAGAATAAGTTTTTAGTTTTGCTTTTTCTATTCTTTTTTTTTTCTTTTCTCATTTTTATTTTTTTTATCACGTTATATTTATTTATTTTTTTTTTTTTTGTTAAAGCTGTTAGTGTTTTTTCTTAACTTGTAATCTTTTATTAATTTAACTTAACCTAAATTGGTAATAAATAAATATGTATTGTAACTTGCTTGATTTAAGCTCGGAATAAGTAAAATAGAAGAAATAAAAATAAAAAATAATAGTGGTCCTAGAAGAGAGCCTTGTTGTACCCCTGTTTTTATAGTTACTTCGTCGCTAAATACATCAAGTAATCAATTTTCTCTAAGTAATCAAGTAATCTGGAATGATTCACCACATCAAAAGCTTTAGTTAGATCAATAAATACAGCACCTACATAGAAACCTTCATCTAATGCGTCATAGATTTGTCTCCAGGTGGATGGATGTAATTATAATAAATCTGTTCCACTATTTTCAAACATACCATATTGATTTTTATCAAATCCAATTTTTTGTGTAATAAAATTTCTGATTCTTATGTTAATTGTTTTTTCATAACCTTTTATTTATTTATTTATAACAGTGGGATGTGTAGATAAATCTGCAGCCCAACTACAGGTCCTTTTCCCTCGAAATGTGGGCCTTTTATATATTAATTATTTGGTATATATGTAAATATTGTATATTATATTATTTTTTGTTTGTTTTATTGTATATATGCTTATTTATTATTATTATATTATATTAGCATAGAAAAAGTAGTATAATAGAAGTCCAGCGTAGAACAAATTTTTCTGCCAATTTTTTTCAATAGCCTGCCTCGCCACTCTCTTGCTTTTTATTTATTCTCTCGATACTGTAATTGTAATTTATTAAACAAAATTTCTTACTGTAAACTGTTATTTTATTATAAAAGCAAAAACAAAAAATAATATTTTTTATTAGAAATCAAATAATAATGAGAATATCTTTTTAATTTTTCATTTTTTGTTATTATTGTGTTTGTGTAATTTGAAATTTTTTTCAATTAATATCTACCAAAATTTCAAATATGGTTATCATTTTTATCGAGTAGCCTAAGCCTTTTAAGAAAACAAATATTTTATTTTTCTCAATCCATGTAATGTTATAAAATAATGTTATAAATGTTGAAATGTTGAATTGTACATATGTATGTATATTTATAATTATAATATAATTTTATAATGTTTGAAAATCAAAAATATATTTTTTTTACTTATTTTGTTTTTTGATTGAATAATTTTGAAAAATATAAAATTTAAAAAAATTCAAATAATAGTGCACATTCATTCACGTGATGATGTCTAATATATGGATATATGTACATACATTTACATTATAGCGATGTATGTATAAATTTACAAATAGAGCAACATTTTGTTTTTAAAATTTTTTTTTTGAAAAGTATTCAATGTTTTCTATATGTATGCATATGTACATATATATTGAAATTATAACAGAGTTTAAAAATATTTTTAAAACTAATTGTTAATTTTGATAAACTCATAAATAAAATATTTTAACGGTAAGTTACGATAACGCTTATTACGGAATATTCTTAGAAATGCACAGTTTTACTGTGGCTTTTTCCAAATTTAGAATTTTCTACGTTTGTTATTATTTTCATAACGAGAATTTAACAATAATGTCCAAATGCTTGTCATGATCTGCTACACGATTTGAAAATATATTGTTGTTGTATAAAAAATTCATGCTCGTAATATTTCCAACTTGTTGTGCAGATGGATTTCTTAGAACTTTTAATTTTATAAGACAATCTAACATTTCCTCTACGAAGAATATGGACAATTTTTGATAGTTATTTTAGTATAAATATTTAAAGAATTTTAATATTTAATTAAATTGAATTAAATTAACCAACAGTTGGGATTATCTTATTACTCATTATATGAAAAAAATTAAAATTACAATTATTTGTTGCGTTCATAGCTGCATTTACATATTTACCTAATATGACTAAATAATTGAAGAGCAAAAATAGGTGGGAAATGGCCATTTTTTGAAAAGTTCTGGGATTGATATGAATTATGAGTATTTTTAGTTTTTATAAAAACTTGTTTTCCAGCGTTAGAGTAAAATTTTGGTATAACAGTGAAAATAGTCGAAGTCTGCAAGTAGTAGACGAAATACGCGTATCTGTATGATAAACATATCAGTAAAATTAAAAGGAAAATATTCGAGTATTTTTAATTTTCGGCAATATTTTTGTTAATACATACATACTTTTAATAAATCAATTGACTTATTATACTCAAAAAAATTTTTGAATCTTTCTTTAAGTTGTACTTTGTGACGTATTAACAAAGTTCTTAAAAACTACCCTGTCTAGATTGTTCTTCAAATTTAACAATAATTCATACAAATCAATAAAATTTTAGGTCGAGAAAGTTTTTTCAAAATGAAAAATTTTCCACCAACAAAATTCATCTTTGGTGCCTTCAGATCAATATTAAGAAACAATTAAAATTAAAGAAAAAATTTGTAAAATTTGCCCCCACAAAACTCTATATGCTTAGTGTTTTGTTTATATTATCCAATCCATAGTTTAAAATTTTTTATTAAAATTTGAGAAAGAAATAAAAATTTAGATGAGCAAATATCATTTTTTTTCTAAATAACGACTTGATTATGAATTGAGCATGTACTATGTTAACATATACTTTTTTTCAGACAAATTTAACATTTTTCCAAACAAATTGAACATTTCGTCAAACAAATTAGACAGTTTTTTTTTTTTATCTTTTTGAAAAAAAATTTCAGAAAAGAACTAAATTTTGTAATCCAAAAAAATTATTTATTTTCACTAAAACAAATCTCTGTTAAAATTGATAACTTAATTTATTAAATGTAAAATGCATCATTTTACAAAAATAAAAAACACTGTTTAATTTGTTTCTAAAAATGCTGATTTAACTGAAAAAAGTATAGATATACATACATATGTACATCAGCATTGAAATATATTGTTATTCATTTCTAATTTTCTAATAAAAATATTCAATAACAAAACAACAGTTTACAGTAATTAATTTTTTAAATATTTTTGTTATCTGTTATAATTTATTTCAATGCATATGCATGCATACATATAGAAAACATTGAATACTTTTCAAAAAAAAAATTTTAAAAGAAAATGCATGTATGTACATATATCTATATATTAGACAACATCACGTGAATGAATGAATGTGCACTATTATTTGAATTTTTTTAAACTTTATATTTTTTAAAATTATTCAATCAAAAAAGAAAATAAGTAAAAAAAAATATTTTTGATTTTCAAACATTATAAAATTATATTATAATTATAAATATACATACATATGTATGTACAAATCAACATTTCAACATTTATAACATTATTTTATAACATTACATGGATTGAGAAAAATAAAATATTTGTTTTCTTAAAAGGCTTAGGCTACTCGATAAAAATGATAACCATATTTGAAATTTTGGTAGATATTAATTGAAAAAAATTTCAAATTACACAAACACAATAATAACAAAAAATGACAAATTAAAAAGATATTCTCATTATTATTTGATTTCTAATAAAAAATATTATTTTTTGTTTTTGCTTTTATAATAAAATAACAGTTTACAGTAAGAAATTTTGTTTAATAAATTACAATTACAGTATCGAGAGAATAAATAAAAAGCAAGAGAGTGGCGAGGCAGGCTATTGAAAAAAATTGGCAGAAAAATTTGTTCTACGCTGGACTTCTATTATACTACTTTTTCTATGATATTAGTTAAAACCGAAGTGGTTGTATTGAAAATTACTTTCATCATTTGAAAATAATTTCGGCTTTCACGTAGTTTGAACCCGTGCTCCCCGAACGTTACATTTCTGTACTCAAGTGCTTTACCACTCGGCTACCGAGGCCACTCTACTTTTGATATAGAATTTAAAATTGAAATCGGTCTATGATTATCACATACTTCTTTGGATCCAGATTTATGGATTGGAACTATAAAGGCTTTTTTCAATGAATCAGGAAATATTCCTTCTATAAAACATTTATTTATTATGTTAGTTAAGGGCTGCTTTATTTTTTTTTTTTTTTTTTTTTTTTTTTCTCCTATTACTCCGCGTGGTAGCATAGGGCTTCGATAGTGAACCTCCATTCCTCTCTGTTGAGTACTACTTCCTTAATATCGTCCCAGGTATAATTGTTGACTGTTAATTCTTGATCGATTGTGCGTCTCCATGTGTTGTATGGTCTGCCGGGTCTCCTTTGTCCTTGTGGATTCCACTCTAGAGCTCTTCTTGCTATATCACTTTCTGATTTCCTTAGTGTATGACCTATCCATTTCCATTTTTTCCTATTTATCTGTCTGTTGATAGGTTCTTCTCCAGTTATCATCCATAAATCTTCGTTGCTAATTCTTGCCGGCCAGAATATTCTCCATATAATTCTCAAGCACTTGTTGATGAATACTTGTAGCTTCTGTTTGATTCTGACCGAAGTGAGCCATGTTTCACTGCCATATATTAATGTTGACTTAACACATGCTCTGAATATTGTTGGCTTTGTTGTTCTCGATATTTGGTTGCTCCGCCATATCTTCATTAGGCTCCCAAATGTTCTTCTTGCCTTATTTATACGGCTGTTGACATCTTCTGTTGCACCTCCTCTTGATGTTATAATGCACCCCAGGTAGTTGAATTCTTCTACGTATTCTATCTGTTGTCCACTCACTGTTATTGGCTCACTGTAACTATTGTTTGTCCTCATTGCTTTGGTTTTCTCGATATTTAATTCCAGTCCCGATTTCTTTGCTTCTTCCTGTAATCTGTTGACTTTGTTCTGTAGGTCCCTTTGATTTTTTGATATGAGGCATACATCATCTGCGTAATCTAAGTCTTCTAAGTTTCCGAAGAGATCCCATTCTATTCCGTTTATTCCAGTGCAAACTTCTCTTAGAATGTCGTCTAGTATTGTGCTGAAGAGAAGTGGAGATAGTGGACATCCTTGTCTAACTCCTATATTGGTGTAGAATGGATCACTGATCTTACCTCTGTGTTGAACTGTTGTCTCTGCATCTTCATACATCGCTTTGATGATGTTGATGATTTTTTCAGGAACTCCCTTCTTTGTAAGTGTTCTCCATATTGCGCATCTCTTGACTGTGTCGAATGCTTTCTTAAAATCTATGAATAGTAGATATAGTGGGGCATTCCATTCCACTGATTGTTCAACTATGACCCGTAAAGTATTTGCCTGGTCTACACAGCTTCGGTTTGGTCTGAAACCTGCCTGCTCTTTCCGTAGTATTGGTTCTAGTACTTCTTCTAATCTTTTCTTTATAATAATTGCTATTATCTTATGAATAGTATTTAGAACCGTGATTCCTCTCCAGTTGCTGCAATTTGCCAAGTCTCCTTTCTTAGGTATCTTGACAATCATTCCTTTCTTCCATGATGGTGGTATATTCTCTTCTATCCAAGCTTTCCTGATGTGGGGTTCAATTGGTTTTGCGAATAAGTCAGGGTCCAGTTTGGCTATTTCTGCTGGAATTCCATCTTCACCTGTTGCTTTGTTATGCTTCAGGATATTGATTGTAGCTTTGATTTCTTCTATATTTGGAGCTTGAGTAGATATTGGCAGTCCCTCAGTTGGGTAGATATTTGCATTGTCTCTGTTTCTTATGTCTGCTTCATTATTTGTACTTTCTTCGTTGCTCAGTTCTTGGAAATGTTCTCTCCATCTCTTTAATTGATCCTCTAAGTTTGTGATGAGCGCACCATTTTTATCTTTAATTGGTTTGTTTTGTTGTTCCGACTGGTTTGTTAAGTTCTTGATTATGCGATGCAATTCTCTCAGGTTATGTTGCTGTGCTGCTTTTTCTGCTTCTCCGGCTAAATTTTGTAGAAATTTCCTTTTATCTCTTCTTGCTGCTCTTTTTACTGTTTTCGCTATTTCTTCATATTCTCTTCTTGATGCCATCCTGTTGTTTATCATTTTCTTCATTTCACCTCTTCTTTTAATCAAGGCCCATGTGTTATCGGTTATCCAGATTTTTCTTTGTGGTTGTGAAATTCCAAGATTTTGTTCGCTTGTTTGGTTGTAAATTTCCAGAATCTCTTCCCAAGTGTATTCTCTATTATTTCTAATATTTTCTCGTAACGCCGTAACTATGTCAGCTCTTACTTGCGGATTTTTTAAGTTGTTTATATTTATTTTCTTCTTTCTATATCTTCTGCCTCTTCCTTGTTGGCTTAGTTTCATTCTGAAGTCCCCAGTTAGTAATTCATGATCGCTGTGTATATCTGCTCCCCTTCTATTTCTCACATCTAACATTGATTGTTTCCACTTCTTGCTGATGCATATGTGATCTATCTGATTTCTTGAGATCCCGTTTGGTGTTGTCCATGTGTATTTGTGGATATCTTTGTGTGGAAATAGACTCCCTCCGATTGCTAGGTCGAAAGTCTGACACAACTCTATCAATCTTTCCCCGTTGTTGTTTCTTTCTCTTCCTAACCCGTGTTTGCCCATTATCTCCTCAAGTCCATTGTTGTTAGATCCTATTTTCGCATTCCAGTCACCCATTAATATTATGATATCTCCCCTATTTATGAGTGCTAGCGTTGTTTCTATTTGTTCGTAGAAGTCATCCTTAATATGGTCTTCAGCGACATCTGTTGGTGCATAGCATTGAATTATTGTTACATGTCTTGTCATATTTCGAAATCGCCCTATAACAATTCTATCCGAGACTGCCTTCCAAGAAACCAATGTTTGTCTCAATTTCTTTGATATTAGTATTCCGACTCCACTTTCACCCCCTGTTTCCCTTCCACTGTAAATTACCATGTTTCCATTCTCCGTGTTGATTTCTCCGGTGTTGTTCCATCGCATTTCACTTATACCTAGGATGTCTATGTTGTAAGTAGCCATTTGAGCTTCCAATTGCGAGAGTCTTGAAGCTTCTCTAAGTGTTCTTACATTCCATTGTGCAATTCGGGTCCTTTTTTGAGTGCCAAAGGTCGTTATCAAGTAGTCATTCGTGTATCCGAGGCTTCTTCTTCTATTATTTCGAATCCATTGATTTACCGATTATGCGGGTGATTGGCCTACAGTAACCGGTCCTAGGAGATGGAGTAACCATCTACCGCTGCCTAGAAACAACGTGGCGCTACCTTATTACCGGTTCGATCTCAATTAATGATTTTCATTCGATTAATCTCGAAATTTCAATTAACAAATTTAATGATGGATTTTTTTTGCTGCTTTATAACATTAACCAATTCCTGTAAGTCTTTCACTGTTATTTTATCTAATCCTGGAGTTGCATTTTTATTTAGTTTCATGATAATTTGGTAAATTTCTTGTTCTGTGACTGGGTTGGGAAATTTCTGCTTGATTGTATTGTTGCTGTTCCAAAAAGACTGCTCATTTATTGACTTATGCCAGTTGTCACTAATTCCAAATTATATTTTTTGAACATTTTTTTTAACTTCTCTGTGAATGTTACGCAAATACTTCTAATTTTTTTACATTCTTATTATGTTTGAACAAGCAAGTCATTCGATACGGTGCAGCTTATTACTTATCATTAGGTCTATGATTTCTTCATTATATTCATTTTGTAATATTCCCTCTGTAATTTTTTGTCCCGTATTGTGGAGTAGTTGTGACTTTTTGTAGATATTAAATTTTATATTTCCATCTGTATGTTTTGTTCAGTTGATCTAATATAATGTTTATTTCATCCTTTCCTACTACTCCAATGTTATCGTCTACGTATCGCATCTAAATTCTTGGAATAAGTCCCTCTCTATCTATACTTTTTTTCAATATGAATCATGAATATTTCACTTAAGACATGGTGAAAATGGGTTACCCAATTATACCCATGACAGTTTCCTAGTAGGTTTGTAATTTTCGCTAATATTTTTAAATCAGTTTTTGACGTCAGATCAAAAGAACGATAAGCGACGTTAATATAGGAATAATTAGTAATAGTCGAATCTCTTTTTTGTAATCTTCCTGTTCATTTTTAATTTGACATCCTTTTTTATGTATATACTCTTTTATATTGACAGTTTATCTCAAGACTTCCTAGAATTTCGGCTAATTATCTTTTACCGTAATTACAATCATAACTTGCTTTGAAAACCTTATATCAAACTGCGATTCTAAAGCTTATTTTTGTAGTTTTAGTACGCTTAAATTGAAGGCAAATATTTCTAAGAAAAAATTTTTTTTTCCTTATTTTTTTAAACAAAACACGAAATCGTTTAGAATAAATTCAAGCATACAAATTATGTATACATGTATATCAATACTATACCAACCAATTCATTTAATATCATATATTTGCCTACCAATCGAGGATTTGAGGACGATGGCTTTCTCATTTTAAGTATGTATGAAATAAAATTGGTTAGTCTGGATTTTTACAATTTTTATATGATTATAAACAATTTTTTTTTCCTGTCGTCAGTTAAATTCGGGTTTCAATAATATGGAGCGGGGGTTTGATAAGTAAAAAAATGAGTTAATATTTAAATTTTGCAACTGTAAATAAAACTAAACTGTATCACTGTCTAATCATTGTACGCAATGTTTAAAAATAAATCAAATTTTTAGTAACATTAGAAAAATTCAAGCAAAAATTCAGAAAAAATTCAGATTTTAATTTTTCTAGAGCCTTTTAGAACAGTTTATTGAACAAATATAATACAATTGATAGTATTAATGTAGCAAAAATACATAAATAATATATTAATGTATATGTGAATGTACATACATTTTTGTTAAATGAAAAAAAATTTTTAAAATCATAAATTTTTGTGATGAAAGTTTGTTAATATTTTTTATTAAAACTTTAAGTTATAATAAATAATATTTTTTTTTAATGGGAAAGTCGTACATATTTTATTTGAATTCTGGCAAGAGTTCTGACTGTAGAATTTTAAGGTAACGACAATAGTTTTTGTCCTGAATACGATCCAGACAGAAATTTTAACCCTTCTAAATTATTTATAAAAATTTTTTAAAAAAAATCAAAAAGGTCTGATTAGCCTTACTACAGCAGGTGCTTTGTCTACATCACGATGCAGAAGGCGCGAAGGTGCCACACATCTCTAGTATAACAATATATAGGGAAATAAATTTTAAAATAACTCTTCATATGATTAATTTCTGTACTCAAAATAAGCTCAAGTAACTGCTGACTAGTTTTATAATTCGCGACAAATATTTTTGCAAATTGGGTGTTGAAAGCCTTGTTGTAAAATAAACATAAGATTTCGGTTAATAATGTTTTTCTTTGGCTACTTACTGAATAATAGCGTTCGAATTATTAATTTTATTGTTGATACTACTATTGATGCTTTATGCTTGTTATCAAGAGTATTTTGCGGTATTAATCAGTTCAATTGTCATCAAATCATAACAGCTAGTTGCTTATTTAATTCTTCAGATTTTCAAGAACATTTTTTTTCTTCGATTTTCTTAAATTTTTTTTATAACATTTTCACTGTTTTCTACTAAAAGTTAATTTTCTGGTTTCATCCTGTGATCTATTTCAACTTTATTTGATTCCATATTTGTATATCACAATTATATTTGACTACAATACCTTGTGGTATATACACTAACATAAATAAAATACTTCCTGGTGAAGTACCAAACTTGAATCATAAATTTGAATTACGTGTTAAGTAATAACACAATATAAATTAGCTTAAATAAAGTAGGTTTATAAATAAAATAATCAAAAATATTATTAAAAATAATATCAAAATATAAATATTTAATAACTTAATAAGCTACTCACTAATCCTTTCAATTCTGTAGAATTTTTCTCATCAACATGATATTGTCAACATTGGAATAATAATGTAAAACAATTCAAATAACATTTGATACATTTTATATTTTCTCTGATTGATGATATTTCCACAAAACTATACATTTATGACACACATAAAAAAAAAAAAAATTAAAAAAAATAAATACACAACTCCTTTAGGCTATTAGTAAGAAAAAAATGGAATCATGAGAATAAACATAAAGCAAAAAATTTGTAACAGTAAACATAACAAAAAAAGGATAACAAAATAAAATTTAAGAAATCTTTCTTATATCATTTCTACTCTTATAAACAATTATTATTATGATTATATTATCAGTCTATCTTTTTCATAATTTCTTCTTCATATTACATAATATATCTTTTATTTTGTCTCTTTCAGGAATAGATGACATACCAAAGAATCGGATTTTCTTTCTTTGAACAATTCTTTTAATAATTACTCTGACAAAAACTAATTATGAAATTCTTGTGATCAAGAGAAAAAAACGAAAGAAGGAAAATTATTTTTTCTAAGGATATTTTTTTTAGTTGAAAAGGATATTAAATAAATTAATAAAGAAAAGGTATATACGTTTGGTATAGAAGAGAATGTAAAAATGGACGAAAAAACTGATGAATTTAATGAAAATAAAGAAATTAAAATTAATTTAAAAATTGGGTAAATTTACGATGAAAATGTAATTCATATAGAAGGGTGATTAGATTATATGAAAAGATTGGGTAATTGTTGTAAGATTCAAAGTATAGATTTCATATTTTTTTCAACATCCAAGTCAGTTAATAGATGTTTTGTTGAATAATAAATTACCAGAGGTAAGGGAAAGATTGAAACGATGCTAAGTACTAGATTTCGATCGATAGCAGACTTGTAGTCGGATACCAATACCTTAGTTGTAAGTCAAATGTGTAAGTTGAGATTTTGGAAGTGACATGACTCTTGAATCGATTCAGCACAAGCTAGAAAACTATAAATCCCCCAAAATTATATATATACTAGCTTTGTAACCCGTCATAAATGACGGAAGCAAAATAAATCCTAGTTTCTTTTTTTCTTTCATTATTTTCTTTGTTCCGAAATTACAGTACTTATGTTTATATCACTTTTTATTTATTTTTATTTATGTTTATATTGGCCTAACACTAATCTTTTTTTTTTTTATATAACAGAAAAAGAAGTACCATACCAACAAATTTGTATAAAATGTTTGTATTTTTGTATGGTATACTCGTACTCACTTCCATTTAGTTATAATTCGTTACTTGGGTTCCATTTAGTATAAATTATACAGTATTAGCGTTATTGTGGCCTCTGGAAGAGCAAATTAAAAAATGGAATCTTATTTTCATATAAGTTTTGTCTTTTGTATAATGTATAGGGATCTTATTTTGCTATATGAATAAACTGTTATTATGGTATTGTGTTATTTTTAAAAAATATTCATAATTTATATATTCAAAATTTTGTATCTAAATTGGTAAAATTTACAAAAAATACAAAAAACATTTTCATCAATAATTTTCAATTTAAAAAAAACAATGTTTTATTATCCGGCGTAGAAGTAGAGTTAATTATCCTACTCTACTTCTATCAAGTTCTATTGATTGAACAGTGAACCTGAACAGTGAAATGAAATGTGAACACTTAACACTGAAAATAAAATAATATTTTTGGAATGGAGCATATAGAACGTACAGAATACAGATACAGCAAATAATAAAAAAAAACAAAAAAAAACAAAAAAAAAACAAAAATAATTTTTTTTGAGTGAAGTGAATTACGCACACAATAATGCCAAAAATAAAAGGTAGAAGGAATAAAGTAGTATAATGTATAATATTATACAATACAAATATGCTGATACACATGTGTATTATTATGTATAATTTTAAGTAATAAGAATAACCTTTGAGTGAATTATGTTTTTTTTTGTGTTAAATGCTGTTTGCCTTTTGGTTATTATACCATATTAAACTAAAAGAAATTTTATCAATAGTAAATTGTTTTCGTTGTGGCTCATTATAAAATATTATTTGTTCGCTATATACTTTGACGCTAAGTTTACACAGCGAATGTTATTGAATGTTAACAGGATTAACTTAATTCTGAATTATTCGATAAATTTTCAATGTTGGCGACAAGGATGTCGCTAAAATGATCGAGTAAATGACCCTTAGGGAATTGAAAATTTTGCACTTTACTACAAATATTCTGTTTATATGGTAATTAAAAGCGTTTTAATACAAAAATAAAGGTATGATAAATTATGAGCAAATACATATTTTTCTAAAACTTGAAATGAAAACTCTAATGAAGGAAAGAAATGCTAAAATTGATTTTGCTTCCGTCATTTATGGCGGGTTACAAAGCTAGTTGTTTAATATTTATGATAATTTTGAAAGCGATAAATAAAATAATGATGAAAAACTTATGCGAACCTGTAATTGCCGTTTTAGTTGTAATCAGTAGAAAATGTGTATACATATAAGATTCGTTAATTTTCTTCTTATTTTTCATAGGGTTAGTCTCTAAATCTACAAAAAACAAAATGCATACAGGCTTTAGCCACAAAAAAAATCCACAAAAAAAAATCTTTGTTATTGCTTTTACGCCTTTCACTTATTATGTACGGCACTTTAAGCGAAATTCTGAGCTAGAAGAGATTTTCGAGTTGGATTCAAAATCAAAGTTCTACGCTTTTTACAGAATATTGATATAAATTATTTTTATACATAGCTGCTGTTGGATACAGCGAAGATATCTTCCTTTTTAATTTGCTACAAATTTTGCAAATATATGGATTTTTTTTTGTGATTTTTTTTTGTAGATTTCGGTTTGTGGATTTGCTCACTAGCCCGTTTTCATGACTATTGGTCTCAATCATTTGTGGTTGATATTCCCATTTTTTAGTCTTTATTAAATTTACCAATCTTGTGTTGCTATCGCACTTAAATTAACTTCCTTCATGTTTTTTTTTATCATCCTTTGGTGGCATTGCTATATTGGCAACTGCAAATCATTGATTCATTTTATTTTCAGTAATATACATTTTTATTTTGCTATTAGGGTTATATGGGTATTTTTATGGGTTTTGTTGGAAAGCGAACATTTCAAAGCATAAAGAGATTTTGCTAACTTAAAGGTTTCGCAAAGTGAAAAGGTGAAGTACCCTTTACAAATTAAATAACTGAAAATACATAAATCGAAATCAAAATATTTTTTTTATTATAGCAAATTAGTTTATTTTATAGTTTTTTTTTTACAAAAACTATAGACAAAAGAAAGCGGGTTTTAATAAACTACTGTGGTTGGATCTTCTTTTTATGGAGATTTCTAAGTAAGCGTGGCCTATCAAGATTTATTGTACTTCCCCTTTATTATATTCAGAGATGCAGATCCTTGATGAATGCTATTATTGCTTTGATTTCAATTTCAGATGTGTATTTCTCTGGGAAATAATTATGTCTTTGCAGTGGTGTTAGTTGCGGCGGGATCCAATGTTTAATCTTATTGTACATTTTATGTAATATAATATATGCGATTTTTTCAAAATTGATATTTATATGTTATATATTAATTTCTATAAATATAGATGCTAATACTTAATAATGATAATAATGTTAGTTTTTGTCAGACGAGCTCACTAGGTTTATTGGGTTCAAGTCGATTAACTAGTTCCTGAACTTCCTTCTGCTGTTTCAAGCGAATCATACTTAATTTTACAGAGAGCTTTAATGATCTTAAAACAAATTTTGGTTCAATTCTATTCTCCCGAATTTGCCGATTGACTTCGCTTTTTATAAAAATATTTTTTCATAAAGGTAACTGAATTGAGTGGTTTAAAATCTATTCAAATTATAACTAATTCGGATAGGTTTCATACACTTAGCTCAGCCAGGAATATAAAAAAAAAACCAAATGTGTTATAGACTTGAAAATTTGAATTCAGTTTGAATTTTAATGTCTTTGAAAATTGTAATTCAAATTCTAACTACAGTTCAATTTACTAACCTTCCTTCAGCCAACTAATATAGTTATATTACTTCAATAATAAGGAGTGGGAAAAATCCTAAGAAGTACCCGAGTTTTCGTGTAACACTTGGTTAATATAGAAGTATTCAGTAAAAACCAAGATTTGATAAAACAAACAAGAGATCCATATAGAACTAAATAGCTCATATAAAGCAAATGTATTTGTACTTTATCTAATAGACTTAAGATTAAGTAACCTTGACTTGACTATAACACTCTTGGCTTATGTTTAATCCATGTGTTAACAATATCTTAGATATGCCAGAGTTACAATAATTCTTTGGTTGTTTTCGAAATTTGTTGTAATTCTTTGGTTTGGTAATTTTCGTAATTTATTGTTGCAGGTAAATTAATATATGTATAAAGGTTCCAAAAAGTTATCAAGGGAGGGAGTTATTTTAATTTTTTTTTCATAACGTCACTGTGTGTTTATTTATTTATGCTAGGCAAATTTAAAACAAAATTCGAAACACTTGTTTATAACTTTTTATTTATATTTTTTTCTTCTTTTGCAACTCGCTTTGGTATTTAATATTTATCCATAAACTACAATGTTCTATGATACAACTTATATACGAATCTTATATATTAATACGCTTAAACGTCTGTTAAATTTTTCACAAAGCTTTTTTCAACTTGATTAGACAACTTTATTAGAACCAAACTATTACGAATTACGATAGTGTGCAAAATTTAATTTAAAGACATAAACCACAAAACGATAAAACCAAATAAAAGCAAAAACAAATTAAAATTAAACTAAAAAAAATTCACCCATTGACTAATAGCATTGAATATCTGATAATATGAATTAATTTAAAAAAAAAAAACAAAGTAGCAAAGACAATAACCGAATTATCAGAATATTATTATTATATCGATAAAAAAGCTTTGTTAAAATATTACGATCTTACGATGTTACAGCAAAAACACTTACCGGTAAAACAAATGGTAAATTTAGAAAATATATTTTTTACTTCAACCATGTTCAGAAATTCCAATAGTTGAAATTTATTTATCTTATTAACAAATAATTCAAAAGTATAAATTCAAATTCGTAGTAGCATTGAGTAAATATTTAGAAAAATCACAGACTACCCTTAAATACATCAGAGACCCTAGCGGGATAATAATATAACAATAAAAACTGAAGAATAAGATAAAAAGCATAATTATTAGCTTTACCTTTAACTATAATAGTCATAAGGCGTAATATGATGTCATATGATACTTCGTTAAATGGCCCATATGATTCGATATAACTTAACAAAGCCATAACCAATCATAACCTTCACTATAATGGTCATATCTAATCATACCAAAACGTCAAAACCAAAATTTAAAAGAAGTGAAATAAAAATATAAATTCTATTAATAAATGTTTTTGTTTTTTTATTTTGAGTTTTATAATAGTTAGGGCTATTATGATAATAAAAAAAAAACACAACAAACGTGTCTATGACTATTTTAATGTTTTTTTAATGTGAATGTGGTATGTATTTAGTTTAAATGCATTTAATTTCATATCTATACTGCCAGCGACATCTCTGTTTGTCACATTTTGTTGAAATGTACGTCTCTATTAATAGTATTTGTTAGGGAGCGTTTGGACATCAGATTTTGTTTCATGAATGTTTTGTTTTACTTATTTTTATTATATTTACAAATTTTATTGCAATTACATCAAATTTTATTTCAAAAGTTTTAATTACATATCTCAAAGATAAACAAATATAGTTGCAAAGTATACTATATTTCTTCACGCAAAATCCACTTTCTAAACTTGCAAAATACGAAGATACGAATGTGCGTTACGAGTACTAATAATAAATACTTATAAACAAATATAAATATACAGTGTAATTTCAGAACATTTATGAAATATAAATATTTAAAGAAAATAAATAAATAAAATAAATGGTTTCATTTATAATGCTAATGCTAGACCGGCGAATGTTACGCCGGGAATAGCTAGTATTATATATTATGGTATATATTCAAACATACAATGTCATTCACATAGACACATCATTACATATCATTAAAATTTGTTTTTTGATTTTTTTTTGTTTATTATTGTGTTTTTGTATACATTTTTACACAAACCAATGGATTTTTAAAGAAATAAAATGAAATTTTATGCTACTATATTTATTTCTCTTTAAACTTATGATTCAATAGAGAAAGTTCTAAAACAATTTTTCCTCTAATAAAAAATCCTCGAAAGGCTATACAGCGATCAGTTTTGCAGAAGTTATGAGCTATTTTTTCCCCACTTTTCCTGTTTTTTGCAATAAATTTTTTTATTTTCATATATGTTTAATAGGTACGCGCATTTTTAGTTTATTCATAAAAGAAAAAAAAAATGTAATTAGGAGACAGGTATAGCAAAGAATATCAAACATTTATGTGTTAGAAGAACGAAGCAACACACATTTTGAAACTATTCCAATTTCGTAACACTTTTTATTAAAATTTCGATTTTAGAATGATGAGTTCAAATTGTTTTTGTTTTTTTTTTTTTTCAAACAGTACCGATTTTTTTAAAACAAATTTTTTATGTATCATACATTCTACGTTCCTACCACTTTTGCTTTCAGGAATTGAAAATACAAAAAAAAAAACGCAAAATTTTTTAAAATTTTACGAGATGCAAACACATAACTAGTGTAGGTTTTTATTGCCTAGCAAAGCAATATAGTTTCACCATATGACCTGCTTTACAGTTTTTTAACTATGGTTGTTATTAACAATGAATTAGAAACAATAAAACTGCTTAACATATAAAAAAGTGAACAATGTTTTAGCTACATTTTCCCTTTCTTTACACAGCTATATTTGTCAAAAATTGTAAAACTGAATGTTAGTCGTATAAAAAAAAACAAATGTTCCTATTTTAAACTGTAGGAAATAGAATTACGACAAAAAAATTCACAAAAATGTTGTATGGAATAGCGAAAAAAAAATAATAATAATAATAAGTTTATTCAGGGAAATAAATATGTGAAAAAATTTGAATTACGAAAGTCCAGTTTGTAGTATTAAAAAAATAACTATCTTGAGATGAGGGGACAATGTTTAATAGACTATTGAAGCTTTATATAGGACCTTACGGGAACTGCGAAATAATAACAATATTATGGGTAGAGTAAACTTTTTGCTCACGAATTTAGGAAATTTATTCCAGTGGTTCAGAAAAGAACGAGAGCATGAGAGGAAGTAAGCGCTTCTCTCATGGTCAATTTTATGTAGCGTGCTCGACAGTAAGTAACAAAAAAAAATATTTTTATTTTAACTCCAGCAAATAAAGCTAAAAATATTGTGTATAAAGAAGCAGTTTAATTTGACAGAATCAATGAAGCAACAATATTTACAAGGTGTAACATACACATAGGGTGATATACACATTACGAGCTTAGTCAATTTTAATAAACTTCAGACAACAAAATGTTGACGTGTCTAACTTATTTATATAAATATTATTATTTAACCAAATAGGTGATTAAATAAAATGGGTGTGATTAGCTTTACTATAGCAGGTATATTCACTTTATTTTATCGTGGTCAAGCCGACAATTGTTTATGTGAGTATTTAGTGAACATGCAAAATTCAATTTGGTGAACATGGGCTTTGTACATTGGGACTTTGCTATATTATATTTCAAAATTCGAAATTTTATATATTTTGTTTTGGGCCCGAACAACCTCGGGTGATTTTGCTAGTAATATATAAAGACAAGGTATAGACTTAAATATTATTGTGAGTTTCAAATTCACGCAAAAGAATAAGATATATCTCTCTTGATCTTTTTACACGGTTTTCACTATTTTCAAATTCTACACAAATAATTCTATAAAATGCAAAAAATCGTTCCTAAATATCTTTGCTCATTTGAAACCTCGGTATCATGTAACTTTTAAAAAACTAAGAGGTTCCAAAGTGAAAATTATGAATATTATTTTTTTATTTTATGTTCATTGATATTTTTTCAAATTTGCTACAATAATACAAAGTGAAAACCGCATGCAAAAACTATCTTGTTGTGACTGTTATTTTTCCGTTAATCACTCATATATTTAAATATTGAGTATTACGTTTTGTGTGTAGGTATCAGGGTTGCCGATTCAAAATTGTCAAATTTCCCCAAATATTATCCAAAAATCCCGACTTTCATCTCGATTTCCCACTCAATCAAAAATATAACCTATTATGTAGGTATATGTATAAATAAAACATATTTTTGCTTACAGTTATTAAATTTATTAAATTGTATATTTCAAATTGCACAAAAATATTTCAATAAAAAAATAAAAAGTAATATTTCAACATGAAAAAACAAAACAAAAATATTCAACATGAATAAAAAAAATTTAGTTGTGTTAATCAATCTAATTACGTATTTGATTTCCAAACTTTTGAATTTATCATAAGAGAAGAAGGTTCAAACTTTCAAATATCACCTATATCTTTCATCTTGCATCTTTAGTTGTTAAAATTGATGATAATGTGGTGGTTTCAAGACGATTTCTTTCAGCGGGTTTAATTCTTTTTAAGTAACTAAACGTTCGTTCCACTGATGCGTTGGAATGAGGCAAACTGAGTAAAAGCTGGATAACAATTTTCAAATTTGGAAACATTTCTTTTCCAATACCATTTTTTAGTTCTAAAACTTTTTTCCAATATTCTTCAATTTTTAAATCTGGATTTAAATAAAGTGATGAATGGTCTAATGGTATTGGAAATGAAGTAATGAAATATTGAAAATAATAAACGCATGCTCTTTCCACTCATTGTCTAAGTCCTGAATGTTCAATGTTAACTGTGGAAACATCTTTAAAACTGATGCAAGAGTGTTAAATTCAAACTTTTGTGACATTTTTGGTTCAATTATTAAAGCAATATCGAAAATTGGATCACTGAAATCCAATCTGTGTTTTATTTGATTTATTAGTTCTATATAGAACTCACGACAAGATTTTTGAAAAATCTCAAAATTTGTTTCAAAACCACATTCGTCTGAAGATTCCATTTCTTTTAAATATGATTCTGCTTTAATTCCGGCATAAACATTTTTAAGGTCAACAAAGTAATCGTTATTTGTATGATCTAAAGTTAATATGTGATTGTTTTTAACTATATTAAATTGTATATAATTACTTAATATAGTTTTGAGCATTTTGATTATCTACGGTTTAATTTGATATAATAATGCAGATTCATTTTGAAACAGAATATTAAAGTCACACAATAAACCTAATACATAAGCCATAAAATTTAAATAAATAATTGTAAATTTATTGTCCAACGCTTCTAATATTTCCTTTGTAGTTTTTGAAGAATCTTCAAAATCTGCCAACCTAAAATGTGAATGTAGAGTTTTGTATTGTTCAACAGCCATATCTATACAACTTTTTACTGATAACCATCTAGTTATAACTGGTCTAAGAATTTTATGATTTGCTATATTTGAAATTCTTTGAATTGCTGTTGTTTATGATAACTCCTGCTAAAATACGAACCTATATTGTGCAATAGGTCATTTAGATATTTAGGTAGCTTTTTACTGGCATATGAAGCTGTTAAGTGCATCATATGACAGGAAAATTTAATGCAAGAAATATTAGGTAATTGTTTCTTTAACAAAGCGAATATAGAGTGATGTACTCCTGCCATAACGTTTGTTGTGTCCGATGAAAATCCTATCATGTTGTCAATTGGAATATTTTTTAACAAAGAATAACGATCGACAGCTGATGAAGAAGATGTACTAATAGTATCTAAGAATCGTGTTTTGAGTATATTTTTTATGTTAAAATATACTATAATGAAGGCACATTGTTTGATAGAGCTTTGATCGGTAGTTTCATCCATTATTATTGAGTTAAATATATCTTTTTGCCGTATGTCACTATACAAATCCCTCTTTGAAACAATAACTTAATATATTATTCATAATAGATGTAGATTTTGTTCGTCGTAATGCTAGTTTTTTCGATATTTCAGAATCTGAGAAGATATTTGCTATAAGAGGCGTTAACGTGTCCATTAAGAAAAAGCTAAATATTTGAAGATAAAAAAGCAACTATTTTAGTTCTGCTTTTTTTTTACTTCATTTGAAAGATTTTTTGTTTTATTAAAAGATGTAGGTAATTTTGGCGTGTATTGTATAGCATTCAAAGATTCCTTATTTTTAATACTATTTCCGTGTTTTAATATATCTGATTTATGAAAATTTAATAATTATTATATTTGCCTTAATTAACTTGCCTTGGACTTTATATGTTTGTTTCAATTGCTTCAATTCAACAAAATACCCCATTTCAATAACCATTTAACCAAAGTATATCCATAAAAAGAGTAAGAACTCATGTATGTATTCATTTGTTTACACACAAATTCATATGCAAAATTTGATAAACATTGTCAGAAATAGACGATAATAAGAATTTTACGTGTGAGAAAAAGAAAAAATATAGTAAACAAAAGAGAGTAACAAAAAAAGTTGGCTGAAATTAAATAAATAAAGTTGATAATTTTGAAAAATATTTTCGACAAAAATTTCGTTGAAATATTTAACAATATTATTTTCTAAATTGTATCAACTATGCATAAGATTTTTAGGAGACCTAACTAAAACAGCGTTATCATATTCTTTAAATTCTGTGATTTGTAAATAGATGTTGTCCTCAGTATTATTTTATAATCGTATACCAATATAATAAATATTTAGGTTTACTAATATAATTAATAAAAAATAATAATGTTTGTAACTCCAAATTATTACTGACAAAAATATTAATAATATTTTATATTATTGTAATGTAATTATAATTTAATATTTTTAATAGGTATATACGAAAATAATAATGTTTAAAACGAAAATATTAAAATTATAAAAGATCAGAATTAATCATCGTATAAGGGAACAAACTAAATTAGAACTAACATTTTTTGCCAGCCTGCCTCATATAAATAATGGGAGGAAACGTAAGCAAATCCAAAGGAGAATAATGAGAACGCAAAATTATTTTACAGTATAAAGCAAAAGGCAAACATCTGTTTTGTACCTTTTCTCTCTCATAGTAAATTTGGTATACGATAATTAAATGTCAATTTTACCTCTTATAACTAATGATATTATGCTCGGTTTGATATTTCTTAAAAATTAGGTTTACGTAAAATGGGAGTGTATATTCTTGTTAATATAGATTATAGATATTCTTTGCATTCAACTAAGGTGAAATTTACATATGTGTGTGTACTAATAATGAAATATGGATATTTGATAAAGTTAAAATTTGGTTTCTCTTTAAATTTACTATTTTTATTGACATTTCTATGGTGTAAAGAAGCAAAAAAAAAAAAACAAAAAAGGAATACAAAATAAATGTGTGCAATACAAATCATTATCATTATATTTCAATCATTTTCTATTATTATTCAATTTCAATTATTTTTAATCATCATTTTCATTATATTTTTTTGTGTTTTTAATTTGGTTTCTTTTATTAATCTTTCTCTCACTAAGTATATGTTAATGTACGTACATGTGTACATATAGGTTGTACGTGTACATGCGTACATATAGGGCTTTCAATTTCGATTTATGCATGTATATATTATACTTTTATATGCCAATTTATGCTTAGGCAGCGTATACACCTCGGACAAAATGGAGTTTTATCGTAGATAAAGTCGGATGAGTGTTTACATTTCAGACTTTTCCACAGATTTAAATCTAAGATTTTACGTCAAATATTTTTTGTATTTAACAGGGTTTCTTTTTATAAAGTGCGTAATTTTTTAATACGTAAATTAAAAAATTCAAAGGTATCTAATCAAAAATCTCCAAACATTTTTTAAAAATACACATATTTTTATAAAATTTGTTACAGTAATATAAAATATAATTACACATTTGAAGTATGAGCAATAATAACCAAATTGCGTTAGAGTGAATTTTAGTGCCATCTGATTATATGTGTTGTTCTTTGAAAATATATTATTTTTCATTAAAAAAATATTTTCACTAAAAAGTCGAAAATAAAATAAGGAAAAAAAAATTTTTTTTTTAGAAATATTTGCCTTCAATTTAAGCGTACTAAAACTACAAAAATAAACTTTAGAATCGCAGCTTGATATAATGTTTTCATAACAAGTTATGATTGTAATTACGGAAAAAGCAAATTAGCCGAACTTTTTACCAAATCTCTTAATCTCATCTCAAGACTTCCTAGAATTTCGGCTAATTTGCTTTTTCCGTAATTACAATCATAACTTGCTTTGAAAACCTTATATCAAACTGCGATTCTAAAGTTTATTTTTGTAGTTTTAGTACGCTTAAATTGAAGGCAAATATTTCTAAAAAAAAATTTTTTTTTTCCTTATTTTATTTAATAATAATTTTACATACATCACAAGCGGCAATTGCGTTACCACTTACATTTTCGCTTTTTATCAGCCATCCTTTGAATTTGGGCTCCTTCAACCAATTGTTATTAAATGATGTTAATTTCTTTTTTTTATTATATTTGGTAGATGAAAAACTCTCCAAATTATAATCTGATGTCTATAAAAAAATCATATTTAGAATAATACAATTATTATAAAAACATTTTCAATAAAAATTACTTGCTTTATGTAACCAATTATCCATTTCACAAAACAATAAATATACAATTATAATTAATATATACGTCAAAATGTCATGATACATTTGCGCTTATTTTTTTAAGTAAAAAAATTTAAGAAAAAGAAACGTCAAATGCACTTTACGTACACGTGTTATTTAGATAAACTACGATCTCCATATTTTTAAGAAAACATAAAATTCAATTTTAATAAATTTATTAAAAATTTAGTGAAAATGAGAACAAGTTTTGTGTATCAAAATTTATTTTCAGGAAAAAAAGATTTTAAGCACATATTGGAAATTAAAATTCCCAAAAAATCCCGAAATTAAAAAATTCCCGTATATTTCACTTAGAGCTGTTGAAATTCCCGAAAATCGGGAAATTTCCCGCAAATTGGAAACCCTGGTAGGTATACATTTATCTTGCTTAGAATATTATTACTCTCTTATTATAATTTAGTTGTATTTGACGATTTGATCGAACCACGTCATCCCGTGGCAATAATGTATGGTTGATTTAGTTTTAAATACGTAAATATACAAACTGAAAATAATGTATAATAATTTGTATAATGTTTATATTGGATAATTTGTTAAAAATGATTATAAAGTTTCTCAAAATTCAAAGTAAAAACCATATAATTAGAGTTAAATATTTTTCCAGTAAATTTTCAATTATAAATTTTTTAAAGTCATGCAAGACAACTTGATTCAGTTGAATATTTCGAAGAAGAAGATACCATTCAAGATTTCTACCCAGATGATGAATCTGATTATGAACCTCCAGCAGACGAAATCAAAGCAAAAAAAGTTTATAAAAGAAAATATTTAGTAGAACAGCAGCAGTTTCAAATAAAAGAAAATTTTACATCAAGCATTACTGATGAAAGGCCAGAAAAAACTGAAAATGAAGAATATTGCCAACCAAACAAGTAAAAATATAACCTTTTGCTACTCTGTAGTTGTTGCATAAAAAAATGCTTCGAAAAAATTTGATTTACCCAAAGAAGTAAAATTTTTAATGAATTCGTTTGCATGTTTCTATTCTAAATGCAAAATTTTATTTGATTTTCTCATTGATTTCACATACAAAAATATAAAATTGTTCAAACTAAAAATGATGTATATCAGTTTAAATGGTTTTTATATTGACGGTTCAAGAAAAAATATATAGCTATAAAGAAATTAATTTAGTTCAATATGGAAAAAAAATTATTGATTTTTTCGTTCGAAATTAAATAAAAATTAAAAAAAAAATAATGCATATTAAATTTTAATATTTTGTCAAGCTTATTCAATATTTACGGTTAAATTTTTCGTACCATATTAAGCAGGCCAAGTACAAACGCTTAAGCTTCAATTTCTCAAAACAACCAAAACTAAGTTACACGACTTTCACTTTGCACGGCAGTAATTACCACAAAGAAATGAAATAACACCGAAATATTTGCATCATCGTTATTTCACTTATTTGTCAGCGTTATTTCACTCCACATTTATTGTACACCCACTTTTGTAACTGTACCTATCTTTCCAATATTTATTTTTAGTTTAAATACCTCATGATATTGTATTTCAATTAAAATATAATTAAAATTTCTTCACTACATAATAACATTTCTGTCATTTTACGTTGATTACTAATGAATTTGAAATATGAGATATTATAATGAAGACAAAATTGATTTATGTGCTACAAAGAGAGTTAAAAAAAGTGTTGATATATATTGAAAATATGATATAATTTCTTAGAGCAATTCACAAGTATAAAATTCGTAATTAAATTCAAAAATTAAATTCTTACTTTCATTTTACTTTATTTTATTATTCTTAAATTTATTATTACAAAACATAATGTTTTCTTATATAAAACAATTATCAAGTCCTTGAATTCATTTAAAGAAAAAATATCAAAGATTAAAAAGAAACTAAGCAACAAAATAACCTTGAGGGTAGCATTTTGGTATAAGCATGTTTTCTGGAAAATTAACAACAAACAAAAATAACAACAAAAAGAAAATCTCTGTTTCATCGTCAGCGTGTATTTTACAACCACAAAACCAAAAGAATTTTTATATTTTAATTAATGCCACCATAATATAAAATAGAAATTTTCTTAAATTCTATTTAAAGTAGTTTATAATTTGAAAATAAGATGATAAAAAACATAAAGGTGTTCATGTACATGTAATGTAATTTAGTAACGAAGAAAATTTGTTATAATTAAAAGTGAGTGAAAAAAAAAACAAATTGAGAAATTGTATTTTTCAAAATTACATGGGGTACCGCTGGTGTAATTCAGAATATTTATATCATATAATGTGTTGACTACCTCGTGCGGGAATGATGGATTAAATATGAAAAGATTAAGGAGTGTATTGCAAAAATAAACAAATTTTCACTTTTATACACCCTTTGCGGTGCAATTATACAAGATTGGAATATGAAACACAAGTTGTGAATAATGATATTAACTTTAATATCAATAATTATTCGCTTGTGTCACTTTTTATACGCCATAGAGGGATTGCTCTGTATATACAATAAAATCAAGAACAATAAAACAGTCAATACGTATGAGAGTTATAAAGTGGTTAGAAATAAATGTAAAAAAATTATCAATCAGCAAAAATTCCTGCATAACCAAAGATTGAGACGAGAAATTTTTGATCTCCCCAACAACAGCAGGTCTTTCTGGACATTTGCTAAAAATGTTGGACAAAATTTTTGCAAGTCTTCGTTTCCACCTATGATTGATAATAATAGTACTATTATATCAGATTCTGTTGGAAAGGCTAATCTCTTCGCAAAATTATTTGCAGCTAATTCCACACTCCCTCCTACAGCCCAAAATCCTTCATCAATCCCTGTTCTAAATTATTCCTTCGGAAGGATCGATTTTAGAACAAGATCTGTAGTAAAAGTCTTGAAGAATCTCGATATAAAAAAATCTACCGATCCTGATGGTATACCTGCAATTGTGCTGCGACACATTGCCTTCGCTATTTCTAAAGCTCTGCGCAACTTATTCCATTGGTCCTTTTCTTCAGGAATTTACCCGTTCTATTGGAAAGTTGCCCAAATTTATCCTATTCCTAAAAAAGGTGACAAAAGCAATCCTTCAAACTATAGGCCCATAGCTATTACTTCCATTATTTCAAAAACGAGGATTCTTAATTAATCATAAGCTGAAGAAATATCTTGACAGTAGAGGTATAATTCATGATAGCCAATACGGCTTTCGAGCCCAATGTTCCACCGGTGATCTCATGACATGCCTCTGCGAGAAGCTCAACACCAGCCTGCATCAATCTGGTGAAGCTACTGTTGTGGCTCTGGATATATCTAAGGCTTTTGATAGAGTTTGGCATTCTGCTCTTATAGCAAAATGCAACGCTATAGGCCTTGGTTCTACCTTTTCTAAATGGATTGAAAGTTTTCTTTTAAATCGATCTATCATAGTTTCAGTTGACGGTTCTTTTTCCGGCCAACGTCAAATCAATGCTGGTGTTCCACAACGCTCTGTCCTTTCACCCACCCTTATTTCTCATTTTCATTAATGACCTTCTCCAATTAACTTTCAATCCAATCCATAGTTTTGCTGATGACAGCACTCTAGTAGCATCATATGATTTTCTAAAACAAACTAATGCTACAGCTTCCGCAGTCACTACCAAAAGAACAATGATGGCCGGCACGCTCAATCACGACCTTGCCAAAATTGTCGACTGGGGTAAAGCTAACAGAGTCGAGTTTAACAGTTCAAAAACTCAAATATGTGTTGTTAGTAAGAAGCTAACAGCATTCGAACCTGCTCTCCTGTTTCAAAATGAAGGTATCCAGCGACTTAAAGATCTGAACATTCTCGGAATGCGAGTGAATCAAAATATGCACTGGAATATAAGAAACATATTTTAGATATTGCGAAAAGCACCGCAAAATATTTCTGAAATGGAATGGAAATTCTTTTATAGTAAGAACATCCCGATTGTGGAACCGCATCCCAATCGAAGCATTCTCAATGAGAGAAGGATTTTTTATTTATGACTTACAGAGGCTTAAAACGAATATTAACAACATTGTTCGCTCTTTCCCACAAAACTTTTCTTCTTCCTTTTTCTTTCCTTTCCTCTAACTATCCTTTCCTTTTTCAAATAGTCGACGGTACGCAAGTAGTTAAAGGTTCATAACCTAAGTTTTGGCTATAATATAAAAAAAAAAAAAATTTTAGCAACATTTGAAATATGTCCTAATTTGCATTCACTGAAAAGAGAATCACAAACGATGGGATTCTTCGAATTGGTTATGTTCGATAGTTGGAGAAGTTAACATGACTAGAAGACACGGAGAATTTGATCACAAAATTTAAATGTATACAGGTAATTAGTAATTCAAATTACAGCCAAAGAATTGATATAACTACCAAAATAGACGTTGTGCAGCAATGCTTGCAAAAAAATGATAAATCATGAGCCAACATTTTATCATTATTTTTTATCTGTAATTACAGTACAAATAACTGAATCATGATACTGAGTGATGATATAACATGGATACAGATAATTATTTCTGGTATACCGGGTGTTCCAGAGTATGAGTATCAGCTTGTTAAGTTTAAAAAATATATTCTTAAATTTTGTGTTTCTTATTTTTTGACGTAGAATCCGAGAATCCGATTCACGGTATATTCAGTGTACAATTTTATGTAGATGTGGTTGGTTGAAGACATTTTTGTCACAAATATTCCACTTTTATTAGAATTTTAGGTGAATTGTTTAATACAGCTAAATTTGTACCAATGTAACTTAAAGCAAACTGCTACAACAATTATCACAATATTTGTAATATGATTGCTTGTAAATCAAGTCTTGGCCAAGTATCCAAACAATAATTATATTTAACTGATGTTATGTCTGTTATTTATTGTATAACGAGTATTCGAAATTTGCTCCTCGAAAATGAAAGAAGTTTGATAAAAAACCATACTTAATTTTATTATACATCACTCCAATTTATTCCTGGCACTATGTAATATTTTTTTCTTATTTATTTATCTTAGACTACAATTTATGTAAAAATTTATAAAAGAAAAATTAAATTTCAATTAAAAAGAGAGAAAAAAGAATATCTGTACATTGGTCAATTATTGCTCAATTTGATAAATAAAAAAATTTTCTATGTTAAGATGTACGTTAATATTTTTGGGATGAAATTTTAATTAAAAAATTTATAAAAAAAATATTTAGATTCGCTACATATCTTTTTAAATAATTATCATAATAATGAAAATCAGTTGTGAAATGATTCAGCTATTTGTACTGTACTTTATTTTCCATATTTACAGATAAAATATAATGATAAAATGTTTTAATCATGATTTATTATTTCCTTCAAGTTTCACCAAAAGACCAGATTAAATTACAGTTGAAGATTTGTTGACAATAAAGAATTGCAAAAAAACTCAATTGTCAATTGTCAATTTGTCTAATTAAAATAATAAGAAAATTAAGAATCGTCAATAGATGAAATTACAATATCGAAATTCTTTGTTTTTAAATTACTTAAGTTAGAATAAAATCGCTTACAAAATGAATCCTTTATAATATTAATAATAAATTTTAGGAGATATTTCGTTCATCACAACACTACTGGAACTCATCAGTAGGTAATTGTAGTGTTAGATTACCTGTACAACTCCTGATTTTGTTTTGGTTTATTTTATATCTAACTTATTCTATAGATGTTAATAATACATCTGTGAGTTATAAAAATCGACCAAAATCTTACCGTAAAATCTATTTTATATTCATAAAATAAATTTATAAAATTGTAAATTTTATAAATTTAATTAGAAATTATAATGAAATTTCTGTTGGATTTTACTTTTCAATAAATAAACAGAACAACAAGTTCTATTTATGTACTTATAATTACTTTGATACATAGATATAAAAGTTATATCATATTTACAATTTTATAAATTTATTTTATGAATATATTATAATATTATTTCATTCTTTTGCTGCTATTTAAATACACTTATTAATAGTATTTTTGATTATAAACTAAAAACATGTTCCTCAAATTTGTTATAATTGCGCAGTACGTCAAATCTGCTTCAAGTGTCCTTCAAATTTGTTATAATTTATTAGCTTTGCGCAGAGGCGATATCGTAACCAATGAGGTTTTACCGAGGTGCGATTATTGCTAGTTGAAAATTTTAACCAATACATGCCGTCCACTATGGCAATTTCTGGAAGCCAGAGATGGCTAATCAAAAAAAAAAAAACAACATTGAGGTGATTTGTTTCTATTACCTACCACTTTCTTGCTATATAGATTTCTACAGAAGGATTAAAACAGTTACCTATACGGTTTATTTTGATTTGATTTTAAAATAAATTTTATTTATATTCACATTCCAAAATTGCAATTTATTATTTTGTCCAGCTATCTAGTAAATTTTTCTCAATTGCATGTTATATCAATTATTGTCTCATTTGGTTGTGCTTTAACAAACATGTATTTTGCTTTAGATAAGTTAATTGATAATTTATGGAATTACATTCAACTATATTTTTTTATACCCTAGTAGGTTCTGGTATCAAATATTTTTTGAATAAACAATGACAAGACAGCAAAATAATATATACACCTATAACATGTCGATTTCAATGAGTTATCGTCTATTCAAATCCACCATATCCATTTCACTTCTTAGAACATCAGCTGGTGCTAATATTGCTTTCTGTTCAGAAAATAAGCTTCGGAAGCATTTATATAATGTACCTTCAAGCCATAAGATGACTCAATCATATTTAAAAGTGAAGAAGACGTTTTTTTTTTAAATTTTAATTGAATATTATGATATCACGACTAACAGTATTGCGTTAGTGTAAGAGTTTTAATCATAGAACACCATATTTATAAGGATTCATAAACAAGTTTCATTTCCAATTAATAAAGAATATTGGAGAAAACTTTCTAGCCGGACCCGGGACTTATTGTTAGATATTATAACCACTATACCATATTGATCGGTTTGTTTTATTGTTTTAATTTATCAATTTAATTTTAATATAATTTTATTTTTTTAATTTATTTATTTATTTATTTATTTCAAAAACAATGTCTAAAGAGAGTTATCTCATTACAGACTATATAAGTTTACATTTAGGTTTTCAATATAACAATATCTATAATTATAATTGACAAGCATTTAAGGACCTGCGCAGTAGACACATTTTTTATTTCGCTTCTATTTAATGACAAAAATTTTTATTTTTAGTAGGGAATATATCGGAAACGAATCAGTATATGAAGGAGGTGTATTTATGTGTTCAAAATAAACTTACTAACCACAAAATTTTTTATTAAACACGAGTGGTTTCTGCTAAATCGTGATAAGTCTATGTCAGTACGTAAGTTACTGTTTTTTAAAAACTTTAAATTTGACTTCAACTTGAAATATAATTACTCAACAGGGGCCCCTATTAAAATTATAAAAATATCAATGTGATAAATATTATCACTGATCTAGTTAAAAGCTTTCCGATATAATGTAATTGATTTATTGGGTCAACACAGTAGATACAGAATTTATATTTTGTTATAAACGTAACCGCATAAATGTTATGCTTTTTAAGAAATACTTTTAAGTTCGCTATGATTACATGAAAATTTTACAAGACTATATTTTTTTATTTTCATTTATGGTTTTTCTTTTAACAAAAATAATAAAAATATTTTTGTGTTAAAAATCTCAAAAACAAAAAAAAAAAGAAACAAATTTAATAAAAAATTCATTTTTATCTTTTTGATTTTCTCACGTGCATAATTTTTAATTTCTTTAATTTTAAATATTATGTCAAGGTAAGGGATGGGTGTATAAAACTTTGTAATTTTTCAAAAAGGTGAAAAAATATTTATTTCAAATTTTTTAAAAAGTTAATTCAAATTTAAGTTAAAACTTTAAGAAATTAAAGAAAAACTTTTAAAGAATATGTATTTGTAGAAGCATTTTAATTCATTTTTATTATAAAGTTCAAAAATTGTTTAATTTTGCATTACAGACATTCTATAAGACGATTTTATTTTGGTTCTATTTAAAAAAAATTTTTAATTTGGTAATTTGAGCAATTGGTTGGCTTATAGTTTGGATATAAGAACTGAGATTAGTTAGCTTATATCTCACACACTTACGACTGGTTGTTCACCTTCTCAGATTTTATTTCTGCCTATCAGTAGACTCCATTGCCGAGCCTACTAAAAATAGAGATAAATCCGCAGCATTAATATTGAAAAAGTCACATGATAACTGCTTGCATATACTACTGAAGTGATTTTAAGAGTTTGATAATTTGAGTTCAGGTACGAAAGATATGATTTCCAAGTGCTTTAACCCGAGCAACCACGCTATAAAGAATTCTTCAACGATATCGAGATACCTATGTGAAGTTCGTTATAAAAAATAATTACGATGGTGTAGTTAAAGATCGATATGGAATTTAGTTCCTGTACTTAAAGAAAACGACATTTAACTCTATAAAGTTATCTGAAGAGATTCTTTATCTATAGAGTATCCACGGGATTCTTTATAGAATCTCCTTAACGAAATCTGCATAAATCGTTAACGAAAGCTCTAAAAATTCGATAACGAGTTTTAATAATTTTTTTTTGCAAAAAAAAAAAAAAATATATTTTTTTAACTATTTTTTGTTAATAATTTTTTTTTCATATTCATATTGCCTTACAAATTTCAATTTCAATGTGCTATAATCTTGAATGCTTTATTTAATATGAATTATTTATACATAGATAATACCAAATAAACTTACTTGATTTTGGTGGGATTGGAACTCGAACCATTGACCTTACACTTACTATTTCTGCTTACGTTGACCTAGGCTATACGACTTGTATAACCTCTAGCACATAATTACATATCTTAAACTACTAATTTTTTTTAGCATCGACGAATAACGATTTATTTAAGTGCAACGTCAAATTGCTTTAAAGTATGCTAGACCGGCGAATGTTACGCCGGGAATAGCTAGTAATTTACAATATTGTTTGATCCATCTATAACTATTTTTTTATATTTTTTATTGAGG
The DNA here is from genome assembly GCA_963942445.1 of Argyra leucocephala. Classification (NCBI taxonomy): domain Eukaryota; kingdom Metazoa; phylum Arthropoda; class Insecta; order Diptera; family Dolichopodidae; genus Argyra; species Argyra leucocephala. The sequence continues at coordinate 144,433,105 of OZ012679.1, read as the reverse complement.
TATTTATTTATTTATTATAAATTAATTTTGACCGCTAATAGTTTTGAAGAAAAAGCAGCGTTTATACGTTTTTGAATTGTTTTTGTAACGTATAAATGATGTTCATTAAAATTTGACATCCGAATTTGTTATAGAATATCATAATTTTTTTTTTTTAAATAATAGTGCACGACACGCATTTTCCTATTTGGCTAGTTGAAAAAGTGAATTTTGCTAGAAAAGGTATTTATAAACTTCTAATTGTGTTATGCCAATACATTGAAAGATATACATTTAAAAATACAAAAATATTATTGTGTATTAAATATTATTATTATTGATCAATAAAAATAATACTTAGAATAATTGATTTACTATTTAAATATTTATATTTCATAAATGTTCTGAAATTACACAGTATATTTATATTTGTTTATAAGAATTTGTTATTAGTACTCGTAACGCATATTCGTATTTTCGTATTTTGCAAGTTTAGAAAGTGGATTTTGCATGAAGAAATATACTATAATTTGCAACTATTTTTGTTTATCTTTGAGATATGTAATTAAAACTTTTGCAATAAAATTTGATGTAATTGCAATAAAATTTGTAAATGTAATAAAAATAAGTAAAACAAAACTTTCATGAAACAAAATCTGATGTCTAAACACTCGCTAACAAATACTATTAATTAGAGACGTACATTTCAACAAAATGTGGCGAACAGAGATGTCACTGGCAGTATAGTTATGAAATTAAATGCATTTAAACTATATACATATGTACCACACTCACATTAAAATAGTCATAGACACGTTTTTTGTGTTTTTTTTAGTATCATAATAGCCCTAACTATTTCAAAACTCAAAATAAAAAAGAAAAACATTTATTTATAGAATTTATATTTTTATTTCACTTCTTAAAGGTAGTCTATGATTTTTCTTTTTAAAGTTTTTTTAATTTTTATGTGTACTAAATTTGCCGTGTATTGAATTGGAACTTGATAATAATGTCATAACATATTTTGTTTTTCTTGTTTTTAGCAGATCGTAAATTTCGGTTTATGATTCTCCATGTACGATATAATATTCACTCAATGCTACTGCGCATTTGAATTTAAACTTTTGAATTATTTGTTAATAAGATAAATAAATTTCAATTATTGGAATTTCTGAACATGGGTGAGATAAAAAATATATTTTCTAAATTTTTTATTTGTTTTACCGGTAAGCTTTTTTGCTGTAATATCGTAATATTTTAACAAAGCTATTTTATCGATATAATAATTATATTCTGATAATTCGGTTCTTGTCTTTGCTACTTTGTTTTGTTTTTTAAAAATTAATTCATATAATCAGATATAATCAATGCTATTGCTCAATAGGTGAATTGTTGTTAGGTTAATTTTAATTTGTTTTTGGTCTTATTTGGTTTTATTGTTTTATTGTTTTGTGGTTTATGTCTTTAAATTAAATTTTGCACACTATCGTAATTTGTAATAGTTTGGTTCTAATAAAGTTGTCTAATCTAGTTGAAAAAAGCTTTGTGTTGTAAAAGCTTTGGGAAAAGTTTAACAGACATTTAAGCGTGTTAATATATAAGACTATAATCTTATCAAATGAAATTATTATCTCGGGAACCTAAATTTAAATACTATATGGTGAACAAATGAAGAAAAAAAAGTACAGGATATAATACTATGTGAGTGAGAATAGTTCTGAAGTTTCTGATGAAATTTCATCATCAACAGATATTTTTTCTGATACTTATGATAATTATGAAATATTGGATAGACTTGAAAAACAAAAATGTTTGGATTCATTAACAAAACAAATTAGGTTATGTACATATTATGCATAAAATTATATTTCATTCAAAATATTAGTTATAATGTATAATTTCATTTGTTAGTGACAAGATATCGATGTAGTCAACAATAGCTTTCAATATAATTCAACTGAATGGGCGCTCCGTTCTGTAATATACCAATAGCTCATTTGTCAAAATTGCTTAAAATTTTAGTTGAAAACGGAAATCATAAAGATTTACGAAAAGAATCTAGAGTTTTGCTTGAAATGCCAAGCCATACGCCTATAAAGAAAATGGATAATGGTGAATATTGGTCCACCTTGGAATAAAAAATTATTTCGATACGCTTTTTTATGCAACACAATAAATACAAATACAATTTGGCTATTCATAAGTACAGATGGAACCTCAGTATCATTTAGTAGAATTAGTCCAGTATGGCCCATATTTCGAACTTTGTACTATAATACTTTATCAAGAAAGGTTTTTTAATTTAATTCACATTTTGTATTATTTAATTATATAAGAATAAAAAAAACTGTGGCTTGCTTAAAAATTAATTAAAGAATATTTTTGTTTTGTTGCATCAGATTCTTTTTGAAGAACAAGTTAATGTTGAAATTCAAATTACATTGTGTCAAACAACACCTGATTTGCTTGTTCTTCTATATCGATCGTTAAAGACATTTAAAAGAAAAATTGTTTAATATTAGTTTGATATAGCTATATTTATCTTGATATAACTATATACAGCATTATTTGATGTTGTTTGTAGTTAAAGACATTATTACGAAATCTATATTATAATACACAAGAGCACGATTTTGAAGGCAAACTTTTCGTGGTTTTTCGTGTGCTTCGTTTTTTTTTTCATTCAATCAATTTTTTTGTCGATTCTTTTGAATCAAATTTTTTTTATTTATTTTTTTATTTATCGCATTTGGGTTTTTGCACTTTTAGTAGGAAAACAAATTAATTAGTAGGATAATATTATTAATATAGGTTTTAATATCACAAATTTTTGTAAGTTCGATTCTCTATTAATTCAAATTTTTTTTTTTTTATTAAGCAAATATTTTTTTTATTATTATGTATTATAATAATAATTTTTATAATATAATATAATTAGTAACAAAGAACAAGATTTTTTTAATAAAAAAAAAGTAATTTTTAATTATTATTTCAACAAAATACGAAACCGTTTAGTTTAAAATAAATCTAAGCATACAAATTATGTAAACTTATTACTTATCCATACATGGAATGTATTCGCAGTTGACAGTTTTGACACTATGATGTATCATCTACAATATATTATACCAATTGGCATTTATCCTACCTATATAATATGTATACTAAAACAGCTAAAATGTAGGTGCAATAAATATAATATAATTTGTACTGCATTTTGGTTAGGAAGTTTTATTAGTATATTTTGTGAAATGATATGTAACCTATGTTAATTTTTTATTGTTCAAATTTATTTTACAGATTTTATAATATTTAATTTTAATAAAAAAGAAACATATCTTAATTTATGACTAAAATTTTTATTTTTTAAATTTAAAAAGTTTTGAAAAAGTTATTAAAATATCTTACATACATACATTGTATAATATGTATATTATTATAACTTTATGATAAAACTGACAATTTATTTAAAAAAAAAAGTTAAGGAGTTTTTAAAAAAAACTTAAATTCTACATAAAAAACCATCTGACGACCAATAATCAAATTAACATTTAAAGTACATACTTCAATTGATAAATAGTAAAATAATTAGGTTTATTGTGTAACCTGTTCCGGATAGTTCAATGCATAGAATCTTATATATTAATACGCTTAAACGTCAGTTAAACTTTTCACAAAGCTTTTACAACACGAACCTTTTTTCAACTAGATTAGACAAATTTATTAGAACTATTAAGAATTACGATAGTGTGAAAAATTGTATTTAAAGACATAAACTACAAAACGATGAAACCAAATAAAACTAAAAACAAATTAAAATTAACCTAAAAACAATTCATCTATTGAGCAATAGCATTGCCTATCTGATTATATGAATTAATTTTTAAAAAACAAAACAAAGTAGCAAAGACAAGAAAGAACCCAATTATCAGAATATAATTTTTATATCGAATTATAAAAATAGCTTTGTTAAAATATTACGATATTACAGCAAAGAAAATTACCGGTAAAACAACTAGTAAATTTAGAAAATATATTCACCCAGACCATGTTCACAAATTCCAATAATTGAAATTTATTTATTTTATTAACAAAAAAAAGTATAAATTCAAATGCGCAGTAGCATTGAGTAAATATTGTATTTTACATGGAGAATCATAAACTGAAATTTACGATCTGCTAAGAACAAGAAAAACAAAATATGTTGTGACATTATTATCAAGTTCCAATTCAATACACGGCAAATTTAGTACACATACAAATAAAAACTTTAAAAATAAAAATCAACCTACATCACAGACCCTAGCGGGATAACAATATAACAATAAAAACTGAAGAATAAGAGAAAAAGCATAAATATTGGCTTTACCCCTAACTACAATTAATAGTCATAAGGCGTCAATAAAAACTGAACAATAAGAGAAAAAGCATAATTATTGGCTTTACCCCTAACTATAATAGTCATAACGCGTCATATGATACTTCGTTAAATGTTCTATATGATTCGATATAATTTAACAAAGTCATAACCAATCATAACCATTACTATAATGGTCATACCTAATCATACCAAAACGCGAAAACCAAAATTTAAAAGAAGTGAAATAAAAATATAAATTCCATAAATAAATTTTTTTCTTTTTTATTTTGAGTTTTGAAATAGTTAGGGCTATTATGATAATAAAAAAAAACACAAAAAACGTATCTATGGCTATTTTAATGTGTTTTAATGTGGGTGTGGTACATATGTATATAGTTTAAATGCATTTAATTTCATATACTGCCAGCGACATCTCTGTTCGCCACATTTTGTTGAAATGTACGTCTCTATTAATAGTCTTTGTTAGAGAGCGTTTAGACATTAGATTTTGTTTCATGAAATTTTTGTTTTACTTATTTTTATTGCATTTACAAATTTTATTGCAATTACATCAAATTTTATTTCAAACATTTTAATTACATATCTCAAAGATAAACAAATATAGTTGCAAAGTATACTACTATATTTCTTCAAATAAATATAAATATCTTATAAAAATTTAAATAGTAAATCAATTGTTCTAAGATTTGTATTGATAAATAATAATAATATTTAATACACATTTTTTAAAGAAAAATAACGCTACCCTTTGGTTATCTGCCATAGGTACAAACACCAAAAATTAAATTGTTTACATCGTTAAGTGGCATTCATTGTGATCATATCCAAGTAATGTTGGGGATATCTGTGTGCTTCTTATTTCAAACTATTTTATCGATTTCACTCATTTTGCTTGAGTTTTTATTTTTCACAATAGATTCAAACAAATGTTTTAACCCCTACTAAATAATAATACTAACATTTTTTTTTTACCATTTTCAAACTCTGTCTTTACATCGCAATATATCTAAAGTAATATTCGTATAATTGTAACGTTTTTTAATTAGATACATTTAATAAATTTAACACATTGCGAGCTAAATATAAAGCTTTTATGTTAATTTCAATTTAATAATGAGAATTATGTTGAAATAAAATAAATTTTAAATGCATGTAGAATATCCTTAGGGCAATATTATAATATTATACATATATACTTTAAAACTTAATCTAAGATCTCAGCTGTTCAAATATAAAAGGTAAAGAATATTTAATTTTAATAATAGCATTTTCAAAAAACAAAATTTAATTTCAAATCATAAAACAAAAAAAACATTTTAAAAAGAACTGTTGATAGTAAATAGGTACTATATATCTAGGTACATGTGTACTACATTATATTATAAGGATTTAAGGACTTTTTTGAATAATCATCTTACGATTTTACACATATCAATCTATTATATATCTTATATATACATATATAGATTATATATGAGTATATGTATAATAAAAAATATTACAAGATACTCTAAAGAGTTTAAAAAAATAACTATGTTGTATACTTATATACATTCTTCCGATTTTATACTGAGAAGAAAAATTTTAAGAGGATCAAAAATTCATTCAACAAAAATATAATGTTGATTTCTGAAATCTTTCTATTGAAATGTAGAAGATTTTGTATTTCATTCAAAATCTCATTCTTAAATACTTTCTATTAAAAATGTCAACGAGTATACAGTGATGATTATTTTAAATAGTCTTTTCTATATAAATTTTTTATTTTTTTTTAAGTTACTGAATTGAGTTCTACTTACATAGAACAGATTATAACTTTAGGTTTAATTTTAATCTGGAATGTTAATATAGGCAGGCTTCTTGCCGTCGAAAATGTATTCATGAATCTGTGTGTTATTTTCTGTAATTATTTCCCAGTTCGTTTTTCATCTTCTTCTGACATGAGTACAGCCTGACTATCTTCTAAATTAATTAACTTATGAGTTTTTTTATAATTTTTTTAAAGTTCAAGTGTCAAGATTTTGTATAATATTTTTGGCTGAAACTTTTCAAGGAGTTTGGCGTCTATGTTGCTTCTTGTACAGCAACTATTCTTGTTTGTTGCTTGCTTACTTTCTAAAGCGTCATTTTGCTCTTCAATTAATATTTTGATAGATATTCTATAAGCCAACGAACATTGCTGAAATAAATGATTAACTCTTTATATTTCTTATATATTTGTAAATTTATTTCATGTGTTAATAATGCTGATCCGATGTAAGTATTATGTACTTAATCGATAACTATTGTCCTGTGTCTGATGAAGAGGTTTGGAGAAGAAGATACAATGACGAATTATACCGGCTGTTCAACGACATGGACCTAGCCAAAAAAAGTCAGAATAAGACGTATTTATTGGCTGGGATATTTGGAGCGTATGGATGAAAATGCTCAGGCTAGGAAACTATTCGAATCCAAACCGCAAGGAACGCGTCGTCGACAGAGGCCGCATCTTCGTTGTAGAGATGAAGTATCGACAGATATGAAAAAACTTCAAATCACCAACTGGAGAGATTCTGCTCGCGACCGAAGTCAGTGAAGGACAATTTTTCATCAGGTCCAGGACCTTCAAGGTCTGTAGCGCCAAACAAGTAAGTAAGTAAGTGTAAATTTTTTCTTAAGGTTTATGGCAATAAATCCGATATGTATCAGATTCGATTCTCTACCATCGAGGAAAAGATGTACTATATTGTTAGACGTATTGCTAGCTAGAACCAGAACGTCCCTAACACTTTCTAGAGTAGTCCTAAAGATACTAAAAGAGTCACCCCCAAAACCTCGAACCAATTCTATCAATATAAAATTGCATCTTTCAATAACATATGATCCAAAGAATTTTCATTCTTCCCTTCTCCCGGAAAGTTTTAGTAAAAAAGATTAAACACATATTTGGTATTACGATATTAAACAGATATCAAGCAAAAACCATCACTAAGTTGGTTAGCAAATGAAAATCGGCTCTGTAGCGAAAGTTACTCACCAACCTATTCACTGATCAACAGTTCAAAAGAAGAGTTTGGGATTTAGTGAAATTGCTAACCCTCTCCGAGTTAAACTATAAAATCATGGGTTATACGTATTATTATACTTTACAGCAAAACTAATCAGTTCAAGACCATTAGGACTAACTGATAATCCAACTGATTAAATGAAAAAATCAGGAATATACAAGATCCCTTCTAGTCCTTGTAAAAAGAAACCTACACTCAAAGAACACGTAAAAGAAGCTGAACTAGCAACATAATCACCCCTACTTGTCACTATAACGTTAAAATTTATATTTTAAATAATAAAAAGATAAAAAACAATTATATAATATATAACTTAACCAACAGCCTAGCTGTGTTATATCTTTAAAAAATAAACAACCAACCAACTCCGCAAAACATCAAACTGCATAGGGTAGGGAAGATAAATAAGACGATTTTAGATGTTTTTCATAATATAACTATAACGAGTCTGTTTATGCGACAATTGCACAGGGTGGCTCTAGTACTGATTTCTTGGGAGAGTTATAATGAGAGAGGATGAAGTCTACAAGTAGTAAACGAAATATGCTCCTGTGGATGAAAAATATATTTAATAAAATTAAAAGGAAAATATTATACTATTTTATAGCCTTGAAGCAGTTCATCAGAAATTTATACTACCTAATTGTTCATGGTCTGCCTCTTTTCAACTTCCTCCTTACGATGATAGGTTGCTTGTGATTTTTTAAGGGAAAATTGCGTAATTTACGTTCCATTGAACTGTTTAGTATTGCTGATGATAGTACTGAGTACGGTAAATTTAAACCTGTGTCTAGAATGTTACGTGAATCTAACTCGAGACTAATTTGTTTTTACACTTACCTTAGTAAAAGAAGCTTACCTGTATAACCACTGTATAATTGTATACGGCTGTATAAATATAATAGAGCTGTAGTATAATCGATAAATTGTTGTTGTCACTGATATTTGTTTTTACACTCTAGACAATAACATAGGTTAGGTCATCTTTTCGTGCTTAGTTAAGTACGGTACGGAATATATTAACACTATAAAATATCTACAATATTTTCGAGTATTTATTTAACAATTTACTGGCTTGTCTACTGTCCTGGCCAATCTATTAACTACAGAATGTTAGATATTTTATTTTTATCTGTTATTAACATTATTTACTAACATTGGTGGTTACTACTCTGATGATGGTGATGGTGACTGGTTCCCCGCTGAATGATGATTTAACCGCTTCGCAACATGATGCAACTTTGCGTCTGCAATAGATGTCTGATTGGCTCGCTCTAAGCAATATCTGACAGTAATGAAAAAAACCAACAACAATAAATATAGGTCACTCGAGTTGTGATATCAAAAGGACACAATTAAGTGCTAATTGGTTTTCGAGAACTAATTGAAATGTTTACTTTTACTTATCTACCTGCTCAAGACCAGTTCAAATGTTATTTAATCGGAGATCGGACTGTATGATTGTAATTTTTTCATGATTTTGAGATAAGAATTATTTGTTTAATTTTCTATAATTGAGGAAAAAAAAAGGTTCTTAGAATTGTGTTGTGAATGTAAGCGATCAGTGCATATCTCTGATAAGGTGATTTTGTAAATAGGGTATATTAATTTTTATAGTTCGGTCAATTATTTGGTATTTAATTCATTGCAATTTTTGTTTTTATCACTGTTTGGACTTAGAAAATTGAAGTTTTATTATTTTGCAAACAAAAACATAGAAACAATGCCAAAAGTCAATTACTCAAATCAAAAACCATTTTGCAGTTTCCTTTACTGTAGAAAAATATTTCAATATGAGATTTAAAATTTTGTTATGAGTACTAAAATTTAAAAAAAAAAATAAATAAAAAAAATTAATATGATAATATGAGAAAGGACGAAACTATTCAACAGAATACATTATGTATGCACTCTCAATGACGTATGATTTTTAAAATGTATCGATTTCTATTTTCTATTTAGTATCTATAATAAATAATTTATTAGTGTTTTATAAGATAAATCATTGAATATTGATTTATTCATTCAGTATAACACAATAAGAGGATTATAGGATTGCATCATATTCAGATTCAGAATTGATTGTTTACTAAAAGAATTCAATTGCATTAAATACATAAATAGGTACTGCGATGGTACCTATCTATATTATCTTAAAATTCATACTTCTTGAATTTTCAATTTTGATTTTAAAAAAGATGCAAAAGAAAATCCTATCTAAGTAAGAGATCAGTATTTACTTGCAATAAGAGTCCTTATTAATACCTACTACAATATAAGTAATATAAGAATATGGTAATCAGTATAGAAAACAATCAAGAAACACACACATTATATCGTTTGATGTATAGGTATTTATCTATAGATCATATACAGAGTGGGTAGGTCTAAAGTGAAAATTCTTTAAAGGATGATGACCTTGTATAAAATTTTGATTTATAAATTTAGTTAGACCGGTTTCCTTTAAACCGAAAAGTCACATATTCGCTTCACAATGATGGTAAAAAAATAGTTTCTGGATTTTTCAACCTTGTACATCCCCCCCTTTGTCATTGGTGATAGATTGATAGATTGGTCGATTGTGAGTTTCGGGATGGAATCTGTCCCTTATTTGACCTCAGCCGCAAGTTGGCTTATTGTGAATATTGGGCTTATATTGTCATTGGGATAAAATAAATTATAAAAAAATAGTTTACAGTGTAGGTTATCACTAAAAATAAGATGGAACTATGCTATTATGAAAGTGACGTGCTTTACAAAATTAAGAGTTTTCTCTATTTAAATTAGCAGATATTTCGTAACAATTCTAAAGAAAAGCTATTGTATTGAAATTGTGTATTTTAAATCTCTGTGTAAAAGTAGTTAGGGTTTTCGTCCCATAGACTTGAAATTATATAAAAAAAAAATAACTATTATAACCAACTTCCGAAGGTATAAAAGCTGGAATAATGTCTTCTTACTAACTTTTATTAAACTAAGCAAGCAAAAAAAAATATCATTTTTTTACAAAACAATGGGCAGCTTTTATTCAAAAATGGTAAGTTGGACACACACCTAGTTCAACTTACCATTTTTATATAAAAACTGCCCAATTCCAAGTAACAATTTTTGCAGCTAATTTGTTTCGAGAAAACTAATTTGCTCTATAAACTAACATTTTGACAACAAATTAGCATTCAAGATTTTTGTGTAAAATTATCTGCTCTATAAGAGCTGCATTAGCAGCTAATTAGCATTTTTTGTGAGATTTTTTTTTTTACTCTTTAAGAGTTGCAATAAAATAACTAATAGAGGTAATTAGCTCTATTATAGCTCTATAGAACAACATTTATAGAGCTTCAACTTCGGAATTAGATAAACTCTATTAGCACTTTTTAATTTTAACCGATCACTCTTATAGAGCAGCACGAATATAAATCCGAAGAAAATCGACAACTAATTTGTTGCTTTAACATAACTTATAGAGCATAATATAACGCTCATACATAATTATGTCATAATTTTTTATTCTTCAGTTCGTTAGAAGTTTTTATCAGAACTAGAAGCAAAACGCGGATCTAAAAAAAAATAAATGTAAAAAATATTAATGTTAAATAAAATTTTTTAAAAAAATCAAGAGAATATAATTATTACAGAGAAAAAAGATGTATTTTATGGGAAAAATCAAAATAAAGCATTAGTTCTATGAAAACGAAAATTCGGGTAATATCTAATTTAAATTCTCAGCATGGATGTTTAGAGCGTACCACAGCAAAAAATAATAACATTGTAGAAACAAAAGCAGTCGAAGAAACAATAATTGGGGAAGTTTTATACATGGTTAATTAAAAAGTATAAAAGAAATGTTTGAAATGCCAATTAAATCATCTTACTTAAATAGTATATATTTGTCGGATTGCGAGAGAATGGAGCCACAATTTTTTAGTATCAAATGTATAGTGTGTAAAATTTTCAGAATAAAATATAAAAAATAAATTTTTGTTCAATTGATAACTTCATTTTTGTTTAAATTGTACTTTATTTAAAATATTTTTTTGTTCAAATCATAAAATAATGTAACAATTCAAATAATACAAAATAAAAAACAAAAATTAACCAAAATAAATATTTAAGCTTCATGTTCCTTATATGCTAATATATTTAATAATAATGTTGATTATTCAATTCTAATATAGGTACATATACATTATAAATACGAATTTACTAAATTTATGTATTTTGTGATGGTAAATCGGTGTAATTTTTTTAACATTTGTTTTTACTCGTATTGTTTTAAATATATTAATTATGGACATAGCTACCTTCAACCATTAACAAAATATAAATTATAACATCTGACATTTAAATATGAAAAACAAAACAAAAATGACACAACAACAAAATTGCTCTATAAGCTTATGGAAAGCTTATATGCCAAAATTACAAAAACAAATTGAATTGTTATGTAGCTGACGTCATGTTTTTATTTATTAGAGTGGGCGAAAGAAACAGGATAATTTTCTATTGTATCTGACATTGAATCGGTGATATGAAAATCAGTTCAAAAATATCAATTTTTCCATTTGAAGTATTATATTATTTTAATAAATTGAAATTAGAATAAATTAAAAAAAATAAAAACACAATACTAATAATTTAAGTACATAATGTACATAAAAAAATATTTAAAAATACTTTTGGAAAAATTTTGAATTTGACAGATAAATTTCGTTTTATAGATACATAGCTATGTATTTGTAAATAAAAACATTTTACTTTAAACAAACGATCTTATTGAATATTTAATATTACGTGTGAAAAGATATTAAAAAAAAAATGGGATTTTAAAATTAAAAACCCTTTACATATTTAGGGGATTGTTCCCATAGCTATTATTTTCTTATTTCTTACTTTTCTTTTGATGACTTTATATTGTAAAAAAAATTAATTTTTCTTCGTTAGTTTTCGGCCAAAATATTATTTACCATCTGATTAAAATTAACTTTTTAAACTAAAATTAACTTTGAACTGTGCTTATATGGTAGCTAATTTGTTCTAAAATAGTTCTAAATGTGCGCCACTTAGCTCTATTAGAGCTCTACAACCCTTCTATAGGAGCTTCCGCAGTTATATTAGAGAAAATTTGTTGTTCAATTTTAGCTGTGTAAACTATTACAGAGCTGTAACAGAGCACAAAATGATACTTGGGAATGTTTTGTAAAAAAACTGATATTTTTTATTGAAAATGTTGATAAACTCCGAAAAATTTGTGTGCTTCACCATTAAAAACTTCATCGTGCTAAAATTTCCATTTCTCTAATCAAATCAGGGAAACATTGCACTCAAAGGATTTTCAGGTCAGAGCATTAACACATTGTATTTTATCCTAAGTTATTAAATATGTAGCTACTGAAAATTTAAACAAAAATTATTGTTGAATTATTGAATTATTAAAATTGTTTGTAAACTAGCTACTAAGCTTCCCATTTTGGATATTCATTATTAATGGTATTACAAATTGTTATTCATCTAAGTGGTTCCAATTAAATAAAAAAACATTTAAAAGTAATAAATGATGTGTGGACTGTGGAGAAATATTTTAAGATGCTAACTTCAAGGATCGATTTAATTTTATTCGATTAACGAATGTGCTAACCGAAAAAGTTAAGATTTTAATCGAATTGATTGTAAAGAAATTTCCCAAGCAGTGTAGGAACGAAAAAAATATTTCTGTTAATTCGCCACGTGTCGTAATTTTGAATTATTTGTAATAATGTTCAATTTACTGTATTTTAAGCCACATTTCAAACATAAATTTACAGCCGCGGTAAATATGAACATCGACTTATTAATTTAAGTAAGCAAAGAAACAAATACGGAAATACAAATAAAAAGTCTTGGGATTTCTGAAATCGATAAGATGCATAATGAGGTGAACGTAAGAGACTGTATTGTTGACACCTAGAGTAAGTGGATGAATTTCGTTTCCAGCCAAAAGAATTTTCGATTTCATACCTCAACATGGTAATAAAAGTAGATCAAACTGTTGTTAGAAATTGAATAGAAAGAGGAAGAAGTAAAAAAAACTTTGTATCTTCATCTCGATAGAAGCCGTTCATGTTCGGCAGAAATGGAAGAAGTGATCACAAGTCTAAAGATTAAAATAGCAGTAAAATCTGCTCTTTGTAATGGCGTTTAAATTGAAAAGGTTCAAAACCGGATTCTCAAATTATCAGCATGGAAATATGGTTGTAAGTAACAGAATATAATATAGAAGCTACAACCCGTTTACTCCCCTTCAGAGAGGATACAGATTCATCTTCTTAAAAATGAATTTCATCTTAGTGATACTTTTTAATTCTATGCTTTTGTCAGAAATTTGGTAGAATCATATTTTCGTGCATTAAGTACGATACTAAGATTAGTAAAATGTATCTGCACAAATTATAAGCAAACGAAGTGAAGAACGGTGTCGACTTTAACGCATTAAAAACTACTATATTAAAACTAGTCTTTTAGATTACTTGACTCTATTACTTCAGATATCTTTGTACAATCAAAATCCCCATTAGGAATTTTATTGAGAGATAAAAAAATTTTTCCTAACACAGTGCGATAAATTTCGTCCGTTTAAGACGTCTTACAAAGTTTTGACTGTCAGCTAAGCGTAAAACTTCAGTATTAATATGTTGAGAAAGAGGACTTTTATGGCGTACTGCCAGTTTATGATAGGTATCTTAAGATCTCGATGAAAGTGAGCATTGCGAACATACCAGGAAGCATTGACAATGTTTCGCAACACTTTATTTTGGAACGTTTCGATAGTTTGAATATAAATTAGTTTAGCACAACCGTATATTTGAATACCGTATGCGCAGACTGGCTTTAATATTTGATTGTAAATCAAAACTTTGTTATATATTGAAAGCGAAAATGTCTGCTCAATTAGCCAATACAACTGGTTGTATTTCAGTTCTAACTCTTGTTTTTTTAGTTTCTTAACATGTTCTTTCCATCTGAGCTTTGCATCAAGTGTCATACAAAGATATTTTGTTGAATTTTGATGTGGTATGACGACATTGTTTATTGTGACAGCTATGGGCGACTCTATTATCTTGTTTGTAAAATTAACTTGTGTGGACTTTGATTCGTTTAATTTAATTCTTCACCTTTTGCACCATAAGAAAATTTTGTTATTTGTTTGTTGCAATTTATTTGTTGCTTTACGTTTATGTTATTACCAACCACTAATACCGCAGTATCATTTGCAAAAGTTGTCATCGTTGCATTTTCTAGTTCTGGAATATCACTGGTGTAGAGTGGATGGGACCCAGAATGCTCCCTCGTTGTACTCCTACATGTATATTGCTTAGCGTAGAGTAATCTTTCCCTTGCTTAATATGAAATACTCTATTTGTTAAGTAAGATGCTATTACCTCGACCTAAGCTTTGGCTGGAATACGGTGCAGCTTGAAAATAAGTCCCTCATGCCATACTTTATCAAAGGCTTGTGAAACATCAAGGAATACTGAAGAACAGATATATTTTTTTTCTAGTGTCTGATCGATGATATCTGTTATTCGATGGACTTGTTCAACAGTTGAGTGTCGTTTTCTAAACCCAAATTGGTGATTTGCTATGATGTTTCTATTTTTTATTATTAGTTGTAATCTTTTGAGCTGTAATTTCTCAAATAATTTGGAGATTACTGAAAGCAGTGAAATGGGTCTGTAAAACTTGGCCTCGTTCGCGGATTTACCTGGCTTATGAATCATTATAATCTCTGCCACTTTCCAAGCACTCGGGACATATTTTAGATTGAGCGCTGTATTTATTATTTTTGTTAGAACTGATAAACATTCTTATAAATGAGTATATATTAAAATCAATTTTCCATTGCTATAAAATTTTACTAATATTGTTGCAATATTAGCGATTAGAAACACAAGGTCATGCTTTTTAATTTCAGCAGATTTGTAACAATTATTTGTTTATGAACTCGCCTTCCATTAAGTCCCAATATTGTATGGTTCTTATCCCCCCTCTCACCCCCACTTACATATTCTCGTTACAAAAATAAACAACAACAAAAACCTTAGTTAAACACACCTAAAAATTTCAATTTAAACTATCTCTCAGAAAAGTTAATACACTTTTCCATATTATGCAAAGTTTCATACTTGACCAAATATCTGGAAGCTGATCTCATTAAAAGTGTCAATATTTTAAGTTCATCAAATTTTAAGTATTTTTAAGTAAGTAAACAATTTCAATATACCACACCGGTCGGTCTTGTATGATATTAAAAACGTTTTTTTGCAAGTGTTTCAATTCCATTTAATCCTACCGATTACTGACATTTTTACAAAATCGATTCTTTTAATTTAAAATATCCTAATTTCAATTTATTTACATCTACATTCTTCATCATATGCATATGGTATTACTTGTACATCATGTACTAAAGGTTATCCTTGCTGTTAAATAGATATTTGTTCATATTTTACTTCAATTTTATAATATAGAATATAATATACAGCAGATATAATATATCGTACCATTTTCAGGATGTGCAGTTACACAAGAATTTCACAGTAAAAACAAATACAAATACGAATGAACACTTTAGATAATAAATTTAATGGTTCTGATAAAAAGCATGATATAAAAGGAGTTTCCTATTACAATAACAAGTGTATAATCTAGTGAAAAGATATTTCATCTTAATAGCTATACCTATACCTACCTGCAGATTATCCCATTCAGTCTTTGTACCTGTTAGGTAGTTGTATGAAATTTCCGTTATGTTTTATTTCATCATTCTGTTTCATTTTCACTCTATACAAATTCTGCTTATAGCACTACAAATTTAGTGTTTTTACATTTTAATGAGAATTGAAAAGATTATTTTTAAATGAACTGGAGGAATTGTAATTTTAAATGAAGCTATTTTGGAATTTTAGCCTTTCGAAAATTTATATGAAAAACGATTCGACTCGTATTTCCTGATGGATATAATGAATAAATGCATATTAATTTTTTATCGAGTAAGTATAATGTAATATACAATAGAAAGTGTTGTATGTAAATGATTTACTAATTAAAACTAATTAGTTTGTTTAATATTATTACGCCTTACACTAGTAGGGAGAGACAGAGACAGAGATAGAGAGTGAGTACGGGAGTCATTTTAAATCCCTAAAATTAAAATCCTCAATACACAAAATCCTTAGATTTTTAAAAAGCTTCAAAACAAAAATCCAGGGACACAAAATCTCCAGAAAAAAACCCCCGTACACAAAGTCCCCAAAAAAAACCACAAATATAACGTAAATCGAGGGAATGTGAAAATAAAATATTTAAAAAGAAAATTGGTCTTGCTTTCTACATCTTTCTGTCGTTGGGAAAATTTCAATAACATGGAGCGGAAGTTTGGGGCGATAGCCCTCTGCAAAAAAAAATATACTCAAGGGTCTGACAAATTTGTTTCATATTATTTATTTATTTTTTTTTTCTTTCAAAAGATAAGAGGTAATCCCCGAAGAACAACAAGAGTTCCAGCAGCGTGTGCGTCTGGATAGTGTAGGAATCGAACCCACTAAAGCCCATCAATCTTTTTTTCCGTTATAGCCAATCTACGTTAGATTGACTAATGACTTTTTTTTCGTAAATTTTTCGATCGCGTGTTTAGGAAATTATTATAGTGATAGTTTCCGTGGAGGATCGCTAACATCATAATAATTACCGTGTAGGAACTTTATCACTATGATATTTCCCGTGAAGGAGATAGCCACAGCAATAGTTCCGCGTGGGAAGATTATTTAGATTTTTTCGCAAAGGAAAATTATTGAAATAATTATTTTGCGTAAAGGAAACTGTTATCGTAGGATTTTCCATTTTAGGTAGTGACCAGCTCGTGGGCTGTCAATATCAAGGACTGCTGCCATTTCCGAGTTCACATAAATTTTGCAGCCTCTGATCTTGATCTCATCTCATCACTATGATACTGTTTCAATGTGCAAGTCACGGTGGAGATCTTTGTTACGTACGTACCATGGTGCATTTACTATACTACGGACCACTTTATTTTGAAATTTTTGCAACATTTCGATGTTGGTTTTCTTTGCACAGCCCCATAATTGGATATCGTACGTCCACACAGGTTTTGATATCTGCTTATGTATCAATATTTTGTGCTGTACTGATTACTCAGAATCACGTCCAAGTAACCAGTAAAATTTTTAGAATCTAATATTTAGTTCTTCTTTTTTCTTTCTGATATATTCCTTCCATCTTAGCTTATCATCAAGTGTCATTTCCAGATACTTTTCTGTATTGGCATATGGTACTATTTTGTTATTGATTAAGATAGGAATGATTGTAATCTTTTTATATGTATAGTTTTTTGTGAGTTGATTTGCTTTGATTAAGTTTTATGCGCCATCGTTGGGTCCATAATCTGATTTTATTCACTGCATTTTGAAGTTTTGCTGTGGAGTTTTCGACAGATACGTCAAATGCAAGAATCGCATTGTCGTCTGCAAAGGTAGCCATAAAAATTTTGTCAATTTGGTGGATATTTCTTATATATAGCAGGTAAAGTATTGGACCAAGTACACCTCCCTGTGGAACTCCAACTGATTATTCTTTTATTTCTGAATATTCTTTGGCAAAACATACCCGAAAGCATCTATTGGCCATATATGATTTTAGAATTTCATAAAATTGTCTTGGTAAATCACGATGTAGTTTAAATTTAAGGCTTTGGTGCCACATTTTGTCGAAAGGCTGAACAACATCTAAGAAGATTGCTGAGCAGACTTTTTTTTCTTCGAACGCTTTTTCCACTATATTTGTGATCCGATGCACTTGACCAATTGTAGAATGTTTGTTTCTGAATCCAAATTGATGGTTCGGGTTCAGATCTCTTTAGATCAATAATCGGGGTAAGTCTTTTGAGGAGCAATTTATCAAATATTTTTGATATAATAGGTAACAACGATATTGGTCGATATGATGTTACCTCTGAAGGCGGTTTTCCTTACTTCGGTATTTCTATTACTTCTGCAACTTTCCATTGTCTCGAAACATATGTGAACCTTAAAACATGCATTAAATATATGTTGTAGCTTTGACAAAGCTAAATTTGGTAGTTCCCGCATGATTTGTCCATTGATGAAATCGTAACCTGATGCTATTTTGACGCTCAGGTTGTGTCTGCATATTTCTTTAATTTCTCTTAGAGTGACATGCGAAATTTCCACTTCATCTATTTTAACTTCGAAAGTTATATTTTCAACATTTTGTGTTGGTGCTGTGAAAACCTCTGCCAAGTGGTCAGCAAAAAAAATAAATAATTTATAAAAAATTAATTACGAGGGATTTTAGAGTTTGAAACCATAAGGGGGATATCTACTGTTTCCAGAATATTTTTCTTGAGTAGCCGTTGTTGGATGCAAAAAGGGATATTTACAGAATATTTACTTTAATTATTATTTTATTTCTAGAAAAAGGAGACATCCGTATAACAATAGGAAATCCCCAAATTATGTGTACATGTGGGGATTTTTATTTCCGAATTTTTTTTTTGGGAATTTTTTTTCGGGACTTTTTATTTAGGGATTTTTTTTTTTGGAATTTTGTATTTGGGGATTTTCTGTTTGGAAATTTTGATCTGGGGATGTTTAGTTTAGCCGAAGCGTCTTTAAACAGCAATCTGCAAAATAACTTCCGTATAGTTGAATACGGAAGAGCTGATGGCATGTGAACTAACAGGCAATTTTAATTTTTGTAAATTTGAAAAGTATTTGTCCTCCTTGCACTCTTTTATGAAGTATAGGGCTTCCTCAAACATCTACTTCGATTTTTATTTAAAGCTGTTTATTCCTCATTGTTTGTTCTTCATTTTCTTTCACTTAGTTGTCGCTCCTACTTTTGCATAGAAAACGGCTTGCCAAGTGCTACAAGTTAACATTTGGAATATCCAAAAATAACTGTTGAAAAGTTTTGATTATATTATTAAAACAAAAATAATTGTGGTTATAAAGTAAATACATAATTTCTGAGGCATTCCTTCACCTATGGAAGTTGGTAGAATATATTATCATTCATTTAAACAAAAACATGAGACTATGTTGCTAAAGCTGTATATGTATATATATGCATGTTTTAAATTATTGTATTTATTTTATATTATTAATCCTGCTTGTAGTAGAACACTGCAGTATCTAACACAATCGACTTGTTCATATACACAGTTCATCATCCAACAAATGTATCAACGTCAATAAATTAATCCTTGAATTTAGTAAATTAGTATTATAAAGTTTTATAAATAATTCATTTTATCGAAGAATATTTCCCATATATTTTTGAAAGAATGCCGCCGACTACGTTAACTAAAACATTTAAGATTTAATTATAATATCAGTTTATGTTGTTTCTGTAGACATATGCGGTATGGTAGGTAGAAACAAAACTTTTTAATTTAACACATTTATCTTTGAAATGTTTTACTTTTTTGTTTTACGAGGATTAATTAATTGGAACACATGATAATTTCTAATGGCGTATATAGAGGAACATCAAGAAAATGTTTACAGAATGTATGACAATTTTTTTTTTTTTTTAAAAACGTGGTATAGTTTTATTTTACCGTTTGTAATGTTAATTGTCCAATGTACTGATTTATATATACACTATAAATTATATGGCATGATGTAAAAATTTGTACTACTGCGATGCAAATTTTGATTTAATTATCTCGACTAACGAAAATTTGATTAGTGATATGATTAGGTTGCATTTTATATTTGTCCTTAGAGGGATTCCCAAAAAGTCAAATTACATGACTAAAAATTAGTCGTAAAATGAGATTCAAATAGGTAGCACAGTAGGGTTTTCGGCCTGGTCTAGCACCCTTAGTTATTGGGATAAAATAAATGACAAAAAAATAATCTATAATTATAATTGACAAGCATTTAAGGTCCTGCGCAGTAGACACCTTTTTATTTTATTTCGATTCTCCTACTCCTTAATGAACTTCTAATATAAATAAGATATAAGATTGTATATAAAACAAAAATGCGCACACAGTTGAAAATTTTGTACTCATATGATTTTATTATTCACCAAATACATTATGCATCAGTGAGATCTTATGAAAGTAATAAACAAAAGCAAACAAATCAGTTATTAAAATTTACATATGGGTTTGCAAATGAATCTATGTACATATGCCAAAAAAAAAAAACAAAAAAACAAATTCATCTAAAATAAAAAATATAAAAACAACAAAAAAACAAATCACTTGAATTCTTCATTTTTATCTTTTTAAGTAACTGTTTCTAAATTTTGGTTATTTGTAGTAATAATATAGTTTTTATTAAAATTATGTATTATGTAGGTATATATATACATACCTCTTTAATGACAAAACTTTTTATCTTTAGTAATTTTATCACTAAATGCCACTTACTATAGGGAATATATCGCAAACGAAGCAGTATATGAGGGACGTGTATTTATGTGTCCTAAATAAAACTTACTAACCAGAAAACTTTTTATTAAACACGAATGGTTTCTGCTATATCGTGCGAAGTCTATGTCAGTACGTAAATTACTATTTTTTTAAAAGCTTTAAATTTGACTTCAACTTGAAATATAATTACTCAACAGGGGCCCCTAGTTGAGATTATAATCAAGTAACAAATTAAATAAAATGGAGCTATTCTATTTAATCAGACTATTTAGTTCCTAACAATAACAATAGTTTTGCACACTTAATAAGTTAAGCCAGCAACTTGATAAATAAATGCTCGAAATAGTGTAGTGTAAGCATACTTAATTAAGCGCAAAAAGGTGATTCCACCTACGTTTCTGTCAAGAGCATAAAAAAAATATATGCCAACAAATGTTGTATAAAATTGAAAAATTTTACATATTCGCATAATGACTGGAAGGTGATTTTGAATATTTTTATTATCTTAATAAAGGCATACATATTTGTATTATATGGTAAAAATTTTTTGTTCAAACGTTTAGTCGTTGTTTTAATTTGTTAAAATTCATTGTTAGCTACTTTTGAAATGAATTTTGTTGTCTATTCAGCTTACCACATATTATAGAGTTAATTGCAGCAAAGTGATTTTTCAGATTTAGAACTAATATTCGAATTTTATTTTAACAATGGCACAATGATTCGACAAATGAATTACCACCAGAGAAGAATGTCCTATTTAGTTTAACAGATGGTAGTGGTAATGGTTCAGCATTGGTAGGTGCTATTGCAAACAAAATTGAAGACAGATATAGACGGTGTAATTTCGGGATGGATTACCGCAGCTGAAAATGTTGTTATTACGAGTCCTGGTTAGTCCTGTGAGTCCTCAAGGATACCTGATTTTATAATCACACTCAGGATATTCTGCAATGTTATGCTAGATAGCTCCCATTGTTCGGGGAATGCTTTTTCCAAGTGGTAAAGCGTGCTAAGACTGAGCTCCTTGCATTCACAGAGCAGATATTTGATAGATTCTTTCCCTATTTCACATATTCTACATAAGTTAGCTTCAGTTAGATAGGCATAACCATGACTAAGATTATTTTTCAATTTTGTTTTTTTGGTTTTGTTTTTATTAAATTTCTAAGCAATACAATTTTGAATTTCTCAACCATCAGTATTAGTAATAATTGTGGTGCTATACTTTAAATAGGGTACATATAACAAATCTAAAAATACTGTAACAAACAGAAGGTAACACTATTTGGAATATAATGCGATCATTTGTATAACTTCATTATTTTCTCCATCCCAGTGAGAACTGTTTTTTATTTAATAGAAAAAAGGTTATTATGACAAACTACGGTAGAAATTTTTGTCCCCAATCATAAATTAAATGAGATTTATTATATTGATCTGACAGTTATTTAATATTTACAGCCCTACTCTTTCTCATGAAATTATTCCATATGAAATCGTCTCGCTTAACTTTTTTTAACATTTTACAATAAATTGGAATTCCTATAGTTTTGTTGCATACCAGTACCTAGGTGTTTTAAATAATTTTAAGTAATTATACAACTGTGCTATGAATGAATCTGGAATTGCTAACAAGAACATCATCAGTAATATTGTAATAGTAAATATTAAATTACAGTTACTCTTCTTATTATTCTACAAAAGACGAACAAATATTTACACAAATTTAAACATTCAATTTACATATATACACACACATACACATTATATAATAATAGAAATATGTAAATATGTGTTATAAATTGTGTAAATATGAGAAAAGATAGTGATCTGAATTCTAATGATTTTAAAAGAAAGGATGTTGAGGATAAAAGAAGTTTTTGAATTTGAATAGATAGGTGTAGTGTAATGAAAATATTTCTTATTTTAAAATTTAAAAGTTTTATTTTAGTGTATTCGGAAATAATATTTAATTTTCTTTTTCGACTAAATTTTTTCACGTTTGGAAGTTTAAATGAATATTTAAAATAAAAATATTTACTGTAATACTGATTGGCATTATAGAGTTCAATAAATGATCAATAAAAAAGTACTCAGTTTTGGCCCAAACAAAATGCAAACATCTAGATAGGAAATAGATTTTTTGTAATAATTATGGAATTTAAAAGTCTTGATATTGTAAATGTGTCAACATAAAACTGATTAGAACGCCCGCATGATCATAAATGTCTGCAAAACAAGATCTTGGTCTTATGATCAAAAGTGTTGTTGACGATGTATTTGCTGCTGATGGTTTGATACGTATTTCGGTATATAAAAACTATTTTTAATATAAAAAAATTTCAACACATTAATTGCTTTGTTATACTTATTCGAATGACAGTAATGTTTCCAAACAGGCCATGTAATTTAAATGTGTACGACGGCAATTAAGGATGAAAAAACATTGTCATTCGAATATGAATGATTTTAGATAAGAATTGCGATAGAAAAAAATTTTGTGTAATACCCAGGGAACACAAAAACGATAGTCGTTTTAGGAAAAATCAGATATGTATGGAAATTAGAAAGAAAAACCTTGAAAAATTTAATTTTTAATATGTTCTTTAATGCGTTTAATTCTACAAACATTTATTGCTTCATATTGAAACAGTCCAAGCATATTAGAAGAAGCCAGGACACTGCTCACAAAAAGCACTATTTTAGCATTTGTTTTGGCATGTTCTTGTTATTTTTCATTTTTTATTTTCTCGTAATATCCAGCAAATTTTCTTCGTAAAAGCTTTCCAGTGTAGTCCATTCTCTTTGCTAATTGGTGTTATATTTGTTTAGAATTAAGATCGAACAATCTTTATTTTTAATCTTTATTAACTCTTCAAGCAACTTTTTCCAAAAGGTCCGATTTTGAATTTGTTTTTTTGTTATTTGTTTGTAAACCCTCCAAGCATATACTATCGCTGTTCCCAACAAAAGTTAAAGTGCAAGTTTACGGTACCAACATATAACAACATATAACACCTATAATATGTTAGGCCCAGATCGCGTGATGAAAATATCTCTGAAGAGATAGTTTTGTATTCTGTTAGACACCACAGACGCGATAGCAAATTGCCGCGACGGAAAATGTCAAAACATGCTATTTTTTATCTCGTCAAAAATTGTAAACGATAGAGCATCTCGCCAAAGTATTTATCAAATTATTTATTTTTATCAAAAATTGAATTAAATAAATAAATTGAATAGATAAAATAGTTAAGTAAAGATTAATAAAGAATTTTTCATTATTTTTTGTGCATTATTATTAAAAATGCGTTTTTGTTTTGAAAAAAAAAAACTATCTTTGCTATTATTGTTTTACTACTGTTTGTGTACTAAACTAAAAAATATTTAAAACATAAATACATTTATTTTTTATTTAAAAAATATTTTAAAACTAAGCCCCACTAATACTTTCCAAAAATTTTGTAAGCCATATTTTGCTTATATACCAATAATTTTTTTTTGACAATAAAAAATTAACAGTACTACCAACAAATAAAATGTTCTATCGTGCAGCTTACAGTGTCTAATAGAAATGCATATTCAGCGAAACGAGACGAGATCAATTTTTCCTTTTTGCCAACGATTGGTCTTAAAGAATGTGAGTGATAATGTTTTTCCTTCATTTGAAAGTTCTTCATTGAATGCGAGACATCAGTACTTGGCCAATCCCATCTCACATTTACCAGACTCGGATATTTCCGCATAAAGTTTTAAAGACCATACATCATAAATTACCTTCATTTGAGCATAATTTGAATATTTGAGTAGCTTTATATT
The DNA here is from genome assembly GCA_963942445.1 of Argyra leucocephala. Lineage (NCBI taxonomy): Eukaryota > Metazoa > Arthropoda > Insecta > Diptera > Dolichopodidae > Argyra > Argyra leucocephala. The sequence goes on along the minus strand of OZ012679.1, from coordinate 144,408,417 downwards.
GTAACGATGAGCTTGCGAGTTTTAACGAAATGTTTTTTTCAAAAAAAAATACCATTTATAAATGAACACGCTGATTTCAGAGTCAACACAACTATGCAAAGAAAAATTTGATGCGAAAATTTCCCCGTAGGCCGTCGTCTGTCTTACATATTTGTATGAGTAAAAATTGCTTTGGCCTGTATGAACATTTTGTAAAACTTCACTTGGCAGTCAATTAGTTAATATAATAAGATAATAAAACAGTAAAAAAATTTAAGTATAGCTTCTTCGACATAGCATTAATATTTTCTTATTTTTCTTCAAAATCTTCTACGTTTTATAACTTTACAAGCTTAATACTCTACATATAACACTTTATGATATAAAATACTTAATTTTTATTTTAGAAGCCTAAGTGCTTATTCTACATGGATTATATTTTGTGGATTATAAAGCTAGTAAGTTGTATCTTATAAATTAGATGACTATAACGTACATTTTTAGGGTTTAAATCCCCAAATTAAAATCCCCAAATCAAAATCGCCAAATCAAAATCCCCAAACACAAATTAAAGATAGATTAAAAATGGGGAGTCACATGAAATCCCCAAAATCAAAATCCCCAAGACACAAAATCCCCAGACTTTTAAAAAGCCCCAAAACCAAAATCCTCAAACACATATTTCCCAAAAAAAGATCCCTAAACACGAAATCCCACAAAAAAAATCCCCAAGTAAAATTTTTACAAATCCTCAATTTTAATTTTAAAGTTGGAGGCTGCCATCCCTTTTTTTTGAAATTTTTTTTTGGGGATTTCGTGTTTGGGGATCTTTTTTTGGGAAATATGTGTTTGGGGATTTTGGTTTTGGGGCTTTTTAAATCTGGAGATTTTGTGTCTTGAGGATTTTGATTTTGGGGATTTCATGTGACTCCCCATTTTTTAATCTATCCATAATTTCATAATAGATATGCTATATTGAGGATTTGGTAATATTTTTTTAATTCTTTTTAACTCCCCTGCTTCGTGATCTGCTTAGAATTCAGATATTGTGATTTTATAGGTTGTGTTTAAGTTTGCAGTGATCATTGAGTAATTAATTAGTGCTGCTTGCATCACCTATAGTTAAATAGAATATAATTTTGTCTACCACTGAATTTGAATCCGTACTTGTCATATCGTTAGATTGTATTTTTTTTTGCACGTATTAGGCTTATACAAAGGTCAGAAACATATTTTGATAATGTAACTTTTTTATAATTTTTTGTTTCAGATTCAATTAAATTGAAAAGCATATTGCATATAAAGATTTAAAAATCAGACAAATTATTTATGTATTAATATCGAGTTTTCGCATACCAACCATTCCAAATTTTGTAGCTTTATAATGAACTATATGCAAAAAGATTATTACTTTTAATCATGTCTGCTACGTTAAAAGATGATACTTTAAAATTTAAAAAATTCTTCCACTTAAATATTCCATTTTTATCCTACTTTCAATTGAAAACCAAAACAAGAATAACAATAACAAAAAAAAAAATTATATTCGGATAATTTATTAAGGTGAATAAAATAAAAATATGAAAAATATTTGAAAATGCCCATTGGGTATTGTTCCAGTTTTAAATAAATGCCATAACAAGCGGTTATAATAATAAAACCTTACTTTTCCAATTTAATTTGAAATGTGCAAAATGAAAAAAAAAAAAAAAATGTTTTTTTTTTTGTCTCTTATTATTTAAACAAACATGGTGGTTTTGTAAAAGAATTTTTCTAACTGAAATAAATCCTAGGGTACAAACATTTTGTTTTGTTGTTGAGCCTGATTAACACAGAAAATTTTTACGCTAAAAAAGATAACTTCAAAAAGCTTTGTAAGAAAAGGTTTTGCAAGTTTAATTAATTAGGTAGGTTGTAGGTATGTTATTTAGGAGATCGTGATGGTGAAATGAATTTTTGTATTCGTTTTGTGATACAAGCTTTAGGCAATTAATTTAATTATTCCCAAAAAGTAAGTTTGTTGAAACAATAGAAACACAATTAAAAAAAAAAATATGACAATTTGTGAAAAGAAAAATTTATGAATTGTGAATTTCAGAGTAAGGAGGTCGTATGATTGAAGAGTTGTAACATTTCGTGTTTTTAATTTGAATTTTTTTTTTTTAATTTGTTTTTCTGTTTTAAATTAGGTTTTTATGAGATATTTTCATTAGGTTGAATATTTTAAAATATTATTTAGATAAAAAAAAATTCAATTTTGGATTAAAAATTATAACAAATATACAAAAATGTACAGCACGTGGAGCACGAATAATACTTTTTATTTGCAAAAAATGTTTAAAATTAATTTGCGTCTGACCAAAACTTTGTTTCTTGCCACTTTATTTATTTAATACCCAATGCAGTCATACATTCTGAATGGAGTTTCATTAAGTGAATGTTTTTTAGGTTTTTAACTGGCCCATGTATACGCCAATTATAGTTGTTTATATTTTTGTTTAAATTAAAGTAAGCCTCGTCAGATATAAATAAACAATTTGTTAAGTTTAATTCGTGTTTAATAAAAAAAAACGACTTTTGACAGAATTCTATAGTTAAGTTGTAGTGAATTTTCTGGATTCAAGTGGCTTATAATGTGAATTTTATAAATTTTATATGGCGTAAAGCATTCCTTTTACTGACAGTTGTAGTAACAGGGTGACACACCCTGTATAATAAATATTATTATAATTATAAAATGAAATTAAAATATTTAGAAATAAAAAATTGATTACGTCAAAAAGGGCATTACTGATTATGTGATTTACAAAGTTTAGAGATGCTATATAATCGGTGCGTTAAAGCATGTTAATGAATATTCTTATAACAATCAGGATAGAAATCCATAAGGCAGCCATAATTCGAAATACTGACAATTTACAACCATCAGTACTTCATATAGTTCTTGTTAAAAAAAATAAAATCTAAATATTTCTTATTTTAGGTATGAAAAGCTCACACTGACCTTCTTTTATGTGCCGGTTCGAATAACTCTGCATTTATATTATAATATTTTCAATATCATATTTTCAAAGTAAGACTTTTACACATTTGAAGAAATTTCTGGAATATAATATTTCTGATTTCCAAAATAAATATAAAAATTCAAATTAAAAATTGATTATTGATCATCATCATGATATCTTGGGTCTTCAGCACGGGGAAACCTTAACTTCGTTGACAAATTTCCATTGTTCTGTTCTGCAATATTCTGTTATATCTTGTGCAACTTTCCTCCATCCGTTGACTCTTTAAACAGTTGTCCCCGATTTTGTTTAGCCATTTTAATCGTGGTTTATCTCTTGCTATAGTATTGTACCGTACTGTGTCTAATACTATTCTTGGCATTTTTTGTTCATTCATCCTCATATGGTACTGCCATCCACATCCACATTTGGTACTGCCCATATATCGAGCCTTAACAAATTTCATAATATTATTAGTGTTCCATCTAGCTGTTTAAACTACTCACGAGTAGATTCTTAAAAAAACGCTCATTTATGCTCATGAGCATAACATTTTTAAAATTATAGTTTGGCTTATTCTACTTTGACGGTATTTTGTTTTGTTTTGGAAATTTATTTATCAAAAATAATTTACCCACAAATTCTTTTCTTTTCTCTGTTCAGGTGTTGTCTAGTTTTATTTATTAAATTTAGTTTTAAATGTAATTATTTTTCAAATAAAATTATCTATTATCTACTACTTCTAATACTACTTATAAAAATTGCTTTCAAAAAGCCTGTATGTATTGGTTTACAAGCACACAATAATAATGTTAGAGTAGAATACGCATTCTCTGAGTATTCATCATACATATACATCAATTTCCTTATTTTTACAAGTACTCTGATTGTGTGCATTTTTATTGTAAATATCCCATTTGGGTATAGATACTCATTTTATTTTATTAGATTTTGTGTGGATCACAATATTATTTTATGTTTGCATTTTGATGAAATAATTTTAATCGGTTTCAAGCATCGAAATTTTGAAACCCTCCTAAATGATTTATAAAAACTTTTGTAAAAAAAAATCAAATAGCCTTATTACAGCCGGTGCTTTGTCGGATTCACGATGTAGAAGGTGCCAATGTGTCGCAGGTCTCTAGGTATATTTCTATACAATTAACAAGAGGTAGTGTAGCTATGTTCAAAAATGTGTAAAAATGGTTAGTTTACACAGCATAATGGAACGCTACTGTTGTGTCTATTAGTTAGTTAGTGATTCTAGCTGTGCTTCTAGTGCTATTAGTGTTTGATTTTATTTGATATTCACCATTCTCATTTATTTTTGGGACCAAATATTTTTCTCAGTATATTCTTTCGATAAAATGATTATTAGTGGTACTTAAATACCCCATGAACTCAAATAGTTTTAATATTGATTTTGAACCGTTATTTCAATAAAATAACACTTTCAAACTACTTTCCATAGTCAGAAGCAGTCCTTTAAGCTTCTTTCGACGATTTACTGCTATCTAAAGGAAAACAACTCGTGTGCGGACATTAGTATAAAATACCATTTGCATTTACTTAGGTGGTACGAAGGCATTGTTTTGTTTTACATATATCCACTATCGTTTCGATGTATGTTAAATTATGGTCGAATAGAACCTTTATAATATAGACAAATGTTGTTTCATATGAGCATCTATGTAGTTTTTAAATTATATTAGATTATATAATTTAATGTACCTAGTTTTTAATATTACATCTATAAATCCAGTAATTGAAAACTTAATACTATGTCTATTCTAGAGAGATATAGGTATTTTCATGGATTATGTTAATTCAAATCATATTCCATTGAAAAGTGTATACATATACTGAAAAAAAAAACTAGGTAATATTGACAAAAATCTGGGTTATGATGACAAAACTAGGTAAATATACCGTCAACAAAAATTATGAGTAAATATGATAAAATACAACTTTTTTTTCATTCTGTAAATATGAGAAACAATTGTCTTTATAACAATTCAAATCTGTAGGGATGACAAAACTAAATTTCTTAAGATGACGAAATGAATTTTCATAATGCTAAAATTTTTTGTCAATGTAATAAAATAGTGTGTTGAAATGAAAATAATATTTTGTTGATTGGAGCAAAAAATATGTCAATTTAAATGAAGTTTTTATTAAATCAACAACTATGCCTTGCCAAAATAGCCCCTATTCAGTTGTCAAATCAATAGAATTATTTTCTTAATAGGATATATTGCTAGTATCAGATAAACAATATTTTTTTGTCAACATCACATCTATTCAGTTGTCGAATCAATAGAATTATTTTATTAATACGGTATTGTATGTATACAAATAAATAACTGATGACAGATTAATATATCATCAAAAAATGTTAAATAGGAGCTACTCCATCATTTTTAACTTAAAAATAACTTGTTTGATATTTTATTATAATATTTGTTACTGCTAATAAATTATATCTATTGTATTGGCAAAAATGCAATTGTAACTACATACATATTTTTGTTTTAACATTTTTTGAGGATATATCAATGACAGTTATTTATTTGTATGCATACAGTACCCTATTACAGTAAGCATGCTGTTATTACAGTTAGAAATAAAATAATAATAGTCTTGTTAATTAACAATTAATTTATTTTATAGAATTTCTATTAAATGGAAAATAAAAAAAAAATTAAATTCATTATTACAGACAAAAAATTTAAAAGTTTAAAAACAATAAATTTTTTTTATTACGTTTACGTTTTACGTTTTTCAAAATTATACAAATAAAGTTCAAAATATTTAAAAAATGTTCAGACTTCAGCTTCTGATCGTTTCAGCTCTTTGCTGTTCATACTGTTTCTGCAAATTATTTATTCAATAATATAGTAAAATTTATTTGTTTTCCTTGTAAGTTATATAGACTATTTTTAATAAATGCTTTAGTTGCAAGATTCAAAAAAACTAACCAAATTCATTAACAACGCTAATAAAATAATTCACTAGTTCTATTAAAATACATAAGTAAATAAATTTGAGCTATATCTTTAATATCTTTTTTAATTTAATTCTTCAAAATATCTTTTTTAATTTAATTTTTTTAAATGTCATTTTTGATTTAACTATTCACTTTTTTTTTAATCGAGCTCTTTAATAAGCAAGTTCAAAAACGCAACTTCATATAAACAACGAACTTTACCTGTATATTTTCAACTAAAAATTGTTGTGTGAATAAAAAGTGTTTGTGAACTGTTTACAAAATTCTTTTGCTGATCTGACTATGACAGTAACAAAAATTATAATAATAATTTTCTTATTGACAAAATTGATTTTGTAGAATTAACAAAAATTTATTAATTGCAATGAACTGCATAGTAAAAATTTTTCAAAAAACACAAATATTGATTTAAAACGGTTTTTTGTCCGGATAACACAGTTTTATTCACTTGGATAAAAATTATTTGAATTTTTTTGTCAATTTTACAAACTTAATTTTCCATTTTACATTTATTATAAATTTTTGAAAAATTATAAAAAAATATTTACAAATTAACAAAAAATTGTTGAGCAAACAAAAACATTTTTGATATAATAGAAAAAAAATTGTTGTATAAATAAAAAAATTTTGTTAACAGTTTACAAAATTATTTTGTCAATCTTACTAGAAAAAATTTTTTCAGTGTATTAGTCAGTCAGCTAGGATTACTAATATAATGGTTGGAATAAAATAAATATTTTCATTTAAGTCTAATAGATGAGAAACGACAGTTAAACTATGTTTATTTAAAATTGGACTTTTCGTACAAGTGTTTTTGAACCAAAAAAGATTGGTAAATGTCCAGTAAAAAAGTAAATCAGTGTTTTGTAATTTCAAAAAAGATTTTGCAAAAATATTTCTATTATTTTTATATTAGGTAATATTCCTATTTTTTCAAATGTGCAAAAATTTAGATAAAAAATAATGTATTGAAAGGAGAAAATTAATAATCAAATAATTCATGCAAAATATCCCACCACATTCAAAATTAAAGGTTGAAAAAAAATAATTAAATCATTAAAGTAGTAAACATTTTATCTTTAAAATTTTTGTAGCAGACAGAAATTATTTTACTAGCAACAAAATATAATAACAAACCCCAACAAAATAATTATTTCGTAATTGTAATGACAGTCATTCTATAAAATTAAATACGATAATTTGATCATGAAAGGATAATAAATTTAAAAAGTTTTTGTGGTGAATTATTTTCATTTATAAAAACTCAACAATTAAGTCATAAATTTGGTACCTTAATGTTTTTTTAAAAGTATTTTTTTTTTTTTTTTTGGCATCTATTAAAACTTAATTTTGAATTTATAATAATATGGTAGAGTAGGGTGTAAGGTAAATTTCTAGAAGAAAATTTCTAATATAAAAATGCATACAGTATGGGTATGTAGCGATAACCATGAAAACTATTTTAAGTGCTTGGCATGTACTACTCTTTATCATAAATGTTTTGTCAATTATTATTGCTAAGTTAATTTGGTTAAGAATAATTTTATAATGTTTTGTACTCCTCATATTTCAAAAATATTAAAGATGCCATGTTCTGGTTGCTGTATAAGTATTTGAAAATCTAATAATAATTGTTTTAATATTTTAAGCAGTGTTTTAATAACTTAGATAATTTAAATATCTGGAAAATACGCAATACATAGTATAGTTCGTAATATATAGTAAGTTCTTAAGGTTTTTAGGGTTTTTTCTTGTAGATATCTGCCTTTTCTTTGACAAAGATGGTTGGATTAGGTTTAAGTCATATTTACAGTATAATTTTAGTTGTAGGACATGCAGTGCTACAATTAGGGAGTGGCTACATAAAATTATATTTTCGTAATTTAATAATAAGGAATACATCATTCAATTCCACTGTTATCCGGTACCCAAAAGGAGTGTAACTCTGTTTTATTGTGTTTTTTTGAGAATGAGAAGTCAGTTTCGGACAAGTATGTTACTTTTAGACCAAATAACACTGTGTTACTGTCGCAGAGAATTTAATTGTTTTAGTTGTTATAGTACCTCTTTTATTTTTCTCAGACATAAATCGATTACATGTATTCTAAACTTTCATAGTTATTTCCCTTTGGGATAAAGTCCATAAAAATCCAGTTCATCCAGATGGAGAAGGTCTCTATCATTTGTACTATATCCATATGTTAACCAATTTAAAGCTCCAGGTTTGAATTTTGGTTTTGCTGTATCTAGGTCTGTCTATCTGAAAATATTACCTTGAAACAGTATTTAAAATTGTATCTGGGTGAGCATCAGTTATCAAAGATAATTAGTTTGAGAACAGAGGATTTTCTAAAAATTATTAGTTATATGGTTTTAAGAGTTAATTTTTCCCCATCTAAGTCCTCACTTCTGTTAGAAGTCGGTAAACTGTTGGAAACAAAATTTTTCTATCTAAAATTTAAAAAGTTGTCGTGGAAGTAGTGCTTATATTTCCCCTGACTATTAGACAAGCTAGCATTTGACGTTTTTTCAGTTTGGTCGCATTTTTGTGGTTAATTTTAGCTTACCATAGATTTTTATGATACATAGGTGTTAATAATTGACATTGCTAGTGTTGTGTACTATGCAAACCACTGAACTACAGAGTTATCTTGAATACTAGAGCTTATCCGAGATATTTAGCTTCCCCTTGAGTAATTTATTGTTTCAATGAAAGGAGCTTTTGGACATTTCAATTCCTCTCTGTTTCTTCTATTAGGGAAAGCTATTATGATATTTTTTAAATGTATTATGATATTCCATTATTTTATTTTTTGATATTTGAGCTGTAATTAAACCTAGGTATTACAGCTAGAATTTTATTTTAATTAAAGACCAAGGTATAAATTGATTGACCACATACTAAAAATAAGACAACTTTCTAGGTCGAAATGAACATAGTTATGACGACAGAGTAATATCCCTAATAGGCAAAGCATTTAACTCCTCTATGCACCTTCTTTGTTTTTCTTTACACTTGTAAGCTACCTTCTTGTTAGTGATAATGATGCATCAGCACATCTGTTACAACATATCAATTCAACATTTACTAAAAAGCGAACTTTAGGTGCAAAATTATTGTAATTTACGTTGTGACTCATGTAATTTATGATGGGTAAGTTTGTTATAGAGTATTATCTCAATATAGCTTTCAAGCGAATCGCTTGAATAAAGCGTTATTCTATCTCGTAAGAATGTTTAAAGCGTATAGCTTTGTCAAACCATTTTTAGAGGTTGCAAGACAATGGTGATAATGATGTATGGCTATATATATGGATTATACACTTATATTGAAATGATCTTTAAAAGCGTGTATAGCTTCATGAAAAGATCATTTCAATTCAAACCAATCCTAAATAAAAGAAAAAATTCTTTTTGTTCAAGGTTTGATTTAATAATGATTATTGTTCTGGACAATCATGCCCTTCTATACAAATTTTACGTAAATCTTAATTTAATTATTTACAATTATTAAAAATAATAAATTCAATAAAATTATGCTGATTAAGTATAAAATAAATTACATTAATTTTATAATAAGTATTTTACTAAACAAAGTTCATTGCCTTACATGATTCATTAAATTTGAATAACAATGTTTTTTTTAGTGCATTTGAGCTTAGAATAATACTATAGTAAATTCCATAATATTTATGTTAGTCAGCATAATTTTACAAATGAAAATAATATTTAATTATTGAGCCAAGTTATGAATGAATATAGAATTTTTTATTAAAGATTTATATATGTATACAGTTATATACAGTTATATTAATCATCGTTTATGTTCTCACAAAAAAAAAAACATATTCAAAAATTAACAAACGAAACAGATTAGACCCCCATCCCCTTTATATTTTGGGGGGCACTTAGTTCTATTCATTTTAATGATATTTAAAAAAAAATCGCTTGTTTTATACTTAACTTCACACTTAGCGGTTTTGATCCTTAAATAAAATTTTGTACTAAATGCCTTCAGCTACGAAAGCTTGCATTTCTTTCGTTTATTTTTTTAATTGCAATTTACATTGAGCCCACATGTCTCTATAAATATGTACATATCATATACACAGTAATTGAGTCTAGAATAACGTTATTTTAGTACCGTTATTATAGCGTTTTAGTACCGGAATTATAGCGTCCAGTTTATCTTTCATAACTTTTCTCGAAAATGTATGATTATCCAATTTTTCTGTTATGGAGTAGTATATTTGCTGAAGAAAACTAAAAATTTAAGTGTAAATTTATTATGATTGTAAATTTAAATAACAGGTTGAAAAAAAAACAAACAAACATTTTTTAATTTTTACATTAAAAATTTCTAACAAATTTACTATTCATATAAATTATAAAAAAAAAAGTGAATTATTTTTAAGCTGTGAAATGGAAAAGTTTTTTAAAAAAAAAAATAATATTTTTGTTGATGATAAACTTTTAAAAATTTCTTTCATTTACTTTCACTCTAACACAATACTACCACCACCTACCACCTACCGTTAAAAGTACATTAAAGAAAAATTAAAAACCACAACATTAAACTGATACTAAAGAAAATAATTTTTATTACAAAATTTTTATTTTCTTTCTTATTAAAATTTTCCAATGTATGTATGTATGTATTTTCTTTATAATTTTTATTCTTAATAAAATTAAAATTTATGTCTGTGTTATTGTTTATTTGTTCATGTTTAGTAATTTGTCGGTTCACATAATATATACTATAATAATTGTATCTATCTTGAATTAAATTCATTTTTTATTATCAGCTCTTTATAAAACACAAAAATATCCCGCACAGCTTCACGTCTACATATATACATATACATACATATACCTATAAATTAGAGAGAAAATAATACTTTTCTTGGAATGAGAACATAATAATAATCTTTTTAGAATAGACTCCTTTTTGGAACACATATTATAACACACATATGAATATATATATAAGTACATTATTATAAATACAAATAAAAATGTTGAAAATCCTTTATTGCCAGGATTATAATGCTTTCTTAAAATAATTTTAGAACCTATGTAAATAAAATATTTTTTTTTTATTCAAATATGGGCATAAATACACATACATACATATATGGTTACATACAAATATTGTATGTAAATGAAAATAAAAAAAAGTTTTATAACAAAAATATTATAAAAGGTAGAAGAAAAAAAAAACCGACAAATTTCCAGTTTTTCCGAACTTTTCTATACCTACGTATAGAAATTTTTTTTCTATTGTTTTGAAGCGGTTCATTTCTGTTCTATTGTTTTTGTTCTTCTTTGTGTACTTTTACACAAGAGGTGACATGTTAAGCTAAATGAAAAACAGATTTTGAATATTTTTAGATTTTTTTTTGTTTTAAAACAGATTTTCTAGAGTTTTTGTTTTTTTTCTTTTTACCTGATATTTTTATATACATATACTACAAGCTATTTGTATTGTAAAGTTTATAAAATTAAAAATAATAAAAAAATTAAAAGTGATATTTTAAAAATTTATCTTTAACTATGCGTATACTGTTTTGATTGTTTATAATGAAAACTATATTTCGAACTAAGGGCTCTTGTGAGGGAGATGTTGTATTGGCGTAGGACTTAATGACCATATCACTAGAATAGCTGGAATTGCTAGCTTTCTAAAACTATATATATCTTTATTGGTGCATCTTATCTTTTAAGGACGAAAAGGACATTTGAAAGTATCCTTGTAGTTTTGATGGTTTTGATTACAATCTTCTGAAGTAAAATTGTTTCACCAGCTTATTACATTACTTTGTAGAAGGAAAATTAAATTATAATTTCACATTTTATTTTATTGTTCGTTTATTTATTTATTTATTGCCATAGTTGTTTAACAATTTTAATAATTTTTTAGAGCTTATACTATTGCATTTACCACCTATGACTATTCTTAAATATTTTTTAGGCTAGTTGACTAATTTATTTATTATTTAAGTTATTATTTAAAAGAAAAATGGCAACAGCAGACCTGTTTGAATATTTATGTTTTTTTTCATAAAACTTACCACTATTAATACATACTAGTTATTCCAGGCGTAACATTCGCCAGTCTAGCATTAGCATTATAAATGAAACATTTTATTTCTTTATTTTCTTTATTTTCCTAAAAAAATCAATATTTTACATATTTTTTATTACATAATAAATAAGTTACAAAAAGAAAAACTTAAAATTATAATTCACTTTATTTAATATCTTAAAAATAGTTTAACATTTTAATACTTATTCAAACATTTCATAATATTTTAAACTACACTAACACTATCAAAAGATCGTACTCTAGTCAAAGAAACATACAACTGTGAAATAGAGAATTGTGTTTTTAGTGAAATATTTAAAGAAGTATTAAAATGTTAAACTATTTTTAAGATATTAAATAAAGTGAATTTCAATTTCAATTCAATTTGTAACTTATGTAATAAAAAAATATGTAAAACATTGATTTTTTTTAAGAAAATGAAGAAAATAAACAAATAAAATAAATTGTTTCATTTATAAGGCTAATGCTAGACCGGCGAATGTTACGCCGGGAATAGCTAGTAATTTACAATATTGTTTGATCTATCTATAACTATTTTTTTTATATTTTTTATTTAGGTATTTATTTATTTCTTAAACAGTGGACCTGTAGATAAATCCGCAGGCCTATATTTCAGATTTATATTTTTTTGTTATATTTTGAAAGCACTTTTCACTGTATGTATTAAAATTTTATTTTCACAACAGGTAAGTAGGCATTATAATACGTACGGTATCATAAATTATTATAATTGTAATTATTATTGTTATTTAAATAATAATAATAAAATGACTAAAAAAATTATAATTTACAATATTTATAATATACTTAATTTGTATAATATAATAAATAATAATTTTATTTGTTTTTCATAGAATCAAATTGAAAATTTTGACCTCTAATATTTTTGAAGAAAACTTTTATATAAGGCAGCATTTATACGTTTTTGAATTGTGTTTATAGCATATAAATGATGTTCATTAAAGTTTGACATCCGACTTTGTTATAGAATATCATAATTTTTTTTTTTTAAATAATAGGTCTCGATTTATTTTTAAATAATAGGTCACGCATTTTCATATTTCGCAAGTTGAAAAAGTGATTTTACGAGAAAAGGTATTTATAAACTCCTATTTGTGTTATACCAATATATTGAAAGATATACATTAAAAACTACAAAAAATGTGTATTAAATATTATTATTCATCAACACAAATAAGACTTGAATAATTGATTTACTATTTAAATATTTATATTTCATAAATGTTCTGAAATTACACTGAATATTTATATTTGTTTATAAGTATTTATTATTAGTACTCGTCACGCACATTCGTATCTTCGTATTTTGCATGAAGAAATATAGTATACTTTGCAACTATTTTTGTTTATCTTTGAGATATGTAATTAAAACTTTTGAAATAAAAATTTATGTAATTGCAATAAAATTTGTAAATGTAATAAAAATAAGTAAAATAGAACTTTCATGAAATAAAATCTGATGTCTAAACGCTCACTAACAAATACTATTAATAGAGACGTACATTTCAACAAAATGTGGCGAACAGAGATGTCGCTGGCAGTATAGATATGAAATTAAATGCATTTAAACTAAATACATACCACATCCACATTAAAAACACATTAAAATAGCCATAGATACGTTTTTTGTGTTTTTTTTATTATCATAATAGCCCTAACTATTTCAAAACTCAAAATAAAAAAACATTTATTTATAGAATTTATATTTTTATTTCACTTCTTTTAAATTTTGGTTTTGACGTTTTGGTATGATTAGATATGACCATTATAGTGAAGGTTATGATTGGTTATGGCTTTGTTAAGTTATATCGAATCATATAGGCCATTTAACGAAGTATCATATGACATCATATGACGCCTTATGACTATTATAGTTAGGGGTAGAGCCAATAATTATGTTTTTTCTCTTATTCATTAGTTTTTATTGTTATATTGTTATCCCGCTAGGGTCTCTGATGTAGTTAAAGGTAGTTTGTGATTTTTCTTTTTAAAGTTTTTTTATGTGTACTAAATTTGCCGTGTATTGAATTGGAACTTGATAACATATCATGTCATAACATATTTTGTTTTTATTGTTCTTAGCAGATCGTAAATTTCGGCTTTTGATTCTCCATGTACAATATAATATTTACTCAATGCTATTGCGCATTTGAATTTATACTTTTGAATTATTTGTTAATAAAATAAATAAATTTCAATTTGTGGAATTTCTGAACATGGGTGAGGTAAAAAATATATTTTCTAAATTTACTATTTGTTTTACCGGTAAATTTTTTTGCTGTAATATCGTAATATCGTAATATTTTAACAAAGCTATTATCAGCTATTATAATAATATTCTAATAATTCGGTTTTTGTCTTTGCTACTTTGTTTTTTTTTTTTTTTAAATTAATTCATATAATCAGATAGTTTTTTTTTAGTATTGCTCAATAGGTGAATTGTTTTTAGGTTAATTTTAATTTGTTTTTGGTTTTATTTGGTTTTATTGTTTTATTGTTTTGTGGTTTATGTCTTTAAATAAAATTTTTCACACTATCGTACTTCTTAATAGTTCTAGCTAGTAAAGTTGTCTAATCTAGTTGAAAAAAGCTTCGTGTTGTAAAAGCTTTGTGAAAAGTTTAACAGACGTTTAAGCGTATTAATATATAAGAAGATACCTACTAAGAAATAAACCTATATTAAAACCTATTCTTAAATTGATCTTATGAGCGGATTATTTGACTCGATGTTGCAATTTTTCAAGAAAGCAGGAGTGTACTTTTCAATTTGTTGCAATATGGTGTTTATATTAGTCAATTTGTGCAATTTCTTGGTTGAAAAATGTCTAGGTTTTGCAAGAATTAGATTAATTATTGCATTTTGTTTTCTTTGCAAAACTTTCACAATGTGTTTTGGCAGTGTCTTTCCATACGATAAATCCATATAATTATATTTGTTATATTAAAACACTTTTTCAGTTTAAACTTTATTTATTTATTTAGATTTTTTATATTTCAATTTAAAAACTTGTAGTACTTAATTTAAGTTCTTGTACACTCTTTGATGGTCTTAGAAGGAGAGACCTCAGTTTCTGAGAGATACCATTTATATAATGGTATTTTTCAATCAATGGCAGAAACGCGCAACCAGATATGGTTACCAGATGTTGAACTACGTGGATAAACCAAGTTCTACGTAGCACCACATGCGCCTACCATTGACTGACTGTACCATCTGTTATTTCAAGTATATAACTATATAGACTACACAAAATTGTTTTATATATTTATATTATCAATTTTTAAAAAAATAAACGTATCCGGTCATAATCATGGATCATAAACATCCATTTATGATCCATGATTATGACGGAAAGATCTAAACACGTGTCGGAATAAAATAAAATTTGTGAAATTAACAAGAGTCTTTTATTTTTTAAAAATATTTATAAAATTTCACCAAGAGTGTACAAGTGAAAGCATAAAAGCTATATTATAAGTTTGTTTTCCGAATTTAACCCATATAAACCCAGAGTGTCGAAAACGAAACATATGACGTTTTCTGGCATAGTGGTCACCCGGTGTAAATTTTAAATCTAATATTTATTATTTAATTTAAAACAATTATCTAATTTACCTTTTTTTTTTTTGAAACGTGACAAGACCCATGTTTGCCGTTGGGTTGAAAAGTCTGAATTTCGAGTTTTTTTTCATTCTTGTTGAAATAAAAAAAAAAAAATGAAAAAAAAATCTTTTAAATAAACTAGCTCAAATCCATACTAATAATTTAATCACAATATAAAACTAATCCAACAAAATTTGTAGCTACAGGGTGACTTTTTCAAGCAGTGTATCGAAAGTTGTTTTTTCCTCTTCCAAGCTATAATTATACCAATACTGTCTTTTTTATTACGGACCATGTATTCTGCGATAGACTACTTGGAAATCAAAGAACAAGTTATGCTAAATCGGCGTTAATAGCTTGATGATAAGAGATACCTGAGTTCGAATTCTTGGAAACACAATAGCAAGACACGCTAAAATCGGCGTCAGTAGGTAGCTTACAAGCCAAGAATTTAATACCTGTTTTTTAATTCTTGGAAATATAATAGGAAAAACAACGGTTTATGCAATTTGGAATATTATCTCACAATTTATCTATAGATAAGCAAATGATTGCTTATTTTGGACACCATTCCTGCAAACCATTCAAAAAATCTAAGCTTATTCAATTTGACTTCAAGTACTGGTTTTTTTATTCTGCCGAAGGCTACTTGTTCTCATTTATACCTTATGGAGGAGCTTCAGAGGAAAATGATAGCCTGTATGGACCTAATGTTAGCCTATATAGAGGAGAAAACTTAATTTTGCGCTTATTAGCAAATATATAAAATCGAAACCAACACACCGTTACGTTCGATAATTTCTTTACATTACACAAACTTATCTTAAAATTGCTTATTTTGCAACTGGTAAGGTTCTTGGAAACTGCGTTGTTTACTAAGAAAAGTTAAAAAAAAAGCATTATACATCAACTTGAATTCCGAGTTTTTTTGTTGAGTGCTTGGTAAAATCCGCGAAAATACCTTTAAGAAAAGTTGTAGCACTAAGAGAGAGCGGACAAAGCTCAGGTCCTTCAATTAGATATGAGCGTGTGGATCACAATAGTGATCCATAGTGAGAAACGAGCTCGATGCCGTCACGGCAAAAATCAAACTGTTTTTTCATACACCAAATGTGGCGTTAATTTGCATACGAAATGTTCTTTACCATATCACAGCTTGCCTAAGATCTGATAATTTTTTAAGATTAAAATTTGTTAAAACAATAAAATTGTTATTTTTTTTTGTAAGGAATTTATTCACTTCAGGAATTTATTGTAGTAGATTTTTGAAGAAATATTTTTTATTGAAAAAATTATATCATTTGATCCTGAAGTTTCGTTTTCGAAACATGTAATATCTCCTTTCCAGATATGTCATTTTTTTTTTCTTAATTAAGTTAAAAGTACTTTATGTATAAATTTGTATGACTCTGGGTGAAGTGGATCTAAGTCCGGGACTATATGGGGGATTATTACGGGATACAAATGTTTAACAAAGGAATTACATTTTTCAATAGCTTTATTAATGTCAATCTTAAAAAATGATTTTTTTGTCGAGGTGAATTCCAAGATAAGTGATAGTGATTCTCTCACCCGACAATTTCAATATTATTAACCGAAATGTTTCTATTTGGCAAAAGACGGAATTTCCTTCTTCTGGTATAGAAAGTCACTTACGGTTTTGTTGCCATTAATTTTTATTTTCAATTTATTTATGTATTTATTTTAACAGTTGATCCTACAGATCTGATTTTCCTTTTGTTAGTAGTAATAATCTTCAATATCTTTAAATGCATTTTCAAGACTGTTTGTAATTTCAATTGGGCAGATAGACGTTGTTTATATCACGTATAATTATTTGCATATAACCCAAGAGTGTAGTTGTTGGGAGTGAACAAGTCTGCTATGAAAAGATTATTTAATATGGGTGATAATTTTGAGCCTTGAAAGACTCCTGAGATAAGTGTCACAGAATGCGATACATTTGATCCCATTTTAGTGTAGGATACGTAATCCCCTCTTTCAAAATCCTATTTTTGAAATCCTCCGTATCAAAATCCCCTTTTTTGAAGTCCCTCGTATCAAAATCCCTCGTTCTTTAAATTATTTTTATCTTAATATATAAAAATTTAAACGAGGAATTTAATAAAAAAAAAAAAATTAAGTTAAATGACACATACAAATACGATACGAGGTATTTAAAAAAAGGGATTTTCAAATTTGTGGAGGGCGAACAGTTTGTTCTTTGCAGAAAAAAATTTTAATAATGAAAAAATATTAATAATTTTGAGCACATTTTCAAGTTTGATATGTGCCAAGTGCCGTACTAGCACCATAACTGAGCTCTCAGTATACCATTCTGAAGTTCCTGGAGGTAAGGCTCTTATTAAAGCTTCGACTTCTTCTCTTTTGGGTATTAGTACAGTGAAGTTCCTGCGACAATCAATTGCTTTTGTCATATCTCATTGGTTCGATTCCTAGTTTAATTTTCTGCAAGATCATGCTATGCCCAGCTCTTTTGTTCTTGGAATTGTTTGTTAGAAGCAACCTTGTTGCATTCATTCCTGCCATCTTCATCAAGTATAGATGAATTGGTGGGAGTTTCAAAACTTTTTCCAGGGCTAAAGTAAGGCACCTTCTGAGTGCTCCAGTAGTCCCAAAGCATGCTATTCTTTGTATTTTTGTAAGCTTAGCACATACTTTCGTCTGTTCTATTCTTGGCCATCATACAAATGTTGCGTAAGATGTTATAGTTCTTATTATAGACTTATAGAGCCAAAAAGTCATCTGTGGAGATAATCCCCATGTTTTTTCAAACATATTTTGACAAGCAAAAAATACCCTGTTAGCTTTTTTTTTTATGTTAATCTATGTGAGGATTCCATGACAGTTTACAATCAAGTATTATAACTATGTGTTTTGTTTCCTTTACCATTTCGATAGCAACTGCGTCCAATGAAGGCGGTTGGTAGTTTACTTTTCTTCGGATGTTGCTTATTTTCTATACTCAGACCCACGTTTTTGCACCATTTATGCATTATTCTTAGAGCAAATTGCATTCGTTCCGCAATTGTGTTTTCGAATTTGCTTCTGACTATTAAGACTAGATCGTCAGCGTAACTAATACAGGAGATACCTTCCTTGTTTAGAATGGTCAGTAGTTGGTCCATTACTATTAGCCACAGTAGTGGCGAAATTACATCTCCTTGGGGACATCCCTTTGTTAGGGTTATTGTTAGTTGGTACTCGTTATTTAGTCTTGCTGTTTTTCTTCTACTTTTGAGCATGCTAAGTAGCCACTCTCTGGTAGTGGAATCAAATTTTTTATCAATTAAAATGATTTGGATTACTTTCAATAATTCATTTATCTAGGACTCAATATCCACTATTTATAGTTTTATATGATATTTCATGTTTGACAGTTTATTTTGAGTTGATGCTTATGTCATAGAATAAAATATAACCTACTTAATAATATTATGAATCGGTAACAAATTTTTTATCACCCATATTATTACATTAATTCCAATATTCCGATTTTTTAAATTTTTTTTTTCAAACTTTCAAATTTAAATTTTAATATTTAATACCTAAATATTTAGATACATTATAGGTATGCTTACTTTTGTAACAAGGATAATATGAAAAATTTCAAAAATAATTTAAAAATTGTTTTTTTTTTTTATTCTGATTTTATTTATTTATTGTTTGTACCTACCTATTTTACTTTGTTATTAAACTGAGTTCTTATTTCATTGGGTACAACATACAATAGATCTACATATTATCTCCACCTATATTTCGACTATATTCTATTATATCTACACTTCTAATACAGAATACCTTATTTTATCTTTATGACACTTAAATTCTCATAACATAAGTACATACATCATAACTATATTACAATATACCATAAATGTATCTTCATCCTTCCTACTACTAGTACCGTCATCAGAGAAAGGTGAATGCTCTTTGTAAACAACGTCAAAATAAACAAAAAAGAAAAAAAAAAAAACTTTTTATATTAAAATTCTAAAGTGGCACAATATAAAAATAACAACAATAAAAAGAAAAATATAGAAAACAAAATCCTTTAAGAGAAGCATAAAAATGATCACCTGAAACGAGGAACTGAAAATAACAAAATAAAAAAACATGAAAAACAACCAACAAATAAAGTAACGGTAAAACGAATTTTTTAGACATATTAAAAAAGGTTTGAAAATAAAAAAAAAAAAAAATAAATGAATGTGGAGGAACGCTAAATTTAATTTACATATCAATTTTACAGTAATTATTTTAATATTATAGATATAAGCTTTCTTTTTATGAATTCTCGGAACTCTCACACTCTCCTACAAAATAAATCTTCCCGTGTACTCATATGTCATATCATGGATGTATGCGATATACTTATATCATGTCATGGATGTTGACGCAATAACAAAGGATTTTTGGGGTTTAAATGTGATATTTATGTTGTGAAAATATAGCATGAGTAGAAATTATTTCAAAAATACAATAATTAGCGTGTGATTATCGAATCTTTTACGTAAATTTTGGGAAAAATAAAAAAAAATTGAATTAGATAATTATATTGTACAGTTAATTTGGGATATTATAAGTCTTTAGACAGAGTGAAAAATATGATCATATCTAAAAAACAATAATATTCGTAATTAATCCCATAGAATTTTCTTCTTTCACATTTTGATACAAACAAAAGTTTTGACCAAATCATAGGTGCAAACAAATGTCTTTCAGAAATTCGCAATACCTTCTATTATGTCTATAACGATTACGATTTGATCGAAAGAAATGTCAAAATGCAAAATTGTCATTATGTATTTCGATATCGTTCAAAAATTGTAGACCAAATCAATAAAATTTACCGATATAAAATTTTAACGCGAAAGAGACGTCGAATGAGAGATTTTGTACAAATTATTTTAATTTTGAATTAAAAAAAGTGAATTTTGTGTACTTAAAATATTTTTTTGGAATAAAATTTAAAGAAATTTAAAATTTTAAATATAAGTACATACATATTTTACTTTATTCTTGACAATTATGTTATATTGAAATAAATTCTAATAGCGATAAAAGGCAAGTTACAAATAAACTTTAATATGAAAAGTTGATCGAAATAATGAGAAAACAACTATATCAAAAGGGGTTTATGAAAAAACAACCTGAATGGTTAGGTTCTCCAACTCATCACTATCATAACAAAACTTGAAAAATATAACTCAGCTGAAATAATTTCATCTATTAACTTATAATTTAATAATTTATATTAATTTTAGCTATTTTTTGTTTTTTTTTTCGAATAATAATTGGAATTTGACATTTAAACAAACAAACAAAAGCACAAATAGGTAACTTAAATATTCTCTATTTAAATATCTGTAGCATAAAAAATAAAATACTAGAACTGGAAGCATTAATTACGGAATACAATCAGATAGATATAGTAGTACTTACAGAGGTATGGATATACAACAACGAAATTGAGATATATAATATATCTAACTTTAAGGCAATCTACAACTGTAGAAATGAAAAAAGAGGAGGAGGAACGGCAATTTTCATAAAAAATAACATTCAATTTAATGAAGTATCTAAAGATGAAAAATATAACTATACGGTGATTGAAATTCTAAATTCACAACCAAAATTAAAAATTGGTACATTTTATAAGGCTCCAGCGGAAAACATTAATTTATTCTTAGAATATTTAGAAAACAAACTAAAAGATAGTTCAAATCACATATTTTTTGCTGATATACTAACTTAAATATATTTGATAATACTAACACATTAATAAGATATAAAGATATGATAGCTACTTCTGGATATTATATAGTAAATAAAACACAGAGTACAAGAAACTCAGCACAATCTAATACCCTAATTGACCATATAATAACAAACTTAAGCAATAAATATAATGGTTAATTTTAGAATAGAAAATAACAGTTTATCTCATCACCAACTAGCATTAGTATCAATAACAACAGTTAATGTTAAGAAAACGCCTATGCGAATTCATGTTATTAAGAAAACCAATTATAATCAAATGTGTGACATTGTAAAAAATAGGATTGAAAATATGAATATAACAGAAATCGATGTATTAATTAAAATAATACAGGAAGCAAAAGTAATGTGCACCAAAGAGGTAAGAGTCAGAACTAGAAATAATAGCTGGATAACTCCTTTTATTTTTGAAAAACTAAGAGTTCGCAAATCATTATATGCAGCACACAAAAAAGACCCAAGCAGTAATGAAAAAAGAGTAAAATACATTCAGTTTAACCCTTTTAAACCTGATTTATTCCTGAAGCGAAATAAAATTATCTGCCTTAATAAAAACATCTACATTGATGGGAAGGATTTTCCACTAAATTTTCCGACTTTTCCAGGATGTGCATAATTATAAAATAAAACATATTCAGTGTTTTTATACTTTCATATTTATATATTCAAATTATATTAGTTTACAAATCCATAACGAAATTAAAAAAAAAAAATTAAAATAAAATAAATTAAAAACAACAACTAATTCAACAAAAATAAAGTCTTATATATATTTTGATCTTATATAAATTCTATAGTTTGAAATCATCTGATCTAACAAATCGACTCCTCCCATGTGCATATTGTATAATTTTAAAACTTCTGGTCGATCAACACTTACAAATTTCTTATAATTTTTATCCCATCTTTGTACATGGTCTACATTCCCTTTTCCAACGAAATTGGAAGCTAGAGTAACTGATCGACTGTCCATCCATTTTATCAAAACTACCTCCTCATCCAGGCTTACAACTTCTCTACAATTTTTTTTTCATTTCTTTATCGGATAATAGTGATGGATTTGAAAATCTATTTGTTCTTATCGTTCCTGCGGCAGAAATATTTGTAAAAGTTGGTATGAAGAAAAATAATTATCATAAAAAAGCTTATGCCCATTTGTTGTAATATTTTCACTCAAATGCAACACAACTGCAGCTGCAAAGCCATATTTTTTTAAATTTTCTTCTCTAAAACCTGTTGTAGAGCCTTGATATATTACAAAATCATACATTTGTCCAGAAGAGCTACAAAGAACAAATATTTTAATACCCCAGGAAATTGGCTTCCCTTTGATGTACTGTTTAAATGCTAACTGGCCTCGAAAAGGTACCATTTGCTCATCAATAGATAAGTTTTCATCAAGGCACCGTTCTCTAGTTGAGTTATATAGTAGCCGAACCTTGTATAAACGATCGCTTGATGTTCTATTTTCCAAATTATTAACTATGTGTAGATTACTTCTTAGCTGAAAAAATCCGAACCTTCTTCCAATATTGTGAAAATCTTTTCAATATCGTTTTCTATATTTGGATTATATGTACATTTGTGCCTATAATATATAGTAGTTATTTATATCCAATTCTTTACAAGGAGCGAAAAATTATAATTATTATACTATTTATAATAATGGATAGGTACCATTTAGACAAAATGTGCATAATTATGCACACCATAATTTATTTACTTTTTATACACATTTCATTTACTGTTAAATTTTTAATTTTATATAAATATCATATTTTAACATATTATTTAACATTTTTTCACTTTTTTATGGGAAACAAGTAATTAATTTAATTTAAATAATAATTTAGAAAAAACTTACCTTTAGTTTTCAAACGTCATTCAATAATTTGCAGAATTAAATGCATATAAAACTAATTTTTTCAACAACTATTTCATTTCAAAGTGTACTACGTTTTTCAATAAAACTTTTTTAGTTTACTTTGCATTCTAAAAGATATCGCAATACAATATGTGCAAATTTTTTAATCTTATAGGACTTTAAAGTTTTGTGCATAATTATGCACACAGGGTTTGAAAGGATTAAGAAAAAAGTAGAAAAATTATTAAAAGAATCAAAAAATAAACATGTTATCAAAAGCATCGAAAAAGCTGGAAGTAACTCTAGAAAACTTTGGAGAATACTAAATAATACTATAGGAAATAATAAATATGAGAAAACTGATTATATTATTCACGTTATAAAGAAAAATGGGGAAAAAACAAGTAGTGAACGTGAAACGGGTGGAGACTATAAAAACATTCTTCAATGAAATAGGTGAATGCATTCTAAAAGATATCCAAAAAAAACCAGTATTGTTAATAATATTTCGTATAATGTGTACAATAATAAAACCATGTTTCTCAACCCAGTAACAGAATCAGAAATATACCAAATTATCATCAAACTAAATAAAAATGCAAATCCAGGATTAGATAAAATAACAGTGAAAGATTTACAGGAATTGGTTAATGTTATAAAGCAGCCCTTAACTAAAATAATAAATAAATGTTTTATAGAAGGAATATTTCCCGATTTATTGAAAAAAGCCTTTATAGTTCTAATCCATAAATCTGGATCCAAAGTAGTATGTGATAATTATAGATCGATTTCAATTTTAAAATCTAACAAAACACTTAATATAAGAATCAGAAATTTTATTACACAAACAATTGGATTTGATAAAAACCAATATGGTATGTTGGAAAATAGTGGAACAGATTTATTATAATTACATCCATCCACCTGTAGACAAATCTATGATGCATTAGATGAAGGTTTCTATGTAGGTGCTGTATTTATTGATCTAACTAAAGCTTTTGATGTGGTGAATCATTCCAGATTACTTGATTACTTAGAAAAATTGGGAATCAGAGGAATAAATAATCTCTTATTGGAAAGTTACCTAACAAATAGAACTCAATGCGTTAATATTAATGAAGTATTTAGCGACGAGGTAACTATAAAAACAGGGGTACCGCAAGGCTCTCTTCTAGGACCACTGTTATATCTGCTATACATAATGAATATACCTAAAACTCAATTCATATCAAATTACAATGTTTATGCAGATGGCACTAATCTGATAGCAAAAGCTAAAACAATGAAAGAGTTAGAAGTTATATTAAATACAGACTTAAAAACCTTATGGCTGGATTAGCGGAACTATGTTTAAATGCTAAAAAAACTAACTACATAATATTTAAAACCCAGAATAAAAAGTATGATAATATTACATCTAAGTTAAAAGAAAATATAATACAGAGAGTCGATAATATTAAATATTTAGGAATTATAATTGATGAAAAATTTAGATGGGACAAACATATAAAAAAAAATGAAATAAAAAATTATTCCTATAAGTGTAGCTATAAAGAGATCTGGTGCTATTCCTAATTATGCAGCCAAACTTGTTTATAATGGGCATATGTTGCCAAGAATTAGGTATACATGCAGTTGAAGTCACTGTTCAAATTTTCATACAAAACAGATGGGAACAGTAATGAATAAAGCGCTAAAAAGTTTATTTAAACTAAACCCCAGAACTAGTACTAAGGAGTTATACAAATCAATTAATGTACTGGATATAAACCAACTAATTTACTTTGAGAAATGCAAATACATATACAATATTCTAAATAATAAGTTTAAATCAAAATTAATTCTTAAAAATAGAGAAAATATACATAACTACTTTACTAGAAATAGAAACCATATTGAAATACCTAAAGCTAGAACATCCAAAAAACAAAAAAGTTTAAAATGTAGTGCTATAAAACTTTTCAACACTCTACCCTTAGAAATTAAAAATAGTAAAAACTTGGAAATATTTAAAAACAAACTTAAAAAGTATATTAGCAATTTTAGAAATAGTTAATAAAAAAAAAAAAAAAAAATGTAATTTTAAAATTATAATATTTTGGAAATGTTTACAATATGTAGGTTATAAATTAATCTTTAAGTTAATATTAAGTTTTCTTTCTTTTTTAGTTTATAATTTCTTATACATAATTTTATAATTAATATTGTAAAGTTATCTGAAATTTGAAAAATAAAGAATTAAAGAATTCAAAAAAAAAAAAAAAAAAAAAAAAAAAAACAATCAAACATATGTCATTTTCATTGTAGATTTGAATTTAACACTGGCAGCACTTTTAAACACTTTCGATAAAATTTTCATCGAAAGACATAATGGCACTAACGATTACAATCGAATAACTTTAACGATAACGATGAACGATTCGATTAAAATCGATCGAAATACATAATAGGCACCATGATTAAACGAGTTAGTCGATATGTATGTCTAGCTTTTTCGATCTTGATTTGTTGTATAAATTACATATAATATACTACAGATACCATGTTACAATATATTCCAATTAATATTTAACGTTAGTATAGCATCCGTAGATATCATGTGTTCATAGTTGCAGAAAAAAATATGTCATCATCGTTCATAATATTCTACCTGACAACTATGAAGAAAAATTTGGGTTGACAATTTGAAATTTTTTTTGCAGTAATTTTTGTTAATTAATGCAGTACATGTAAAATTATATGTTTTGTCAGTTTTTATTCCGTTTGAAAGTTTGATAAAATTAGAAGTCACGCGGATTTAAATGAAAAAAAGCAAATTTGATAATTAATTTCAAGACAAAAATTAATTCTGGTTTGCGAATTATTTTACAGCATCCCACCAGGTTTCTATGGGTTAAATCATGAAAGTCTAATAACATTAGACTTTTTTCTAATAAAAATATAGTCTTCTAAACAAAAATAAGTCACGCAATCATAAAAGTTTACTGATTAAAATTGACTTGACTATAAAAATGTTGCCATTGTAGGAAAAATTTTCATTGTCACAAAATATAAGTTTGGTTGAGGTAGATGTAATTAAATATTTTAAATGATGATTTAATATTTTAATTATAGTAGAAATAGTTTTTCTTTCAATTTGAACATTATAAATTGTGTTTTATTTTAAATAAAGTATAACTACGTTTTTTTGGCTAAATTTTTGTTAAATTTTGTGTATTTCAATAATATTTTGACCAGTTTTTCCAACTGTCTTTCGTTATTAAAAATTTTCGTAAAAATGCTTTATTAATTATCTAATCAAGTAATAAATTTTATAAAATTAAAAAAAAATATATAAATAATATATATAAATATATAAGTATATAATATTCCTAATTCTTCAAAGTCAACAGCAAAATTGTGGTTGACTTGAAATTGTAAACTCAGTGGACTTATAACAACTTTCATGATAGCCAAAATTTACTTTTTTCTAGAATTGACAGTAGACTTTCATGATTGACCCCTATATTCATTTCTCTGATATACAAATTTTATTTACAAAATTCACATTCAATGTTAATGTTATAACATTCACCATTTTCAATAAATAGCTACTTCAGCGCATTTACCTTTATAATGTTTTAAATTTAAATTTTGAATATCATTACATGGAACTGCTTGTTTTGACATACATAAAATTATTTCTCAAAAATGTTTATATTTTAAAATACATTATTATATTTTTTTTATTTCTTATTTCAGCAAACTAATACTTTAAATTTTCTTACATACTTTTTAACGCCATTCTCTATTTCCAAACAAGTGTACTATGTTCAGGTAAATAACAGTTAACACTTAACAGTTAACACTGTTAATGCAGGCACAGTGAAATTCATGCTTAATTCGCACGACGCTGATGCAACACCGAAAACTATGAACATTAGCGTCTGCTTTTTAACAGCGCAGATTTTTTAACGACATGCAACTATGAACAAAATATCTTTTATGTTGCGCAGACGCGAGCACATTGAGCATATTTATATTCTGCCTGTTAAATTTTATATTATATTAAAAAA
The DNA here is from genome assembly GCA_963942445.1 of Argyra leucocephala. Lineage (NCBI taxonomy): Eukaryota > Metazoa > Arthropoda > Insecta > Diptera > Dolichopodidae > Argyra > Argyra leucocephala. Next base: position 144,380,974 of record OZ012679.1, on the reverse strand, counting down.
AAAACTCAGAAAATATGCGAAAAGAATTACAGTTCACAAACAAGACTTTAACAACAAAGTAATTTTTTATTGGTAACCAAGTAAGTAATTATATGCAAGCAGAAACAAGGCATTGTCATCTGGCTTTGTATAAAATTTTGTTATGTTGACATGTATTTAAATGAGCATCATTAACAGAATCAAGGCATTAAAATCCGTTTTCAGAAATAGATGATTTGCGACATCTGATTGTGACATATGAATTACATACGTGCTTTATAAAAAAAATGAAATCTTTGCTCTCTTTCTATAACATAGCGATGCCGATGACACTGCCTTGGTTCCATTTACAATATAAAAATTCGAATGTTACGATATTTACATCCACACACAAACGTATGGATAATTAAGTCATTTTATATGGTATCTATTTGACGACATATATGGTATAGTGGTTACGTCATCTGAGTGATAATCAAAAGCACATCAGGGCGTGGATGTTATGTTTAATTTTCTTTCGTCAGTCATAAAATGATGAAAACTTATAAATATTATTAAGAGTGTAATTTGGTATTAATTTAAGTAACAAAAAAATATTTTTTTTTTGCAAACTTAAAACAGACACCCCAAAGCATAAATAATTATTAATGTGCAATACATTTGACACCCCAAAAAGCAATGGAAATAATTATTAATGTGCCACACAATTTGTTGCATTCGCCCAAATTTCATATAGCTTTGATAATGTTTGCAAAAAGAAATTGTGCCTTCAAAATAGTGAATAATAAAATTAAATACTATTTTATACTTAGGTAGTAGTGGCTACCGACAGTACGCCGACACACTTAGACCGGTAAGGTCCATTGTGATAATTTTATACTTAATCGTAGAATAGCTATCCATTACCACAATACACGAAAAAAAACCAACATCTATCTTACCCTTTTCAAAACTAACAATCACAAAAACAATACTGTTTATATATTTGCTAGAAAGCTATCAGTGCTCTACCTAAAAAACTGAACATGATTGACGGTATTTCGGAATTTAAAAAAAAAATGTGTAATGTTATATTGTCGCATTAAATGCTTATAAATTTAAGGAAGAATATAAAAAACAAAAAAATAAATATATATTATTAGCGGTTTATTATAATTATCAAATCTCTCTATACAACCAGACAGCGTTTCGCAAGGTTCTAAATTATTAATTAACAGTCTTTTAATTATCACAATGGACCTTACTAGTCTAAGTTTGTCGGCGTACTGACAGCAGCCACTACTACCTACCTACCTAGAACACATTTACAATTTATAATATTATAGCTTTTCCATATTTAGTTAGTTGACAATTTGACATACCACCAAATTAATAAAATAAATACCCGGAAACACAACAAAAACCTTATGCAGTACAGGGTTAATGCACGTAAAGGTAATACTACCTAGGTTACTGACATAAAAATAAAAATAAAACAAAGATACTCTCATTGATTTTATATTGCAGTGTACAGAGTATTATTATTTAATTTAAATGAAATCAAAACAAATTATTCGAAAAAAAATGTTCTCTTTAATTTTAATTTAAAAATCACCTCTGCCACCCTTTGAAGCTTAACCCTTTGAAGTTTTAAATTAATAAAAAATATCAGTACTGTTTGCCTTCACTAATTATTAGGAAAAGTGTAAAAAAATGGAAGTTTTTTTTTTGAAAAGCTTTATTCAGAATTATAAATTAATGAATGTGCTCTTAATTTGGGATGTAACGTCAAGTGAAATAAAAATTTTAATATTTTTGGAGTGAAAATATGCTTTGGGATATTTTAAGAACAACTTTAATAACTAATCCATGTAAAATATAAAAAAAATAAATTTGTTTTTTAAGGGAATTTAATTCTTTTGTAATTTTTTAACTGTATATAATGGCAGAAATGTTGATATTTTGGAACAAGCCTACTACTTCTTTGATTTTGCGTTTCCGGATATTTATGAATTTTGTTATAAATAGATTCAATACAACCAGTTAGAAAATCTGAAATTGCTATGTGAATTTTAATTATTTCTAATTAAATTTATAATTACACAAATTTATTTTATAGTGAAAGGAGAACTAAAGAACAAAAAAATATCTTATATATAATACACAAGATGAGCGACGTGGTGAGTAAAAAAGCAATAATAGTAAATTACTCTACAAAAAATATTAAAATTTTAGCAAATTCTTAAGCCAAAAATAAAAATATGCAAAACTGTGGTGAATACTTAAAACATTTAAAATTTCCAAGAACCAAAAATAAAAAGTATACAAAATGGTGGCGAATACTGGAAACAATATTTAAAATTAAATACCAGTAAATCAAAAATAAAAAATAGAAGTAATAACTCATATGCAATTGTAAATTTTGCGGCATTGAATCATGGGGTTGTCAAATATTTAAAAATGAGTTGTTAACGCTCTGTGGTATACAAAAGTAAAAAAAATTTGCTCACTAAACAAGTAAATAATGGGATAAATAAAATACAATCACATTATAATGATCCGATTGTTTATTTTATAATTTCGAGACTGAACGATTAACATCCTAACTGCTTCAACGGCTTGGTATTTACAAAAATATCTATAAGATATATCTTTTTTTCATAAACGCAGAAAAAAAAGGGGTCGCTACTGTGCAGATTTTTTTCTCTGATGTTTATGAACACGAAATTATTTGCAGATGAGCAGAAAAAATCTACGCAGATTTTTGTGTTCAGAAACGTCAGAAAAAGTTTTAAACTTAAGAGTTTTTTATTGAGTTGCATTAAAAAGAAAATCATTACAAACTTTTAAAATGTCGTTTAGCACCTTGCTCCACAAAATACTTTTTTTCCTGTTCCTGGAAATGAACTCGGATTCCATCTGAAGCTTCACCGAAATTAAGTCTTTCACTTCTGCGTCTTAACCAAATATGTGGAGAACATATACGTAAATACCAAAATATTTCACATTATTTTAATATTTATTAAAATTATGTTAGCATTTATTAAAGATAATAATTATTGTTTTTAATAAATAATAATAAATTCAATTTTAATATGTACTTACAAAATATGTTGTCATTTTAGTTTGTTTTATTTGTATTTCAGAAATTGCAGCCACTTTTTTCTACCTGCAAAATATTACGGACGCTGACGCGATATTGATGATTACGAACAGAAGCGCCTGCTTTTTAACTTTAGCAGATTTATCGCATGACTTTAGTTATGAACACAAAATCTGCAATTCTGGGCATTTTCTACGTTTATGAAAACAAGAATAGCATAGACAAAAACATTATATTAGTATAGCACCGAATTTAAATGTGGAAAACTACATCTATTGTAAAGTAAAACTTTGCTTTCTAAATTGCAAAATTCCATTATATTTTAAATGACGAGTATTCCAAATTAATTTCAAAGAATAATTGAAAAACTTGGACGCACATATATACATTAATGACATAAGCTGCATTGGAGCTCGAAATTATCCTTTTGCTATTGCATAATATAGTGGATAACATTACCACTACACTATCTTAGTCCGTCTAAATTAATGGCTAACTTTAATGGCGAATATTTTTTGATTATATCGGGTGTTCCAGAGCATGCGTATTAGCTTTTTAAGAGGGAAATGAGCCGTTATTTTAAAATTAAAAAAGAAAATGTATTAAATAAATCGAGAGTTAGCTCTCTCTATAGATTGGTGATATTTTCAGCTTCTGGGAAGGACCGGAAAAGGATTCTTTAACACCAAAAAACCAAAAATCGCCGAAACTGTCTGAAATCGAGAGTTTTAAATGGGAATGGTAGTTTTTTTTTACAAATTCTGATTCTACGACAAAAAATAAGGAACTTATGTTAAATGATTTTTGTTTGGTTTTTTTCAGTATTTCTCTTTAAAATTAATAAAAATAAAACAAAAATCCACCATATTTTCCTTTCATGTCCCAATAACGGCTCTTTCCCCTCTTAAAAAGCTGATACGCATACGCAAGAGAGATAAAATGAAAAGGTGTCTACTGCGCAGGTCCTTAAATGCTAACCTATGCCTACATATATGTAGATATCATATTTTCATATAAATGCATTTAAATATCTATTCTATTATATAAAGATGATTAACATAATAGTACAATAAAAATTGGCGGTTAGTTATGAATGTTATGTATTCAAACAAAAATAATCAAATATTGCCTGGTACCTATATACATATTATGTACATAAAAATAAAAAAAATGATTTAAAAGTTTAAATAAAAAATTTTCAATTCCATACATGCATTATTATTGTACATCTAATAAATGCTGTTTCTTTTACTGCAAATGTACATATACTATATACTATGTATTTATATATGAGTAAAGTAGATTTATGTAGATACGTAATTTCATAAAAGTAAAAAAAAATAATTTTGGTCAAAATTGTAGGTATATAAATATGTATGGATTATGTATTAATGTAATTCTGAAACAGATTAAGCTCACAATTCTGCAAGAGAATTAATAAAATTTGGGTCTATATTTTCATTAACCAAAACCGTGTTTATTTATAAATTAAGAATATTTTTGGTAAAATGAAAAAATAATATAAAGTTAAGATGCTTGTCAATTAAAATTATAGACAGCTACTTTGTCTCTATTATGTGAAGATGAAATTGCCCGTCATATGATTTTTTTTTGTTTTTGTATTTTTTTTTGTTTTTGTCTTTTTATATTTTTGTTTGTTTTTGTTTTTTATTTTAATAAGAACTCACGAACAATGTAATTGGTGAATAATAAAACCATATGATTAAAAAATTTTCAACTGTGTGAGCATTATTGTTTTATATACAACTATTATATTAGAAGTTCAATAAGGATAATTATATATACTCTAACTCTACTATATAAAAATGAATTTGCTAGTCATATGAACAATTCAACTGCTTTTTTTTGTTTTCGCTTTTTTATATTTTTTATTTGAGATGAATTTATTTCTTTGTTTTTATTTGGCATATGTAAATAGATTCATTTGCAAGTACATAATGTAAATTATAATAACTGATTTGTTTGCTTTTGTTTATTACTTTCATAAGATCTTACTTATGCATAATGTATTTGCTGAATAATAAAATCATATGGTTACAAAATTGTCAACTGTGTGCGCATTTTTGTTTTATATACAATCTTATATATTATATATATTAGAAGTTCATTAAGGAGTAGGAGAATCGAAATAAAATAAAAAGGTGTCTACTGCGCAGGACCTTAAATGCTTGTCAATTATAATTATAGATTTTATTATCAAGAATCAAGCCATTCAGAAAACAACAACAATTATACTAAAACAAATATTTCTTTTTATATAAAATCGTACCTGAAAGAACTGCTTCTGTGCAATTGCACAGGGTATTCACAAGTACTTTTTTAATTAAATAGCAAAAATCATCGTCATTGTGGAAAAAATAATTCATGGTCAGTTTTTTGGTCATGATTTTTCTTCATTCAAACCGGTCATTGGCAACAGTTTTTCAATTTGAAGACTTAACTATAGCGGCTACATTTTCAAATTGGCGACCAACATTATTATTTGTTCTTGTTCCTCTTGTATGAGTTTGGTAAAAGTCAGCTATAAAATATATTTATTTGGAATGTTTGTTCTTCTATTCTGACTACATCACATGCTCATGTTAATTTTTACGGCTTTATGAACTAAATTATATATCAACCATTATATCTCCACATCACTTTGGATTAGTATTGCCAAGACAGTTGAATTCTGTAACATTTTTAAAGTTATATTCACCTATTTTTATGTTTTCTGGGTGCCTTCTTCCTACTATTTCATTTTTAGATATCTTGTTTTGCAGTCGTTTAGTAAATTGTGTTACAACTTTGGAAGTTTCTTTTTTAAGTAATACAAATGGGTCTATCATTATTCAGTAGTTAATCCATTTGTAATACTTGATAGCAAATTTGATTGGAATAACGTCAGAATTATTATTTATTTATTTTAATATATTATGCTCCATAAAATGTACAATTAATTCTTTTAAAACTATTTACTTAGATAGAGATATATATCTTTACTACAGTTGATTTGTATTTTCTTATTATTATTTAGATTGAAATCAAATTAGCTATCAAGCATTACAAATTCGTCAACAATTATTCAGTAAATTTGTGACATTATTGCAATCAGATTTGCTGAAGTAAAGTACTTAAAAAATTTAATTCACTCAAAATTAATGAAAATTTTGCTTTTCAGTTCTGCATTTTATAGATTTCTCCATAAATGCAATTTATGCAATAAATTTAGTCCCACAATTGGGTAAGAATTTTCAACAATGATGGCAAAACAAATTATGCCCGTAGGTACTCTTTCTTCATATTTCTTTTAGTTTTCTAAAACTCGAAATATTGGGTGGGTTCATTAGAATCTAGTATTGCAAAATTACTGTAGCGCTCAAACAAGTTTTCTACTGAACGTGATTTTATGTCGCGCTAATTTAAAGCGCTGAAAACATTTTGCAGAAAAATTTATGCAATAATGAGCAGCGGCTTTTTAATAACATTTATGTGTTCAAATTTGTTGTACTGAGTGGTGACTGGTGAGCGGATTTTTAAAAAAAATATAACAGTAAAATAAATAATAATAATAAGTAAACATAGGTAAATTATTTTAGTGACTAATTAAGTTTTAATATAATTTTAATATAATTAAATTTAAAAAATATTTTTTATTTAAACTTATTGTAGGTATATAAACAAATAAATTTAGTGATGTAATTAAAGTAAAATTAAATAAAGACTCTAGGTATATGTCTCTTCACTAATTTTATTAAATATCTTAATCGATTTTGGTTATTACGCTATCATCAGAAGACTATTTCAATATAAAATTAAGGTAAAGTTTTAACGAATTGAAAAGAAAATGTAATTTTAAATTTCGCTGTGTTCACTACAACAATGCAACGCTAATTGCTACATCGCTGTTATTTATTGCGGCGCTAGATCCTAATAAACGAACCCATTGCGAATAACAAACATTGAAATTGCGACTCAACATTTGACATTTGATATATGAAAAAAACGTATATTTTCTGAAAGAGAATAGAAGCAGCGAATTTCCTTTAGTTGGAAAACAAGAAATGGGTCTTCTGTTCGCCATTCACTTCTATCAAGTGAAATCATTGTACATGAGAGCGATGAATTGATTTTTTTACCTGTATATTATTCTTTAACTGCTTTGTTATAGTAAATTTAAAAATTGTATATAGTAATTTCTCTTCTTTGCTATCTCGGTTAAACTAATAAATGAAATTTGACTGTAATAAATATTTTGGATTGCTTTATCCCCATAAGTGGTCTATAGGATAAATAGAAACTAATTAAATCGTTTATTTTTTTCAGCTTCTTCATTTGAAGCCATGTTCATTGTTTAGTATTTACTTTAGCTAAGATTGTTACCATCTAAGTTTTTATTGGCTTTACGGCGTAAAATAATATGCTTAAAATTTTACTCAAAATATTATTTGACGATGTCCAATATATTATATACACTGCTAGGCTCTAACTTGTGTATTGTACTTCAAATTAACGAAAAGGTGTGTGATTTTGCACACACAAGAGAAATTAAAACGTCTGGTGCTCCTATCGAAATGAGTATTAGTAGTACTCATACGCAATTTTGAGCAAATATCAGAATTTTCAATTTGAGAATACATTGTGAAAAATTTCGTATAATTTTTCATCACAATTTTTAAAATATCAAAATTCAACATAATTCCGATCAAATTCAATCAAGTCGACATAAAAATGACATCGCAAAAAATCGTTTTTCTATTTCAGAGAATAAAAACTATTTGTGGTAAAAATTTAATTCCCATTCCGTATCACAGATACTTACTGCAATGTGTTACTTTTTGTTTTGATTCAGCAGTATTTTCCACGCATACTAAAAATGATTTATGTATGTATGTAAGAGAGTGAGTTAAGGAAATACGTAGTTTTTTATTTATTTTTTTTTTTATCCGTTTTACAAAATGTCAATTTCATTTCATATTATTTTAAATACCAATTGATTTGTTTTTTTGAATATATTTTTTGTTTCAACAGAATATTTTGTTCTTTTATTATTTTCAACCAAAACATTGCGAAAAGAGAGACCTTGAAAAAATAAAAATAAAATTGATAATTTATTTTTTGTTTTTATTTTCTCTAAACAATTTTTTTTTTTTGTTAAATTCTGTGAGCGACATGTGATTGAAAGGTTAAAACAGAAATTGAAATTGGTTTATTCAAATATGGTTTTAAGAATTATTTAATATAAATATAAATATTACCTAGGGCTCCTATTAAAATATTAAAGGTATTGGAATATTAAATGACAGCAGAATTTTATTAAATTTCAAATCATTTAAAATTAGACCGACAAGGTGCACAGGTTCAGGTATATTTAATTTTTTTATTGTAGTAGAGTATTCTGTATTAGAGCAGTCTTACTTTCATGTATTCATATCCTCAATTATTGTTAGCCAGTCTAAATTATATGTTATTGTATAAAGGTTACAAAATTTCTATCCTAATGTTTAACTATTTCTATAAATTAATATTGACGAGACAATCTATGGTTTTTTTAAGTTAGAATAATGTTATAAATAAATGATCATTGCCAATGCATATTGCATATAATAGTTCATATAAATAAACATAGATAATTATTTTAGTAACTTATTATAATATTGAAAATATTCCAATAGTTCATATAATGCATATAATAGATTAAATTTGTTAATAATATGGTATTTGTCATTTTAGTTTAAATGGTACATGCAGTTTATCAAGATTCGAAACATAGATACTCATTGGTATTCAAGAATAGCATCTCTTCAACATTATAATGAAGTACAATACAATCAAATTTTCTGATTATACATTAATCCTTTGTTGTTTTAAAGACTGGTGGAAACAAGCGAAACAATACCAAAATAAGATTAAAATGGTCAAAGATTTTTTAATGATAAAAAATAGTGTTTACTGTCGACGCTATCGATCAAACTAGGATTTCAATTGATCAAATAAAAGCGGTGATACCACACTAAAAATAGAGGTTAGGTACAACAAAATTCTGTCTAAAATTTGTAAACGATAAAATTAATAAGGATAAAATATGATATCTTATAAGATAGAATACCAGATAATACACAATATGAACGACGTGATGAGTAAAAAAGCAAGAATAATTGAATAGTAAATTTTTTACTTTTAGCAAGTTCTTGGTGCTGAATACCTAAAACATTTCAAATAGTTACACCAAATAAATGACAGTTATTTGCAAGTTGAGCGACTATCTCTATACTCTAAAATAAATTTCAATCACGGACAATTTTTAAAAGGCTTCAAAAAAATTCTTTCATTTTAAATAGACACACAAACTTATAGAAAAAAAAGTACAAAAACAAAAACACAAACAAAACTTAAGAACATAACAGAAAAACAGAAAATCAGATCAGATCATAATCTTCAAAAATGATATAATAAATGTTAGTTTATTTTCTTCTGCTACTATTAAAAAAAATATATACAGTAAAACACGTTTATAGTCATTCGCTAAATTTCAGTAATATTTCTGACTATAACCGTTTTGTGACTATAGGCGTAATCAAAATTGCATCTTTATAAACAAAATCAAATTCAATAAAATATTTTTCGTATAACAATTTTAAACTTTATTTTAATAATTAAAAATTCTATACAAAATATACAAGAACAGAAAAAAACAATATATAAATCAGATTCACTTTGGACTTATTTTTTTGTTTTATTGAAAATATTGAGGTTATATATTTTAATGTGACTTATAAAACGACATCGATTTTATGAACTTATGAAGTTTATTAATTTCTTTCAAACAAATTATTGACTATTGCTATAACAGAATTGTGACTACAAACGTTTTTGACTAAAAACGAATTAAAATACATCAATCTAATACGTTTAGAGTAATGGGATTTTATTGTGTTAAGTTATATTGAAATTAGTATTAATTTCGTCCTAAAGCATATTAGGTATTATACTTTAATTTCATTGTAAAGTATAAATATTCAAGAATCAAGCGATTCAGAAAACAACAACAAATACTTTTTTTTTTATATAAAATCGTGTCTGAAAGAACTACTTCTGTGCAATTGCACAGGGGATTCACTAGTATTAAATATTAACATACTCATGTAGCTAAGTCTTTGTAGGAACTTCTCTTCGTCCTTTAAAAGTCAGAAAAATATTACGATAATAATTCTAATGAAATTTTTACTTGCCAACAGTTCCACATTCGGTTTTTTTATAACAAACTAAATAGAAAATAAATCAGCCTAAGCTCGATAATGTGTGTTACTGTTGATTTAATATAGTGAATTAAAAATTAGTAAAATATTAAAGTAAAGAAACAATTGCACTTATATGAACAACATACATTTTCTTTAAAACATCTTTTTTCAAACTTCTCCTGTGATGTGGAGTGCAAAATTTGAGATCAGAGTGACTTTTTTAACCGTACCGGTAAAAATACCGCATGTACCGGTCTGATCTCGAATTAACCTTCTTTTAAATTCCTGTCGTGATATTTTGTTACTATACAATGTTGTAAACGAATGGCTGTAACTTATGGGCGATGTGGCTTTAAAAATACATAACCTAGTTTCAAATATATTTCTAGAAGAACCCTTCTTACCTATTTGTCAGAAATTACTATTGTTAAATACGTTTTTCCTTCTGAATATTTGTACACAAAATTAAAACTGTTTTTCAAATATTTCGCACTGAAAAGAGCCTCTGTTTGCCTTTTATAAAAAAGTTATTAAAATATTATAGATTTGCCCTAAATATTCGGGTTGGGGTCTAAAAAAAAAAGCCATAAGCCAAAATCCCCAAACACAAAATCCTCAAATTATAGACATAATACATAATTTGACGCTTTCGTATTGGGTATGTGCTTTGTTTAGAAATAAAAAAATAATTAAGGTAAATACTCTGGAAAAGGAGATATCCAACTCTAAAATGCGTAATACATAATGTGAAACAAATTGATCATGTCCTTAGATATTTTTTTTTGTCAGGGGCTGTTTCCCCCAAAATTGTAGGAGTCTTCAAAAGACACAATGAGCCCCGTAGCTTGACATTGTGTGTTGGATTCTTACCCACTAAACCACACTCTTCCTATATTGCGATCTAGTCCAGCAATTTTTTCTTGGCTTTATTTTATTTTTCAATGTAGACTATATCCAGCGATGTCTATCTAACTTTTCCTTTGACGTATTCATCCATAGCCTTGAAAACCCATCGCATAACCGACAAAAACCAACTAGCTCTCCGAACGAATTTATAATTATGGAAGACTTGTGAAAAACCTCATTTCGTTGGTAGTCAATATAACAAAATTCTTCACAAATTACGTAACAAAAAATCTATGTAAACGTGGGAGCGAGTCTACCAGCGCGATGTGTCCTCAAGAATGTGAACGATTATGCTGCACTAACTCAAAAGTCTTTACTCTTTTGAGGCGTCTGGCTATATTTCTATTGTCCATTAATTTACAATTTGTTCGATGTAAATTAAAACATTTTTTTTTTGGGATTTTGTGCCTGACTATTTTGGTTTTAGGACTTTTTAAGAAACTGATGTATTTGTGTTTTGTTAATTTTGATTTTGGGGATTTAGAGTGACTGCAAAATATTTTTATGTTAAATATTTAAAACTAGTTTTTTAACCCGCCATAAATGACGGAAGCAAAATAAATTCTAGCATTTCTTCCTTCATTAGAGTTTTCATTTCAAGTTTAAGAAAAATATGTATTTGCTTACTAATTTATCAATATCATACATTTATTAGAATTAGAATTATTAGAATGTTTTTAATTACCATATAAATAGAATATTTGTATAGTAAGGTGCAAAATTTTCAATTCCCTAAGGGTTATTTACTCGATCATTTTAACGACATCTTCCAGTGATGGCAAATTCAACATATATTATCCTAAGACCTCAGTAATTCTAAATAATCAATATTCTTAGACATTCTATTGTATTCAATTAATTATAATATAAGTTAGTCAAAAAGATAATTTCAATTGAAATTAATATAGAAATACTAATTCAAATAATATTTTTAATGAAAACAAAATCTAACTATAAACTTACAGTCATTTTATATTTTTACAATGATAGCAGCGTTCTACTGTCAAATTCAAATTGTAAAATGAAATTAATTAAGACATAATAAACGTAAAAAGTTCTATGGCGCCATCTAAATTTAACGCTTGAATGACATGACAATCATTATGAAATTATGGGCAAATGACACATATAACAGATAACAGATGACAGATGACAGATGGCATATATAAGCAATACAAAACAGATACTATGTTTATGACAATTACATGATGTTACAATTTGTATATATATTTCAATTTGTACATGTGTTGGAGTATTCCGTCGAATTTACAAACATCCAGATAAATGCAGAAAATTATATATATAATTTGTATTAAGTGTAAATTATCATAGTGTTCAAAATTTTTCAGATTGGATACGATAAAATATCCTATACCAAATATCCTAGACAAATTAGGTCGAGCTATGTACTTTTCTACATTCGCCCTTGCCAAAGGCTTCCACCAGATGGACGAAGGACGACATAAAGAAAACTATCACTTATAACGGACATTACGAATTTCTCAGGATGCCATTTGGCCTTAAAAATGCTTCTGCGACATTCTAGCGATTAATGAATTCCGTACTTAAAGAATTCATTATTAAATTTTGCTATGTGTACTTAGATGACATTATCATATTTAATAAAAGTAAAGAAGAACACCTTGACAATTTGCAAAAAGTCCTGAAAAAGTTAAATAATACAAATTTAAAAATTCAGTTGGATAAAAGTGAATTTATGAAGCAAGAAACTGAATTTCTTGGTCATATAATCACACCTCAACGCATAAAAGCTAACCCAAACAAAATTGAAGCCATAAATAAATTTCCAATTCCTAAAATTTTTGATTGGTAAAAAAATATTTTTTCATATTACAAGTAAAAAGCCATACACCAATAATTTAAATGCCTAGTTGTAGTAATATGATATAAGTCACTCGAACCAATTGGTCTTTGTGGTGTATGAAAATCAAATTCTTATTAAAGATTTTGGCCATCACTTTAGATACTTTCATTTCCTAAAACAAAAATCACACACTATTTCAGAACCCCAAAAAAATATAATTCGAATCAATGAATACAATAAAATAGTATAACTCTTGAATTTACGGTTCCACCTTCACTTCATCGAAATTTTCTAGCCTTTATTCATACCAAGCAATAAGTGTGCAAAATGTTATTATTTTAATTCCTAAAAATAATTATATTTCAACAAATAAAAGTACGTATTCTAATTGAATACACTGAGAGTCCTTTCGTTTCAATTATTTCTTTCAAAACTTTCAAAATTCACTTTTTGGAAAATTATGCGGAAAATTGCATTATCAGCTTTTCCTAACAATCAAAAATAATCTGAAAAATAATATTTTGCTAAAAATTAATTTTATTTTGGTAAACCAGAAAAATGAACTGAAAAGTCAGTAAGGATTCATAAGAATTTGATTGAAAGACAAAATTAGAAAGTTTAAAAAAAAAAAACAGAAACAACAATAATAATAATATAGTATTTTTGTACATATATGTATATGCACACACACATTAACACTATATGCAATCAGTTTGGAAAAACATTTATTTTTTTTTTTTGTGCATTTCATTCTTTTCTTAACTGTTTTGGTAAAAAACAGTTAATCTGTGCAAAAGATTATGCATTTTAAAATACCCTACAGGATTTCGTTGTAAAAAAAAAAAAAAAAAAAAAACTGTTTTTTAAAATATTTTGTATAGAAATCTATTGAAAACAGACTTTTGTTGTACAGTTTTACTATAGATAAAATTCCTGTTCGTGATATTTCGCTACTTAATGTTCTTAGAGTGTTTTATATAAATTTAAAATTTACCGGTATTTTCAATGAACTCTCTTTTTTATATAATTTTTTGGCTTTATTTTTTTTTTATTTCTTTATAGTATTAGTAGTTATCACCGTTAACCCTTCAGCTTTCACTTAGAATTATTACAATGTCATTAAAATCATTTATGCAAAAAGTTTAGAGTTCCTTCAACACGCTAGACTAAATCGTTTTTATTTTATTTTTTTATTGGAAATTGTTTAGATGAAGTTGGTATCGGATGCAATAAAACTTGTTGTGATATTGTTGGGATCTGTGAATTTAGAAAAATACTAAAAATATAAACATATAATTTGAAAAAAAAAATAATTTTGTGAATTTTGCATTAGAAAATTCATAACTGGAATATCAGTAAGAAACTGTTGTTGAATGATATTTTTGAAACTGCATGTGAAATAATGTAACGATTCGAAAAGGTTTTCTAACAACACTTGTATAAGCGTAAAGGATAATTTTCATGGAAAAATTTCCTCCGATATCGGATATTTAAAAAGAGTAAAGTATACTTAATCTTACCAATAGGAAAGAGTGAGAAAAATAATGATTTTTTATGGCAAGAATTATAGCGAAATTTTGACGTTTGAAAACTTCTAGACATATTATTATTGTTTAGATTATCAAAATATTCAAAAAAATTCATATTTATATTCTTGAAGAAAATCAACTTGTATTAAAGGGTTGTTTTCAATTATTAGATTCTAATAAAGAAAATTTATTGGCTTTATCATTGGAATGGTCACCAAATTTTATCTCTGAATTTGGTAATTATAATTATTCAGATTCAAAAGGTTGTATATCACTTTTGAATTATGATGGTGTAAGTTTAATAAAAATTAAAACATTAACTGCACATAATTTTGAAACTTGGCAATGTAGTTTTGATAAATGGAATAAAAATTTAATATATACCTGGTGGTGATGATGCAACATTAAATTCATTTTGATATACGTGATACGCACATAATATGATGAAAACTAATACAAATCATAATCATATTGTTGGTGTTACAGCAATGTTAAGTCATCCAAAAATTGAAAATATTTTATTAACTGGAAATTATGATGATCGTTTAAGAATATATTGTCTATTCAAGATTTAAATTTAAAAGGTGGTATTTGGAGAATTCGTGCAGATCCTACTATACAGAACATCAAAATTTAATTTTATGTGCATGCACGTAAAAATTTTAGTATTGTAAAATTATTTGATGATGCCTCACTAACATGACAATACAAGATGTTTGTGAAGAACATCAAAGTATTTGTTACGGTGCTGATTGGTGTAAGAAATCAAAAGATGATTCAAATAATTTAATAATGGGAACATGTTTATTTTATGATCATAAATTATGTTTATTTAAAGTTAATCGTAACATCTAACATCTATACGGATTAAAAAAATAAATCCATAAATTGGTTTTCTTTAACTGATTACAATTTTAAATATAAAGAAAAAAAAACACTTTATTTTGAATTTTATAAAATATATTTAAATGCTTTTTTACTAAAATATATTCAATATATTTAAATACATTAATATTAAAAAAATTTATAAAAAAAATATTAAATTACAATATATATTATAAAAGTTTTAGAATGCAAAAAAATAATAATTTTATCAATTGAATTTCTCATTTTAAAGCCAATTTAAATGAAATCTAGATTAAATTTTACTCTTTGTAAATTAAAGTTTACAACATAATAATAATTAAATTAAATAAATGTAATATAATTTTTTTGAATAGACGTTCCAGGTAATTTTCAGAAATTTTGAAGAATAGCATGCTCCTTACGTACCACTAGAACTTCATTATTTTTATTAATAACTAAATCGCCAACTCCTAACATTGTATGGGCATATTTTGGCAAATTATCTGGTGCAGATGGTAATCATTTAAACATTAAAACTGATCCTTGTTAAGCATGATGATAATCGAATCCATTCTAAAATAAAAAACAAATTAAAAAATTTATTTTCTTCCCAATATTTTAATAAATCTATAATTATAATTGACAAGCATTTAAGGACCTGCGCAGTAGACACCTTTTCATTTTATCTCTCTTCTCCATAATGAACTCTTAATATATAATAAGTAAGTTGTAAATAAAACAATAATGCGCACACAGTTGAAATTTTTTTAATCATACGGTTTTATTATTCACCAAATATATTAAGAAATAGGAAGAAACGAAACAGAAAATGAGAAGTAAGGTATTTATATTTTTTAACGAAAATAGACTAATTTCAAAGCTTTTCATTAAAACATAAGTGTTTTCTGCCTTGTAATGAGAAGTCTATATCAGTCCATCAAATCCCTGTTCTTTTAAAAATTTTAAATTTGGCTTTAACTTGAATTATAATTACTCAACAGGGGCCCCTAGTGTAAAATATAATGTAGTTCAAAATATTATTAATCCAAATTAAAACTAAGTTTTGCAACAAAATTGATATTTTCGTCATCATCTTTACTATCAATAGTGACACCCCTATATCGACCTTTATATCCTTTAAATATTCCATCAGGTATATTATCCATTTTTTTCAATCTAAAAAAAAAATTAAATTAAAACACAATTTAAATAAGATGAAAGAATTTTTTTAATAAAATATTCAATTCTATCACAACTTACTTTAATTTATTTTGTTGTTTGTCAAACAAAATTCAAATGTCATGTATCAATAAAAAAGTAGTATGCGATTTTTTTTTGTGTAAGATACACATTTTTACCTATGTATTGTGGTAAAAAAATCGAAGAAAATTATAACAAGTTTAGCTTCAGCAAGCAAAATTTCATCCGATATTATGGTATATCTCGGATATTTTCTGAACGCTTTTGCAATTTTATAGTTAATTCCTCCGATATTTCTATGTTTTTTCTTTGTCACACATTTAGTGTTTTTGTATCTTCTGTCTATGCTATCGCAAATATCGCCGACATTTCTGTTTATGAAAATTAGGCTTAAGAAGTTCAGGTCATCAATTGAAAGATCTCCAAAAAAAATCGTACAAATCCTAGTCATTCGAATCACAAAATTATGTATTTAGTTGATCAATTAGTCGCAGAAAGAAAAACTGCACAGATACAAATAAGACGAAGTAGAAGCAGATGAAAGGTTTTGGTATTAAGTAAAGTCTTCTGATGATAGTAATATTCCTGCTCATAAAATTATGTCGTTTAACACTTGGTGCTTGCTTTTGTTTAAGATTAATTGTTTTTTTCTAAAATGGCAAATTATTTAATGCTGGTGAGTGGAAATTGTAGTGGAGCCTATATTTATTTATTTATTTATTTATTCAAATAACCTAAATACCAAAAGCCTAATGGCTCGTACAAGATGTATAAAATTATTATGTTTTACAATTGACGCAAACAATAACTAAAAAACTTTTAGTGCAAGTTAACAATAAATCGAAATATAAAAGTAAAAAAAAAGTTAGTTCTATACATTTAATTTTATAATATACAAAAAGAAAGAAAGAGAATAAAAAGAAGTAATATAAAAGAAAAAATAATTTGACATAATATGATTGAGCTAGGATTGAAATTGATATTTAATATTAAATTTACTCATTATTATTATACTTAGACAATAACCTATTTTTGACTGAATTTCTAAATTTTTGTACGATAAAGTTTTAATGTCACCTGGAACTGTATTATATAGTTTAATTGACTGGTTTATTATTGAGTTATGGCCTGAGATCATACGCAGAATATTTGCCTATCTAGTCTTGTAGTTGTGCATTTCATTGTTAGTAATTAGCTTTGTGTTCGATTTTATATTTTTTATTTGCATATTATGTATTTGTAATGCTTGAGCCAAATTTCTGCTGTCTTCCACTTCGAGAATTTTTTTATTGCTGATGTATACGATTGGTAGTTGTTCTATGACCAAGTTCATAGAAATTTTTTATTTGATTATATTCTTAGCGTATGTATTTCCCCAGATAGCTGCATCATAGGATATTACACTGTGAAATAGACTAAAAAATATTTCTCGTTTTAGCTTTTGTAGAGACCACTTTTCAATTTTTTTAAATATCCCAGCTATCCTTCGTATTTTCTTGATTAATTCATCCACATGACAGTTCCAATTTAAATTTTCATCAACAACAGTATCTAGGTATTTATACTGCTTTACTTTTTCAATTTGACAATTATTGTAGAATAAAGATAAATTTGCATTTGTTTCTTTAATCACCATAAATTTATTTTTGCACTCATTCACTGTTAATTTGTGTAGTGTACATCCAGTTATGAATAGTTAGCATATTATCCTGATCTATTTTTATTCCCAATACTTCTAAATTATTACAACTAAGTGATCAGCGTACATTTCCATTGAGACTGAGATTTTATAGGGCACTCACATAAAAGTTAAATAATACTGGTCCCAATGAGCTTCCTTGTATTATGCCGTAGTCAATACTTTTGGTAGTGCTTTTGTTAGTTTCACACTCTGCGTACTGTATTCTGTCCTTAAAATAACTTGCGAACCAGTTATACTCTTTACCCTTTATTCCAAGCAAATTTCATTTATAAAGTTTATAGCAAATTTTCAAAAACCATCAATTCTGAAATATCCATACCTACCTTCTTAGACTATTTAAACACAGTTGGAGTATTAAGACAAAAACAAAATTCATCCTATATTGTTGTTTTGAATTTTTTTTCATACTATTCAGTTACAGTTCATAATTTTAGTTAATAATTTAATTTTTTTACGATCTGTGATATCGAAGACACCCAATCTGAAATTTAGAAAATAAAAACTTTAATTTATAGAACAATTTCTTTTAAATCATTAAATTTTCCACTTATTTCAAACCAGTCTAGTTCACACAATCAATCGTCTAGAAGAGTAGTAGTTGTTGTTGAGCTTTATTTTGTATGGTTTAGCTACTTTGGAACCGTATATAAAGAAAAAAATAATGTCCCATATTTCGATATAGTCATCTCATAAAAATGAAATTGACAAATGTCATTTAAATGATTTTTTGAGATTTCGATAGTCGGGAAATAGTGAAATGAAATTTGAAATTTAAATGAAATGATTTTTTTTTTTAAACCGGCAACACTTTTTGTTTTGATGTATTTTGGTTATAATTAATAAGGAAAAAGATTTTATTGCAAAGAAAAAAGTGAAGTAAAAGATGTGTGTGTGTATTTAACGGGACCGTGTCATATGAACTACATCAAGTTCAAGAAATCGAGCAGCATCCAGCAAAAATAAGCCCGGGTCCAATCTCACACAGGCCTCGAAATTTTGTTTTTGTTTTGTCAACTTGTCTTCAGTACAATGGCTCATAAGCACCGCGACCGGGACCGAAGACATAGAATTTTTTTTTGTCATCAGTACGATGACCCTTAAATGTGGTGAAGACAATAGGTTCGAGGTTCTAGGAATTGGGGCCGAAACTCTACTATATCACGGGTTTATATTGTATTTTTCTGGGAAAAGGTTATTAATACTTATTATAAATATTTTTTAAAAAATTTTCGGATTGGTCTGCGATTCTGAAGTTGGGACCGGAGACCTTGAACAAAAAAAGTGTCCAAAACCAAAATGTCAAAAATGTTCATAATGTATCAAGATAAAAATTTAAAAAAAATTTTTTGTTCAAGGTCCCGACTTCTGAACCGCGGACCAATCCCAAATTTTTTTAAAATGAA
The DNA here is from genome assembly GCA_963942445.1 of Argyra leucocephala. NCBI lineage: Eukaryota > Metazoa > Arthropoda > Insecta > Diptera > Dolichopodidae > Argyra > Argyra leucocephala. The sequence goes on along the minus strand of OZ012679.1, from coordinate 144,361,261 downwards.
AATACAATCTTCAAAATTTGTCATTTTATACGAGTATACTCATATAAAACGCAACTTTTCATTTTTTATGATTTTGGTCATTTTTTACGACTATAGAAATCGTAAAATTTGTTTTTAATAAAAAATTATAGTGAAATGACTATCGAAATATGGGCCCAAATTTAATTAGAATTGTTATATAATATGTAATATAATTATTTGATCTTACCCCGGAAATTAAGTTGAGGAATTTTTTTTATGAATTGAAGTCAATTTCTTTTGTATAAAACTGACAACTATGCTTTTTTCTGCATGTCAAATTGAATAACTATTACTTTCTGAGTTTACAACAAACCGTGTTAAGTTTATAGACATCTAAGATAATACCTTTGAAATATCTCTTGGATTATGAAACATAAAACTCTCCAAATCACCTGAACTCAGTTTTTGGTAAGCCAAGACAATTAAATATTTGAAAGGATGCTTTTTGAGCAAACATTGACCTATCGGTATATCAATATCAATATATTTAAATTTTTTCCTATTAATTCAAACCCAATTTTTGAATTTCGTCAGTTTCTGAGTATAACTGGAAATCTAATATTACAGAGTATATCATCCTCTTATGTAATTAATGTTATTTTCTTCAAATTATAGATCAATTATGGGTTACTATCATATGCCTGTATTTCATTTGCCTGCATTTTATTAGCCTGCTTTTCATTTGACTGGATTTGGATATGATAAATATTCATAATAAAAATTTCATGTAGCAAGCCTTTAGCAATCAACGGATACCAGAACTACATCTTCTAGGTGGTGACTGGTGGAAAGTGCCAAACCCAAGAAATTAAGCCGCCTCCAGCCACGTTTTTTTTTTTTTTAACTATTATTTAGTACAATGGCGATAACTATTAATAATATATTATTCTGCATTTATCTGGATGTTTGTAAGTTCGACGGAACGCTCCAACACATATACAAATTGCATATGTATACAAATGCATATATATACAAATTGCTTTGGTGCTTTTTTTTAACCCCTGTCTACCATGCTGAACCTTTGCAGGAAAAATTGATTGCATGAACTATATTTTTTTAATTTAATGTTAGTCTTCTTCGCAAATAATAAGAAAAAATAATAAATAATAATAATAATATAAATAAAACAAGCAATTTTTTTGATTTATAATAATAAGGACTAATAGAAATTTAATCAATAGTTTAATATGGTATAATAACCAAAAGGCAAACAGCATTTAACACAAAAAAAAAACATAATTCACTCAAAGGTTATTCTTATTACTTAAAATTATACACAATAATATGCATGTGTATCAGCATATTTGTATTGTATAATATTATACATTATACTACTTTATTGCTTCTACCTTTTATTTTTGTCATTATTGTGTGCGTAACTCACTTCACTCAAAAAAACTTATTTTTGTTTTTTTTTTATTATTTGCTGTATCTGTATTCTGTATGTTCTGTATGCTCCATTCCAAAAATATTATTTTATTTTCAGTGTTAAGTGTTCACTTTTCACTTCACTGTTCAGGTTCACTGTTCCATCAATAGAACTTGATAGAAGTAGAGTAGGATAATAAACTCTACTTCTATGTCGGATAATAAAACGTTGCTTTTTTTAAATTGAAAATTATTGATGAAAATGTTTTTGTATTTTTTGTAAATTTTACCATTTTAGATACAAAATTTTGAATATATAAATTTTGAATATTTTTTAAAAATAACACAATACCATAATAACAGTTTATTCATATAGCAAAGTAAGATTCCTATACATTATACAAAAGACAAAATTTATATGAAAATAAGATCCCATTTTTAAATTTGCTCTCCCAGAGGCCACAATAACGCTAATATGGTATAATTTATACTAAATGAAACCCAACTAACGAATTATAACTAAATGGAAGTGAGTACGAGTATACCATACAAAAATACAACATTTTATACAAATTTGTTGGTATGGTACTTCTTTTTCTGTTATATAAAAAAAAAAAGATTAGTGTTAGGCCAATATAAAAAGAAACTAGAATTTATTTTGCTTCCGTCATTTATGACGGGTTACAAAGCTAGTTCTTTAGTACAATGCAAACAAGAGGTCCGTCGGTCCGGAAGTCGGGACCGAAAGGCTTGAAATTTTTGTTTTCTTTTTTTTCATATCAGTACAACAGCCCTTAAATGTGATGAAGAGAATAGGTCCAGCGTCCCAGGATTTGGGGTTGAAATTTAATATCACATGTTTAAATTGAATTTTTCTGAAAGAAAGGTTCTTAATAAGTATTAAAAAAAAAAATACATTTTTTTTTGATAGGTTCGACAGTCAGAAAGTCGGGACCGAAGACCTTGATATTTTTTTTTTTTTTTTGGTATCAGTACAACAGCCCTCAAATGTGATTCTGTATCCGTTGATTGATGAAGGCTTGCTACATGAAATATTTATTATGAATATTTATCGTATACAAATCCAGTCAAATGAAAAGCAGGCTATTGAAATACAGGTATATGACATGCTCCCATCAATTATTTGTTATTCTTTAAAAACTGATAATTTGGCTGGCCAAAAATTCCTAATTAATAACTCTCAAACCTTATATCTTACACTTTTTTTGACTTATACACAAAAATCCCACTGCAATAAAATCATTTAAAGTACTGCACATGTAAATTAAAGCTATTCAAAAAAAATTCCAATAAAGTTTTACAAAATTTGTTTTAAAAATCTTGATTATTTCGCAATATAGTATTCTTTAATAGTATTGTTAACAGTAACCTAGTGTTATAATGGTAGTATCATGACACTTAAATTTCACATTTTTTTGCAATGAAATTTTCAAATTAAACGACAGTTGAGTGTTGCGATAACTGTGAAAACTTATTTTCACTCACTTTTATAATCCATTTAAGTTTACTGATTGAAATTTTCCATTGGTTTAAATTTTGTTGTACAATCCATTTGAAATGTATATTATAAGATACGGTACATATACATAGGTAAAGTTAGGTAAAACCAAATAGTATTGCGTAATTTTTACAATAAAAACAATCTTTGAATGACTGTATAACTGTGTCAAATTGTATTCGAAACTAGCTATATTGTTTTGTTTCATATCTTCATTTTGAATTCGATAGAAATTTCATCGTGTCATGAGTAAATAGGTAGCAAATACGTACAATAACAAAAAAACAAAAACAAAATATTGAATTTTTATTTTTAAAAGTACGAGTAAACAGTTAGTTTAAAATAATGTAAGCTGACATGGAAGAAAATAAAATTTAAACATTTTAAAAAACAGAATAAAAAGACCCCAGCGATGATTGTAACAATAATAGTCATATTGGTTTGTTATTTATAGAAAACAATTTGATTAAAGTGAAAACAACTTAAGTTGTTAACTAAAAGTAAGTTAAGTGAATGAGTTTTTAAAAACTTATTGAGATAAAATTAAAAACTTTCAATTGTTAATCTATTTTTAAAACTTTGTGAAAGTTTGTGGAAATAAAAAAAAATTAAACTTACGAAAGTATAACGAACTAAGAACTGTGAACAGTGGACGAATGTGACTAGAAAAATATATATTATGTGAAAATAAAGTGCATCAGTATTGTTGAAGTCCTCTTCTTTCTGTAATTTTCTCAAATTGGGATTTGAAAACAAAAACAATTACACAAAAATTTAATAATTTGACAAAACATTGATAACACAGTCAACTAAACATCCGGTAAGCAAAATCTCTTCATTAAAGAAGATGTATAGCTGTTTTTTTTCCTTACTACTCATCCACTTGACATTTCCAACGTACTCACTACTCGATTTGTAGCTGCTAACTTAACTTGTTCCCACGTTATGTTTGTTTAGGAATTATAGGAATAAATGTAAAAAAAATTATCAATCAGCAAAAATTCAATCAGAAACCAGATATTTTTAATATCCATACCAACGACAGGTGCTTCTGAACATTGCTAAAAATGTCGGGCTAAATTTTTAAAACTATTCGTTTAAATCTATTATTGGTAATAGTACTATTAGTAGATAAGCTAGTAATTTGTTAAAATAAAATACTCAAATTATTGTAGATATTGTAGTGTAAAATTGCAGTACCGTACTTAATTAAGCACGAAAAGGTGATTCTACCTAAGTTACTGTCAAGATCATAAAAAAAAAAAAAATCTGCCGGAAAAACTAATGTTTCTGTAAAAATTTTTGCAGCTAATATTGCACACTCCCTCCTCCTATAGCTGTTTTTTTTCCTTACTACTCATCCACTTGACATTTCCAACGTACTCGACTTCTAGCTGCTAACTTAACTTGCTCCCACGTTATGTTTGTTTTTGCAAGCTCTTGTTTTATGGTCCTCCGCCAGGTGTTCTTTGGGCGACCGATCTAAGCTCATTCGCGCGATGTTGTTTGATGGCTTATCTGACAGTGTAGCCTATCCATCTCCGTTTTCTTCTTCTAATTTGTTTCGTTATGAGTTCTTCGCTGGTTAGTATCCAAAGGTCCTTGTTGCTTATTGTGTTTGGCCAGAATATTCGGCATATTATCCATAGACATTTCTTAATCAATACTTGTAACTTATGGTTGTAAATTTTCAATATTAACCAAGTTTCACTGCCGTATGTCAGGATTGATTTTACACAAAACCGGAATATTCTAAGTTTTGTTGCTTTGGATATTTTGCTGTTCCTCCATATCGGTTGCAATCTTCCAAATGCTGCTTTTGCTTTTTTATTTAATCTATTTTTTACATCTTCTTGAGCCACACCACTAGTTGCTATTATACTTCCCAAGTATCAGAAATTGTTCACAAATTCGATTTGTTTTTCTTTCATATCTAGCTACCTCCTCCTATTTATTGAACTTATAATGTTATGAAGAGAAGCTATAACAGTATCGTTTTCGACTTTCAAAATTATTCAAAAAATTCGTTTAGATGCTCCTAGATGCTGGTAATTTATGTTCATACTATTAGATTCTGAATCCGGCGGTTGTTAAAGTATACCCCACATCGATTTACCATAAATGAATATGTGAATTTTGTATATAATCCAAGCTCATTTGTCTGCAAAATAATATTTAAAATCCTCCAGCAGCGATTATTGATATTCAAGTATAGTTTTGGGGAGTGCAGATAATGTGATTGTGCTTAATGCGGTTAAGAAAGTCCTCGAAGCATCGTATAGAACACAAAATCACTATCAATAATGTTCTGATAATTCAGACGCTTATTTACTTTAGAACAAATATGAACTTAACAAACACTATCAACGTGAAGATAAAGCAAAGAATTATCTTTTAGAATTGTTGGATTGACCTAAATAATAATTTGGTAAAAATAATTATAATAATTGTTGGATTCAAATCTCCAGCATCGAAATATCAAGGGTTAGTAATAATAGAATTATGCAGAAGGAATATCCTTCCGGGTTTATTATATGAATTCTGATTCTGAATTGGAAAAGAGCGTTGGACGTCATAATTTTGTTAGAAATTTGAAAGAAGGCAGATCTAGTTTTAGACACGATATTAAAAATTTTGTTAGAAGTTGGAAACAAAATAATATTGTTTTTTCGTTGTTGACCTCCACCTTCTCGTGATAGGAGTTTTGGCAGTTTATACTTGATTGATAGAAATGTGTGTTTTTCCAACACGTATGAGAGCTATTAAGACGTTATAGGAATAAATGTAAAAAAAATTATCAATCAGAAACAAGAAGTTTTTAATATCCATATCAACGACACGTGCTTCTGGACATTGCTAAAAATGTCGGGCTAAATTTTTGCACCTATTCGTTTAAACCTGTTAATGAAATAGCACTATTATATCAGATTTTGTTGGAAAAGCTAATGGTTTTGCAAAATTATTTGCACCTAAAATTCCATATTCCCACCTCTATCAATCCTTATTGTAAATTTTTATTTCGGGAAACTACCTTCAGAACAAAGTGCTGTAGTGAAAGTTTTCAAGAATCTTGATATAAAAAAAATTACCGGTTGTGATATGGTATAACTGCAATTGTGCTGCAACACATTGCCTTCTCCAACCTGGGACCTTTCGGTTGAAAGGCAAGCGCTCACCTACTGCACTACCCAGCATTTCTCCTTTTATCAAGAATTTACCCGTCCTATTGGAAAGTCTACCAAATTTATCCTATTCCTAAAAAAGGTGACAAAAGCAATCTGGCTTACTATAGGCCAAACAATTATCTCTGTCTATCTATTAATTCCATTAATTTAAAAACCATGGAAATCTTAATCAATCAAAAATTGATGAAATATATTAATATTAGAGGTATAATAGATCATAATAAACATTGCTTTCTAGCCCAACGTTCTACCAGTAATCTAATGACATGTCTCTGCGAAAAGCTTAACATCAGTCTTCATCAATCTGGTGAAGCTAGTGTATATATCTAAAACTTTTGATTGAATCTGGAATTCTGCTCTTATAGCAACATGCAACGCTACAGGCCTTCGTTCATATTTTTCAAAATGGATTGAAAGTTTTCTTTTAAATCAATTTCTCATAGTTTCAGTTATTTTTCCAATCAACTTCAAATCAATGGTGGCATTCCACATGACTCGGACCTTTCACTCAACCTATTTCTCAGTTTCACTTCTTTAAGAAAATAACACTAGAAATAAATTAATGGTTAGTCCGTCGGATTAGTTTTAATGGGAGAGGTGTGGCTTAGTCAGTAAAAATCTGACACATAATGGAAGCTACGGGGCCAATTGTGTCTATGAAGATTCTCATCAATCCACGCAAACAAAAAAAAAAAAATTTCACTAATAACCTACTCAAATTAACTTACAATCCAGTCCATTGTTTTTCTGATGACAGCACTCTAGTAGTACAATATGATTTTCGGAAAACAACTATAATCCTACGCAGTCAACTGTCAAAAAGAGTTTTCTTCAACTTCATTCAACTCCAACATGTGTCTGCTCATGTTGAACGAATCATGGAATAGTTGTAGATGGATAATTGTCATCTCGAACTTTAAATTAATATATGAACATTTTTTTAAGTAAAATCGAGTTGAACATAAAACTAATTAAAATGATTGTTTTTTTTTTTTAATTAAACAGTCCGTCCGCAAATGGGCTTATTGTGGCAAATGAGCTTATTGCTGATCATGTTACAGTTTTTTCTTATGAAAGCTATTATATTTTTTCTAATGTTAGGTTCAAAAATTGAAAGATTTTTAATTTGCCAATAATATGCCAGTGCCATGCCAGTAATTTCATCATTATTTAGTGTAAAAAATTATTAATTTTATATTTAATTTCAATTAAACATAATATGCCGTAATTGTGTACCCCACTCAAACTGAAATAACCGCTTTTAGTTATAAAATCCCAAATTGGATGACAGTAATATTTTATTTGGTAAGTTGTAAGTATATGGGCGATAATTTTTCAAAAATAGTCAAGAGTTTTGAAATGTATTTTAATTCTGGAAAAAAAAAATTATAATATACACATTAACTGTCAAACTTTATTAAATTCAATTTTTTTTTCAATTTTATTATCTGTTAAATCCTTTTTTTTTTAAATCAGGATAACAAGAAAAAAGAAGGTAAAAAAGTAGATATACAAAAAAGTAAAATTCCGTAAATGTAAATTTAAAATATTCCACACTTCAGGAACACGTGAATTCATAAATAGGGTTATGAACTTGTGATCGATTTTCTGTTTTTAACAAAATTATCCTTAACGTGGTCTATTTTTTTGTATTTTTTTTTTTTTTTTGTATATCCAAGAATAGATGAAAAACTTTTTTTTTACAAAAACTTCCAAGAAAACGTTTCAAGAATTTTAAGAATGTGTGTAATATCTAACATAGTTGGTTATAACCAAAATAGATGAACCGAAAGTAAAGGAAATGTAATGCAAACTATGACGACGAATAAATTTAAATAAACTTGATAATATAATGTAGGATATTTTACTAAATTTCAGATGAATTTAGATGTAACGGATTGTGTTTGAAGATTTGTAGAAGGTAAATATGCCTTTCAGTATCTTTGGGTAGATGAGTAAAAACATAGAAAAATACAATCATAAGATGCGGGAAGTTTAATTTGGAATAATGTGGAAGGTACAGTTCGTTTCTTCTTCTAGGTGCTTCATTGAGTATAAGCCACGGAAGACAAACTCAATATAAGTAAAATAAGTATAAATACAAGAGAAGCTTAATATTGATTAACATATACTACTCTGGAATCTAATCTAATCTGGATCTGGATATATCAAAACCCTTTATTTTGCCATATCATTATATTATATGTTGTACAAGTGCCAAGCTATATTCCTGGATTCCCTTATCAAAAACGGTATTCAAAATTTCCACTTTGATCGTTTGTTTTACTTCTGTGGAATGTCATATTGACGTTGACGTTCCACAAGGATCAGTTTTCACAACTACTTTATTTCTGATATGTATTCATTATTGATTTCATTCAACAAACAATACTAATTTAATAGCACCCTTCAACTTTTTTGGAATTCACTTAGATACTATACTCCGACGAATTGATAATAAATGTAATATGGTGGTCAGCACGCTTAAGCATGCTATATTCAATAACTTCAAGTGGGATAAAAGTAATAGAATTGATTTTGCCACCACTAAACCCCTGCGATGTTTGATATATCGTAAAACTATCCCATATATTTTTTATTTTTATTTATTTAAATTTAAATTAAAAGTAATAGAATTGTAAATAATCTACAAAAAGTAATAGAATTGTAATAGGGATAAAAGTAATAGAATTGAATTTGTCACCACTAAACCTCTGCAGTCTGCGCTGTTTGATATATGGTAAAACTATCCCATTTATTTATATTTTTTTTTATTTAAATTTAAATGTTATTTATTTGATGCTATCTTATTATAGGTGTACGTATTCAGATGCCTGGTCACTTATCTCACTTGGTCATGCAGATAAAACAGAAAATTATATGGAATGACCATATTTTTTACATTTGCAAAAATACCATGAGATGCTTGGGATTTTTGAGTCATTTCTCCCCAGCATATGCTAAATATCAATAAATCTTACCTACGACCTCAGTTTCATTACAAATCATATAATATGTGGCTGATGGATCTTTTTGTTTGAATTTTTTTGTATGTATTTGTTTTGTACGCACCTATTAGAGGTGTAAAAGTGTAGTCACTTGTTTAAACAAAATAAAATTTTTTATTACGAACCTATAAGCATTTCCGCCGAAGAAGAAAAAATGCAAGCTCCCACCTTTACATAGTAGTACAAATTATACTTCGGTGTCTATAGAAATTTTTTTTGTAGTAAAACTTTTTCAAATATGACATTTTTCTTTCCCCTGATTCTTTCTTACCCCTGTTCCGATTACTTTCAAGCTGTGCACTCGTGTATTTGAAAAAATTATTGTAGTAAGAGTTTTCAACATTTAAGTAGGTAATTCATATACCAGGAAATTAATTTATAAATTACTTTCAACCAAAATTAAGTATACCTCCATCGCCTTGTAAAAGTTTGTAATGATTTAACGGGTAGTATTCAAATAAAGTAGTATCACAGATTTTGTTGTACCACAATGAATTCTTTTGGTCTAACTGTGCCGGTTGTAGCAGCTGTTGCAACCTGCTTACCTAGTTTATACTTACATACACTACACTCATACATACATATTATTTAGTATTTATTTTTTTATTTACAAAAAAAAAATATATTAATTTTATCTTCAAATTGTTCAGTACTGACAGCTCTAAAATATATCTGTTGAAAAGTCTATTTTTTCCTGGAACTTTCAAGCATTTCACACATGAACAGTTTTTTGCATAAAGTTGTTTTAACACCAACCGTTCTTTTTGTTATATTTTTCGCTTTGCACTTTTTTTATTTGTCTATATTCCTACACCGTCTTATGAAGATATTTTTATTATTATTTTTTTTTTTTTTTGCTATTTTATTTTTGGTTAGCAGTTAAAGGTTAAAAATAAAATCTGGAAAAACATGAGGAAAGTCTGTTTCATTTTTGGTTTTGTTTTTTTTTTTCCTTAGAAATTTTTAATGCTTCAAAAGTAGTATCATAAAACCAGAATAATTTTATCCTTAGATTGAAATGATAATGCAAAAAACATAAAATAAAATATTATGCAAAAAATAAAAAAAAACATAACGGAAGAAATTAAAGTACGTAGGACAACATGTATAAAAAATTGTCAACATAGTAATGAAACAAAGGCAAAGAATATAAGATTTATAAAAGTACAAAATGTATAACTGTACATATTGCATAATAATGAAAATTTCCATTTTAATGGTATCCCCTGAGATGAGTTTAACTACATTAAATTTAAATTAAAACATTTTTTTAGTGTCTAAGAACAGTATTTCTGTACGATTTGGTGGCAGTAAAGAATGTTATTTGTTTTTTGTTTTGTCAAAATCGAAATTTGGTAAGACTATAAACTAGTAAGTATAATTTTTGTAAATATTGAAATAAAGTTTGTCCAGGATTAGTAAAATTAATACTGAAGAGCTTAAGTTTGTATGAAATTGTAAATATAATATTTTGGTACTTTAATTATAATTAATCTTGCACTTTTTTAAATTAAATAATATTAATTTTTGTTTTTAATTCCCGGACTATGGTATGGAACTCCTTGGTTACTTTTTGTACAGAGTTTTGACTAGGAATACGTATATATGATATAAATGAATTTTTTATACTATGTACAAACTTTACAAAGTTTTTTGGTTTTCGAATTATATTATTGGAAAAGTAGGGAATAAAAACCAATAGTTATTTATTAAAACATAGCCTAAATTAATCTATCTTAACCTAACTAAAATTTCTTTTATTTATTTATTTTATTTATTTATTTGTTCAAATCTCAAAGAGCTTGTTAGCTCGTACAGAGTGTAATTCATTTAAATTTCTATATATAAACTTCAAAATAAGTGCAGTGCTAAAAATAATAATAAGAAAAGATAAAATATTAGGTGCTAAGTGCTATGTAAAATCATGTAAAATGAAATGAGGAGAAAAAAAAACAAACAGAAACGAAACACAATTGTCAAAAATTCAATTGAAACAAACAATTGAGTTGATTTGATACAAAAAATAAAATAATTAAGTTGAAAGTAAAATCAAATAATTGAATTGAAACAAAAATCAAACAATTGAATTGAAACGAAACACAACAATTAAGAAATAATAAAAAAAAAAAAAAAAAAAACTATTAGATTACTTAAAGTATCACGAAGTTCGATTTACTCATTATATAATTTTAGATATTTTTTGTTTAATTCCTTCTTCAGTTCTTTTTCAGATAAATTTTTGATTTCCTCAGCTAGTTCATTAAATTGTAGAATATCACTTGGCATAATATTGGCTCGAGACCATTTAAGTTGCGTCCCACTGCAAAACGTAGTTGATGAGCTGTTCTTAAGGTGTAGCGATGTATTTCATTATTTGCTGTCAGAATTGTATTACTTTTTATACTTTTATTTCGTATTTTGTGTATTTGTAATAGTTGTATCAAATTTTTATATTCTTTCAGTTTTAGAATATCGTATCTTCTATGTATATAATTAGTAGTTGTACGTTTTTCTAGACAAAATAGATTTTTAATAGCCTTGTTTTGTATAGTCTGTAGAGTCTTTATTTTATTTTCGAAAATGTTTCCCCAAATACCAATTCCATATGTTATGGTACTGTGAAACACACTGTAATATATTGATATTTTTTGAGTTATAGGTACTCGTTTTGCGTTATTAATTATTTTGTATGGGCATATCAGTCCAGATTCTCATCAATGACAACTCCAATCTATTTAAAATTGTTCACCTTTTCTATAAGTTTTTCATCATATTTAACTGATACGTTCCCACTTTTGGCTTTGAAATATATTAATTTTGTTTTATTGACATTAACTGTTAGTTTATGTTGACACATCCAGTTGTGAATTATATTCATATCATTATTTATTTTTACTTCCAATCCTTCGGTACTATCTTCTCCATATACTATGGCTAAGTCATCGGCATACAAAATTGATTTTCCATTTAATTTAAGATTTGAAAAACTGGTAATGTAGCAAGAGAACAGAGCTGGCCCTAATGAGCTTTCTTGGATCACACCATACTCTATATCTGCTATGCTACTTTTTATCCTTTCACATTCCGCATACTGTTTTCTGTTCTTTAAATAATTTTGGAACCATTTATATTCTTTCCCAAATATCGCACATTCATACAGAATTCGTAGCAATATTTTCCTGTCAACAGTATCAAACGCTTTAGCTAAATCAAAAAAAAATAACTCATACTTTTTTCCCAATACTGATGGCACTCTGTATTGATGTAACCACGTCAAATAATGCTGCATTAGTGTTTGATTTCTTCGTAAATCCATAATGAGATTCGCATATTAAATTATTTGTTCTTAAATACTCTGTTAGCTGATCATTAACGTAAGTTTCGATAATCTTCCCAAAAATTGAAGCTATAAATATCGGGCGAAAGTTATTTATATCACTTTTTATTTCTGATTTTTTATAAATAGGAATAACTTTGTTGATTTTTAATATATTTGGCATTTCACTGTCTCGCGTGGAAGCGTTTATTAGGTGCATTATTGACGTTGTTAATTCATCTTTAAAGGTTTTGATTGTTGATGTTTTGATTTCGTCTATGCCCGAACTACTCGTTGTAGCCAAATTATTTATTAGTTTCTCCGTTTTTTCTAGATTGATGTATTTGAAGTGCATTCTGCTATTGGTTCTGATTTTAGGTACATATGTTGTTGGAAAATTTTTAGCTAGATTTGTCCCAACGTTACAGTAGTAACTTTACGTACCTAATGTAAAATGTATATTATACTTTGTGCTAATTATAATAAGAGTTTTCCAACCACCAATAGTTTGCTTTAATTAATTTGTCCTCATATCTGGTATGGACATTTCAAATTTTAAATGTTCTCCGTTAATATTGCAGGGGTTATGAATAATAGCTTTACATGTAGTCCGTCTATTATTTCTTTTTATTATAACTATTGCAATTCTAATTACAATAATTATTGGCAAATTAATTATTTAATTATAATATTTGACATTTGATTGGGTAATTGATAATTTTTTTCATTGTTTCAATTATACCTACAACAGTTTTTAATTAGAAGCATCCATAGCAGAATCACATATATTTAACTGATTCTTAATTATGTTTAAAATTCCATTTTCTGTTGAATATATTCAATATCGCCAATGAATTCTAAAAAAATGATTTAAAAAAAATGAATTATAATGGTATAATAGAGAGACATAATTACGATTTAGAATACCAAGTAACATTGTCCAAGAGCAACATTCTAAAAAATTGGAAAAAAGGGCTCATAAGACTCTCATAACACACTTGAAACTCTCATAACTTTAACTCTTGTTACAAGAATTAAATTAGTTCTCATAACATTCTTATTATGAGATAATTGCACTCATAGAGTATTACTCTCATAGTAACACTCTCGTAATACACTTGCTATGAGAGTTCAACTCTCACAGAGGTAAACACTTGTAATAAGAACATTATGAGAGTTGAAGTATAAAAATAGTTTATCAAAATACACTTGCTATGAGAGTTTAACTCTCATAATACTCTCATAGGGTTGAACACTTGTAAGGAGAACGCTATGAGAGTTTAAGAATAATAATACTTATTAAAATTCTGTTATGAGAAGTAAAATGTTGAATCGCTTCAAACCAGATCATTATGATTATAAAACGATATGGACAAAATGGACAAAAATTTGATTGGAGAAAGGTAAAAATATACGGTAGTTTCCGCAAAAAAATTGAAAAAAACATATCCAGGTATATTAAAAGCATAGGAGTAAATTATAATGGGCAATCAGCGGTACCTTCATCTAAGGATACAATTTTATCTTTTGATGCTTCGCATCAAAGCAAAATTTTCTTAGAACCTAACAGCAGTAATTTGATCCAAAACCACTCAAATGCAGATAACGAAGAATCCCGTCCTGTTTATAATTCAACAGAACCAATGTATGTATAAGTTTATTTAAATAAACAGAAAAAATAGTTAATGAGATAATGGCAGTATAGTTTTCCAGTAGGATTATTATATAGGGGATGATGATGATGACTTTGAAGAACATTAGCTCTCTATGAAGAATATCGACAATGAATTAGAAAAAGATGAGGTTTTGGAAATGAATTAAAGAATTGGGTAATTCAGTTTAACATAAGACAACAAGCATTAACATCAAGCACAAAGTGTTGTTAGGAATATGTACTATTATAAATTTGATACTATTAATTATAATATATACTCTTATTAAAATGAACTTAATCTCGTTTATTTAATAAGCTAAAACAAATTGTTGAAATAAACACAAATTTTATTTATTTAGTCTTGTAGGCAAAACAAACTTTATAATTCTAAAAGAAATAATACTCTCATAATTAGAGTAATTATCTCATAACAAGAGTAATTATCTCATAACAAGAGTAATTATCTCATAACAAGACTTCTGATCTCATAAGAAGAGTAATACTCTTCTTAAGAGAGTAATTATCTCATAACAAGAGTTCTTATCTCATAAGAAGAGTAATACTCTTCTTATGAGAGTAATATTATCTCACAACAAGAGTTCTTATCTTATAAGAAAACTAAACCAACAGTGGCCATTATACGGAGTTTTTTTTATTTTTCCCAATATTAACCCTTACGTCGCTAAGTAATTTTGTTAAACAAAAATATATATCACTTTCATTCAATTTTATGGTTCAACGTTTAGACATCCATGTAAATTTAATATATATATATAGGTATGTATGTAATTAAAAAAAATTTTAATTTCTATAAAAAGAACGCTCTCCGTCGAACAGTTTTTTAAAAATCATTTACTAATTTATTAGTAGGTAAAAAATTACAGTACCGTACTTAAATCAAGTACGAAAAGGTAATTATAGCTAAGTTACTGTCAACATTAAAAAGAAAAATAAAAGAAAAAAATATTATTTATCTAAATGCAACAGGGTTCTTATATAAGTTAATAAAAATAGTTTCTAAAAAAACTAAATTATTTTGACTTAATATAGGGAAAAAGTGGAAAAGGCATGGTAATTAAGAAGTATTTTGTTTTATTCAAACCATACCAAACCATAGCTTCTAATTAAAACATGACTGTTTACTGGTTGATAGTGAAAAATATCAGTCTATTTAAGTCCCTGTTCTGTTAAAAATGTCAAATTGGGCTTTAACTTGAATTATAAATAATTTTATTTTACTTTTATACTTAGTTTTACTCAAATTTATTTAGTGAACTATTTTCAGATATATGGGTAAAAATAGCATTATGGGACCCGAAAGGGTTAAAAAAAAAATAATTAAAATTATTTAAATTTTGATTTGATTATTTTTGGAGCGCATTGCTTTTTTTCTAGGTAAAATGCCTACTTTTTTTTTTTTTTTTTCTTTATTTCAATCATACTAATTTAATATAAAATTTCATTAACTTAAAACTAAATTGTAAGTTGTAGATCTTAGCCTAGGCTGTCTGATCTTAAAATTTAAAAAAAATTAAAGTGCAAATAAAAGTTAATATACAAAGAAAAGCTATGGAACTGTCAATAATATGAAATAAAATAAATTACATTATAGGAAAACTTAAAAAATAAGATAAACTTCAATGCTTAAATTTATAAAACGAAAAAAAAAAAAAAAAAAAAAAAACAGAAAACAAAAAAGTACTAATTCTATTATAAAAATTATATATAAAGACTATTTAAAACTACTTATGAAATTAACTTTAACATTTTTACTGCAATTACTACTATCAAACATTTTTAATTTTTTATTATTGTTGTTGTAATAATACAAAATATTCTTATATTCAATTATTTTTGTTTATTTATAATTTATTTTTACTTTTTTCCATTTATTTATTTTTGTTTTTTTATTTTTATTGTCAACTAATATTTAATATAAATTTTTGTATTCCGGTTTTAAAAACTCTAAAAGAATCAATTTCTTTAAGTTGTACCGGCAGGTCATTAAACAATTTCAAACAATTATACAGACAGTTGTTTTTCTGTTGATTTGTTTTAAACAAGGTCAGGTAGAAATTGGATTTTTTTTCGTGTGTTGTGTGTATGGATGTCTATCATTCTACTCAAAATGAAATTATGTTTGATTTTATTATTAATTATTTTAAACGCTACTAGATATAGTTCTCGTTTACAAATATTAGTGAAACTTAAATATTTATCAGAATATAATAAATTTGTTGGATACATACGTGGGTAGAAGTGAATAATTTTTATTGATTTCTTATGAATGACATCCAGCTGACTTAAGGTTTGCTGGCTCGCACCGTTCCATACGGGATTGAGATATACAATGTGTGATACTATAAAAGACGAATATATTGCGTATAATGCTTTGGTTGAGATAAAGTTCCGTAATCTACGCAATATGAAAAGATAGGGTGATATTTTGCTAATAATATGGTGCACGTGGTCAGTCCATTTCAACTTTTTATCGATAATTAACCCTAGATAATTAAAGCTATCTACAGTTTTTATTAATTTAGATTTATAAAAGAAATTTTCTGAGTTATATAATTTATTTCCAAACAAAATAATTTTGGTTTTTTTTATATTTAGGCTTAATTTGTGTTTAGTAATCCATATTTCAATATTATTTAGATCGTTTTCAATATCCCCTCCTCAATTCGATTTCGCTTGTTGCTGAATATCGTATTACTGCATCATCAGCATACAGTTGAATTGAGCCTTTCAGCTTTAGTCGGGATATATCATCAATGTAAAGCTTAAAAAGGTCTGGTCCTAGGATGGATCCCTGTGGTACCCCTTTTTTAATAGTAAGGTAACTACTAAGAGAATTTCCTATTTTGACTCTTTGTAGCCTATCATTGAAATATGATTTAAAAAAGCTTATATTGGATGGACTAAAATCAAGATTAATCAATTTTAATAACAGTATCTCATGGTCAACGCAGTCAAATGCTTTTTGTAGATCCAAAAATATACATGCAACAAATTTCCCATTGTCGATGTTATTGGATATAAAATTTGTTAAACTGAGACATGCTGATGTAGTGTTAGAATTATTTTCAAAACCATATTGTTCTTCATGTAAAATGCTGTTATTTGTAAAAAATAAATTAAGGCGGCGTTTGATGATTATCAATAAAATTTCAATGCCAGGTAAATTTTGGTTATTATTGAAAAAAAAATTATTTTAATTTCCTATAATTTTATTTCATTTAATATTTAATATATACATATTTACTTATGATCACACATACATAAAATTAAACATAAACTTTATTTAACTCAACTCTGCCAATGAAACCAATACATTTATATTAATATGTTTCTATCTCTTTCTGACAATTAGACTCATAACGAGAGTTAGGCACTCATAATAAGAGTTTCTCAATACTCTCATAGTAGTTTCCTTATGAGACTTTTACTCTCATAAACGGTGCCCTCTTACTCTCATAACGATCATATAAAGCACTCATAGCATTCTACAAGAGTAAAATTATGAGAGTAATACTCTTGGCTTAATTCTCATAGAACTCTGCTAGAGCCTTATGAGAGGAATTTTGTTACTTGGGATACAACCGTTTTTATTCAAAGAGATAAAATTCTCAGGAGCTATATAAATTTCGTGAGCAATGTTTTTTTGATTTACTCCTCCTTGTGGTACAATATATGCGATATTAAACCATTTTCCGGAGTGTTTTGTGCTTAATCATAATGTCTTCGAATTAATTTTATAATAAAATTATCGATTCCAATTATGTTTGCTTCCTTGTGCAAATATACGTATTAGAGTAGTAATGTTGGTATTCGGAATTGCGCCTTCTATATATATTAGTACAAATTCGCACTGATATTGTACCATATTGGTGCACCATATACAAGCGATGGGCTTATTAGTGTTTGGTAACATATTAAACTCTTTTACTAATGATTTAGTTGCAAAAAATTTGTTCTGAAGCCATGAAAGCTTTGTTACCTTTTAATATACTATTTTTAATTTGCTCAATATAGTTTAAGTTTCGATGTAGTTGTATTTCTAGATATTTAACTAATTTTTTATTATTCTTTGATTCTGGCTGTTCTGCTGAATTGTCATTCAGTTACAAAATACCATAATTTGTTAATTATGGTAATTAAATTCTTAATTTATGTCTTTTCTTAAAAATTTTTTATACATTTTTTGTTCAAATCAAACCTCCCATAACCATCAATTGCAAGGAATAGAATTGAGTCAGGATGCTCGTTCTTCTTAGGTCTATTGTTTTAATATTATTAATATTAACATTGTATAATGATTTTTAAGTTTAGTTCATATCTAAAATGATTTAATGTATTAATCTCATAGCTTGGAATTATTTATTTATTAACAATCGAACAAATAAATCTGCAAATTAACTGACAGGTTCTTTCCCTATTCGAAATTTGGGTCTTTATATAGTAATTATACTACTATATAATTATCATATATTATAATAGAGTTAGTTGTCAACATTTCCCCTCAAAACTATTCAATCATTCACCGAAAATGAGAGAAAATAAATACCACGCCACGACCGCACCACGACCTCACCTAAACCAGTACACAATCCTATTTTCAAGAGAGTGCATAGCATAGTTATTAGTTAGAGTAGCATATGAGTCTTATTTTCATCATTAAATGTAAATAAGTACTTAGGTATAGGCAATGTAATGTGTCATCATAGTAAGTTGTAAACAAAATTATTATTATTATTTTTTTGCCAATGTGTAAATTAAATTCCAATAATTTTTTAATAAATTTCAATAAGAATTTTATTTTACGTAATGCAACATTATTATTATATTTATACATGCATAGGTATATGTAATTAAAGGAAGTTAAAATTTCTATATTTCTCCGTGAAAAATCATTTCCTAATTTCTTAGTACACTTTCTTTAAATTTTCCAAATAAAAATGGGTACTTGAAAAAATATTTAGTAAAAAATTACCGTACCGTACTTAACTTAAACACGTAACGGTAATTCTACCTGAGTTACTGTCAACATTATGGTAATTAAGCATGGCATGGCATTATAATTAAGAAGTATTTTGTTTTCCAAACCATAGCTATGTTTATTAAAACATGACAGTTTACTGATTGATAGTGAAAAATCGATCTATCGATCTATCTAAATCCCTGTTCTGTTAAAAACGTTAAATTTGGCTTTAACTTGAATTATAATTAATAAATAAGGGTCTCTACAGTTTTTTTTATATATTTTCGTGTTATTATTATATCTGTGGCAATAAGGAAAAACAACCTAAGTCAGAAAATTGTGACAGTTTTAAAAGTTCATTTTGTTTTTTGAAAAAACTGGGCAATATTATGAGAAATAAAATAAGGTAAAATGTATAGTAAATGAATGGCAGAATCACGTTATTGAAGAAAGAAACAAAAACAATAACGGGTTTGGTAGTTATAGCAGAATATAAGAGATAGGCGACTTTTCCAACACTCGATTTTCTCAATACAAAATATAAAGTTTAGTTTGGCGATTTTTCCAAAACTAAATAGAATCGAGAAATATATTAATGTCGATTTAGGACTTTTCGCCATGTATTTAACAGGTTTAAATGTTCAAAAATGTTTTTTTTAAACAAATGAAATTCTGAAATTATTAAAGTTATTTAATTTTTTTTAAAAATATCACACTAAATTATTAAAATTTATACTTCAATATTATTAATAATATTTTTTTTTTTATTTCATTTTTAACACATAAATAATAAAAATTATAAATAAGATCGCATTTCAAGCAAGTAAGGAAAAGGAAAAATATATGTGATTTGATTTCTTTGTATTTATGTATTTTCGTTATTATCTTCAGTTCTTTCAGTGAGATCTGAATAAAAAATAAGCATTGCATCATCAAATCGAAGTATTTTATAAAATGAATGCAAGCATGGATCAATTAATGGAACATGTCTAATATATCCCTTTTTTATATGTTAGAAATTTTAATAATTTCGTCTACATGAGACAATTGCACAAGTTTAATTGTAGGAATACCTCTCTTAGTTATATTTAATATTTTGAATTGTTCTGATTCATTTACGGATGTTTTATAGAAAAATTTCGAAGTGAGGTTTATCAAAGCCATTTAAAACCTTTCCAAATGACCTTTTCACAATTTTCTGCTCTATTCCACCAAAAAAAAATTTTGATTAATAATGCAAAATTGTAAAAATCTGCATTTTCTGCATTTCTATAACATTGAATTTACATAAATAATTTACATTGAATTTGATTATTTTATTTATTTATTTATTTTCAATTATCTTTGCCTAAAGAGATTTCTCTCATTTCAAGGCTATACAAATTAATTTAATTCAAAAATTTAATAATTTAGTTCTTTTATGACATTATAGTAATAAAACTACAAAAATTTTATAACAAGTTAAAAGAAGACGAAAAAAGAAAGAAAAAAAAACAATACAAATTAGAAAATAAAAATAAGTTATACTTCTAATTATAATTCAAAATTTTTTTTAAAAAAAAGGAAAAAATATGAGAATAATGAAATTTAAACATAACTAAATAACAATAATTTGAATCGTAATTACATACTACTTAATATTAGTTTACACATACATTTTTTTTCATTTTATTTTTTATGTTGAGGAATTGAGTTTAATTTTCATCGTTATATTTACTTAAAAAGTTTTTGGTTAATTCTATATTTAATTTTTTGTCATCAAATAATTTTAAATTTTTATTTAGTTTATTATACAGATTAATACCCCTATAAATTGTTGTAGATGAACCAAATTGTGCAGTTCTTTTACACTCCAAATGAAGTAAATGTTGATTTATTGTGTTGATGTGGTGATAATCTTGACGCTTCGTTAATACAGTGGATATTAAATATTGTATATTGATTAACTTTTACAAATTCAAAAGATTTATTTGTTAATAGTTTTAATGAAAATATTTTATTTTCATATTCCTTAGCTAAATTTTCACCCGTTGAGGAAAAATGACAGTTCAGTTCATTAATTTTTTTACATACTTCAATCTCTGACAATCCTTGGATTAACTCTAACCTTTTATCTTTCTTTGTTTTGTTGTGAATCACTTCATATTATATACATTCCCAAATTTTATGAGAACTATGAAAGTTTTCTTTAAATTTTTTTTAATCTTTTTTTTTTAATTCTGCGCATACTAGTTACTTTATTCCTATAGTATATGTACATTTTTTTTAGTTCTTTGTTCATGTAGTCATTTATCCACTTTTTATACCAAAAGTGTTTTGCATTTAATACTAATATTAATTCTTTATCTATCCAGTATTTTGTATTTTTATTATTTTTATTATTAATTTTTATTATACTATAAGAGGCCAAGTCTATTTTATCATGCAATTGTAAAATTAATTCATCAAGAGCTTGTTTACAAGTTTTGGTTTGGTTAATAGCAATCGATTGTTCCTCTAATAGTCGACACAGGAATTTCAGATTTGTTACATTTTTTTTAGTTGTTGTATCAGCACTGTCTTTAAACGTCATAACATTTTTTGCAATTTCAAATATTATAATATTATGATCTAATAAATCTATATTGACATGTGATAAATTAATAATTTCTGTTAAGTTATTAGTGTATATATGATCGATACAAGTTTTTGTTATATTTCTAGTTATCACATTTTCATTGCAGTTGTAAAAACAATTCATTAACATAAAATTTCTATATTGAATCACTTTATTTGTATTTTGTAATCTATTAAAATTAAAATCACCTTTCATATAAGTTGTTTTATTGCAATTAGTTTTTAATATACTTTTTTCCAGTTCCTCAATAAAATTTAAAAATAGTGTGTGTATTGCATTTGGTGATCTGTATACATTTATAACAATAAAAGAAGTTCCATTTTTGACTATATTCATACTTATAAAACTATCATTATCATTACTATAGGAGTATATTTTAGAAAACGAATATTTTTTATTGATGTAAATGGCACAACCACAACCTGTTTTATTTGGACGACAAGAATATGTTGCTGAGTATCCAGATAAATTAAAAAATTGAACTTCTTCAGATTTAATCCAAGTTTCAGTAACACATACAACATCAATTTGATTATTTAATGTTTTTAAAATGATTTCAATTTCATCAATTTTGTTTTTGATACTTCGCGCATTCATGTATAAAATTTTAAGTGTATTGTTATTGGTGTTTAAGTAAATTTAGTGTATAAGTGTATTATAAAAATTATTGCATGGGTTAGTTACAAATAGGTTAGAGTTACTGTGTTGAGATATCATTTAATGTTTTTATGTCTTTTAAATGGATTATTTTACTTTTAGAATTTTTTCTGATCAAACTAACCCAAGCAAAAGCAATTTTATTTTCCTTTCTTAAATCTCTAGCTCTTTTATATAGATAATTATAGAATTTTGTCAAACATTCATTGGCATAAATTGGATGACTCCTATTGTCATTAAGAATCATACCAGAGTGAATAAAATTTTTTGTTTTTTTTTTGCTCTTTATATTTTGTTAATAATGAATTCTTAGAATCTTTTTGTATGAATTTAATTATGATTCCAGGTGGGATAGCTCGTTTACTTTCATTTTCGTTTTTAATTCTACTAATATCTTTGATGTTATGATTGTGAGGTTCCAGTTTCAAACTATTTAGTATATTCGTTTCAATACTAGCTAAGTCTTCATTTTCGGTTATTGGTATTCCGCAAGCTTGAATTGAACGACTTAGTTTATCTTGATTATTTCTCCGCATTTTTGTTTCAAGATTGTTTAGTTTGGAATTTACTATATCTAATTCATTATTTAATTTTACACATTTTCCTCTAAAAGATTTTGACATATAGTTTTGTAATCATCTACTGTTTTTTTTAAGCACTTCATTTCATTTTCGAGAGATTCGTTTTTTGTGATTAATATGTCAAGTTTGTCCCCTAATTGATTCAGAGTATATTCTTTATTTGCAATGTTTCGTGAATTTACCTGAAATGTAGAGGTGTCAGAGTCATCAACATGCGATTTTGTTGAATCCCAATTACTATTTTGAGGAAATAGTAATGTTGTTCTACGCTTTTCTCGATTCTTTGAACAATTCGTACAAAACCAAAGTGATTTTTTATTTTTAATTTCCATGAATTTTTGGTTTGATAGATCAGTGCAATTTTTATGATATATATTATTACACATTCCATCACAAAATAAGCTATTAGTACTATTTATTTTACAAATCTTATTACACTTGTTACAAATTAATGTTGACTTATTATCCGCCATTTTTTCAATTGTAAAAATCTGCATTTTCTGCATTTCTATAACATTGAATTTTATTTTATTTCCAACTGCTGCAACAATAGAAACTATTTAAACTATTTTTTTTGCTACTACTGCTGCCGTAACAGAAATTTTTGTGCCAAATTGTAAAATAAATTTAATCTTCCAGCTAATTATTTTTCTTTCACGGTATTTCCCTGTTATATGATTCCTCAGGAAAACGATAAGATTAATAGCTTTTCCCTATGAAAACTATTATAGTAATAGATTTTAAGGAAGACGATCGAAAGGGTAGATAAAATCGAAAAGGTAGATAATTAATGCATGAAAAATGTAGATAATATTCTTAGTAAAATCGAACCCACTACTAAGGTAGACACGCAGTTGAGCTTTCAGGAAATTCGGAAAAGGTGTCTTTAAAAAGAAAGAAAAATCTATTTTACATTATAAATTTTCAAAAAATAATATAAACATTAAAAACAAAAATGCTTTCAATCATAATTTCAAATTCTATCTAAAAATATCATTTAACAACAACAATCTTGGTAATAATTACAAGTTTTTCAATACATATATAAAATTATTACTATATTATTATTTACGACAATTATTTCACCAACATCAGTATTTTATGACCAATACTAAAATCTAATAAAAATCACTTTATATAAAATTAATTATTAAGATTGTAACTTTAGTATCATTACTCAAATTTATTTCTGATTTTATGACCAATTTTAGAATATTTTTGGTCGTTCAAATTTATAGAAGTCATAGAAATATATATATAATATGTACAAAAATTAATTATAATTGTATCAAAATAAATCCTGTATTAGAAATATATACCTATAACTAGCCTGTATACCTATGTATCTATATGAAATTCTAACCTAAATCAACAAAACAATAAATTACGGTAAGAAGAAAAACAAACAATAAGAAAAAAAGGACATTCCAATCTCATATATCAAATGTTTATTATCCCCAATCTGACAATTATCTTTATTTTTGTTGTTTTTCATTTCTTTCTCCTTTACGTTTTTTTTTTTTCCATGTATTTTTTGACAATTACCATCCCAGACAATATGTCTCCGTTTCATATAAGAACAACTCTTAAGAATGAGTATAAAAATATAAATTTTCTTCAATTTTTATAAGATTTACAGTGACAACAACAGCTAATTTCAAATCGGAAAAATAAAACAAACAAACAAAAAAAGAAAAATTTTGTTTATACTCATTCTAATTTTAAGTAACTCAGTTTTCCAAAATCTCCTTTCAGACATACTACTCTACGTTGAATTCTAAAATCAAAAAAAAAAAAATTCTGTTTTCTAAATTCACCGTTCCATAAAATATTACACTGCCAAAATGGAACTAGCTATATGTATATTATCTTTATTTCATATATATTTTATCTAAAAAATATTTTCCAACATTTTCCTTTTAGAAAATATTTTTTTTTCGGATAATTTTTCATTTTTTTTTTTTGTTTTTTTTTTTTTTTTGTGAATGTGTGCTCGCTCATATATCGTACAGATCTTACCTGTCCTGTTTGGATTTAAAACATGTTTACTGGCATTGTATCTCTATAATATTTCTTATTTTATGTTGCTGGAAAATATAGACTGATTTTCTATTTTACAAAGTTGAACTTCACTGCATGTGATAGAGTTTAGAGAAAAAAAAGACAATTTGAAGAAGAGTAATGTTAAGTAATTAAAAATAAATGTCAACAATACCATGATGGTAATACTAACAAAAACAAACAAAAAAAAAAAATTAAATTTTTTAATAGTAAGAGATGATCTAATCAGCAGATTTTTAAACTTTTATTTGTATTAAGATTGGCCATAAATAATTGGAATGACTACAATACAATCGAAAATCCTATGTATGTAGAATTTGACGAATTTAAGAAATAATTATATCTTAGGCTATTAAATTTTAACTATGTATACATTGGGAGGGTCGGGTACAGTACCAATTTGATTTCAGAAAAATAGCTAGCATTTGTCTTCACTGTGCTATGCCGTTCTTCACTGATAGCAAAGCATTTCTGCTGGACTGCTTTGGCTGTTGTAATAGGTTAATAACGAGATTTCATTTTTTTTTATAGTATTCTTGATTTGAAATTTTTAATTAAAAAACTACAGAATCTATAGATTATGCTATTTAAAACCTAAAATCGAATTTATAAAAGTTTGATCAAGCGATGTTTTTATTACCATTGCAAAAATAGAATTAAGAGAAGTTTGCAGACTACTAACAAAAAACTGCGAACGTAAGAAAGAAATGGAAATGAAAGCTACTACAAATTTGTAGTAAATGGGTACTTATATACAATAATGGGTATATATAATGGGTAGAATGAGTCTTCGATTTGGACTTCGATAATAATAATTTGCACAAAATTCTCTGTGTTTAAAGAAATTTATACTCCACTCCATATTCAAATTTTTAATAATGAAAAAATATGTGTGTGTCAAAATCTAGAAAGCCCTTTTATGGGCTCGGACTCATTCGTAATTCATATACGAGACCTTGAAATTACTTTTAAATTTAATTTATTTTTTTGCACTTGAAAAATGTATTTGTGAAGTATCGTAGAATTCGTAATACTAGTTTACGATCTTATCGTGTATTATACATCCCAAGTATATTTTCAACGTATATATTTTTAAAAAAAATTAAATACATTTTGTGGAAAGCTTTAAAAAATCTGCGTTTTATTTACCGTTCAGAATTTCCGAATATACCATTTTACATTTTTTAATTCGAGAACCAGAGATATAATGTAGCATTGCTCAATAATAGGTTGACAAACTGAAAAAAGGACTGTACCTAATTTACTTAGAAGTGATTTTTTATAGATCAATTGCTCTTGAATAATAATTGAGAAGTGTGACACATAGCTGTATTATACTCAATGCTCAATGCTCAAAATCGGGTTTTAATGCTAGTATTCTATGTTATATGCTGCACTGGTATATTCAAATACCAAACTCCATAATTTGGTCATCGAAAAAAGCAGACATTAAGTTGAGTAACACAATGCGGTTAATATCAGGTACAATCCGATTAAAACTGTTGTAACTATTTAATTGTGCTTTGAAAAAACAATCTCGTCACATCTATACCTATTAAATGTCTAATTTCTGGAATATTAAAAAATCATGTAGCAAACTAATCTAGCAGGCCACGAGAATAATATAGAATAATGAACAAATAGCGAAAGATTGAAATTTCGTTGTCCGCGCATTACAACAGGCAAAAAATTACAGCAGAAAAGCGTTGTCAACAGTGAAGAATGGTGTAATACAGTGTCGACAACTTCTAACTAATTTTCTGAAATCAAATAGGCACTGTATATGACCCTCCTCTTCTGTTTAATGTATAGTCAAAGTTGAATGGAGTAATGTCTAATTATTATAACAGAATATACGCAGATGCACTATGTCGAAGGATAGTTTCGGATATAGATATTGAAATAGTATATTTCATATCTATAGCAAATGAAAACAACTGGGATTGAAGCGATGTAAGTTTTATTGAATGATTGCATACAATTCTCCTATAACATTAGACAACAAATTGTTGATTTATAAAGCTGGCATAAAGCCCCAATGGACTTATGTGATCCAGCTGTGTGGAATAGTCAGTAATTCTAATATAGAAATATTGCAGTGATTTCAGTCAAAACTATGAAGACTAAGCACGCTCACCATGGTTTGTAATTAACGATATTTTACAAAGAGTATAATTAGATGGTCATGAATGACATACCATTGACTTTTATTCGCAAGCTATTATATTATGTTGCTTACATATAAAAACAAAAAATATCATTTAAACTACTGTCCATTAGAGACAGATTATACAGTTTCCAAAGCTTTACATTTAGCATGTCTTGTGAATTACATAAATATACCTATACCTATTTGTTAAAATAATAGTTTGTGAAATCATCCTGTACTTTTTCTTTATATAGTGTTTTTTTTTTTTTTTTTTTGTAAAATAATATTTTAAATCTACATAACAATTTAAAATTATTTATGATGGCATCTCTGGAGAGTATCAAATGTTCGCTCTAATGATTCACGTGTATGGAAAATGTATGTAAAGCCGTCCTTTTATTTATTTATTTTTTAAATATTTTTTTTTTTAATTACATTAAAGTTTTACATAAAGATTTTATTTAAAATTTAATATTAAATACGAATCGATTCAGTATCATGTAATGGCGGAATATGGCTTGACTCCGGCATAGCAATTTATTTTGAGGAAAATAAATATATAAGGAAATGAATGGTCTTAAAGTGTTGTAAAAATAAATTTTTTATACATATTTAAAATTTATAGAAGACATTATAATATTTTAGTTTGATATTTGGATGTTAACAGAAACTTCCAATAGGTAGCTAGACGTATTTCATCAGTATCAACTTGTTAGAATATATTAAAACAAATACTTATTCAAATATAACTAAGCTTAATTTTATATTTAAAAAAATATTATATTTGATTTATATACATGGCATAGCAGGAAACGAAGCTGCAGATTATCTAGCAAGGAAAGCATCGGATACACCCTTCATAGGGCCAAGTCCGTTCTGTGGGATTCCCTTGAGCACATCGAATGGCGGACTTCGCCCTTTGGGATTCCCTTGAGCGTGGATAGAGCAAAAAGCTGAACATTTCAAGCAATCTTCAAGCAAAAATGCACATGCCTAAATGTTCGCTCAAGAAAACCAAAACTCTTCTTGGGGTCAATAGAAATCAAGTACGTATTTTAGCAGGGATAATAACAGACCACTGCCAAATAAATATTCATATTTTTAAAATGGACAACAACCTGTGCCGAATATGCGAAATAGAGGAAGAATCTATTGAACATATGCTCTACGAGCGCCAAGGGCTTACTCACAGCAGACTTCGCCACTCGGTAACAGCGTTTTCCGAACAATTGTAACTACCCAGCATACCATTGAAGAGCATCTGAGTGTTATCACAAAATCAGGTATTCTTAAATACTCAAACACATACAGTTACAATAATTAATAAACACTGGTTATCACAATACGCCCATTTGCGGTTGCGGTAATGTAGAGAACAGATCCCCTCCCGAGTAATTTTAAATCTAATCTAATTTAATATAAGGTTCGGTATTGCGAAACATCTTTATTTTAAAATTTGGTTGTAGCTGCTCAGAAAGTTTTTCACCAATAGATTCTAGTGAATTTCTAGTCAGATTTGAGTTGTTATAGCTGGGTCCGTTATTTTTCTTGTATCTTTTCTTTTATTACATACAAATGATACAATTATTGCTGTAATGATTTTAAACCAGCCTACACTGCAACCACTGGGACTTTTTCTACCGAATGGTACGTTTGGCTAAGGAGGGAACAGAAACAAAGGAGAGGATTGCGGAGAAAAATCAATCACATACCTTGTTTTCATAAATGCAAACCTACATTCAATTTGCATATTCTGAGTTTATGAACACACTAGGCAGATTTTCTGAGCGCTGTTCATAAATGCAGATTCAAAATCTACTGGGCGTCAACTTGACAGAATAAATTTAGTAGTTTTCTTTGTTGTTTTGAGTATTTTAGCTTTTGTCTTGTTATTTTCCAAATGTCAGTATTAACGAACAGAAACTTTGCAGAATTGTCAAGTAAATGTAGAATGTAAGTAGAGCTTGTGTTCAATAGTGCGAAGTACGCTTACTGGTGGCAAACTTTTTGTTAGTTGGTGCAAACTTTACCATACTAGTAGGTTTGCTTTTTATATGTATTTGCTAGGCTAATTTTCTTTACGAATGTATCTCAAAATACTAGAAAACAAAATCAAATACTTTAGCTTCTCGTGGTGGCAACCAGTACCTAACACGCTTTTACTCGATAAGATTTTAAATTGAAATTGCAACGGCTTCGATTCTCGTAATTGGTGGTTGGACAATTTTAAAAATACTTAAGTTTTACCAAAAACTCATGTCGAATAATATTAATTAACTTTTATCCAGCTGGAACGGTACACCTGTACCTATAATGTATTTTATATGAATTGCTGTGTTAAAATAAGAAAATATTATTTTTTATACCACAGAAATAATTTATTATAACAAATTTTTTTTTGTATACATACATTATTTTACATTTTTCATTTACATAAAGTTTATATAATAAATAAGGGTACTTGGGTACCCAAAGGACAGTTCATCATCAAAACATGAAACAAGACTAGTTCGGTACCTAATGATAAGTTTGATATAGATGTGGAATAAAAGTTCTCTGGGCCTGAAAGGTACATCATCATCAATAGATTCATGAAAGTAATAAAAATTATAACGGTACTTGGGTACCAAGAAGGTGTCTTGTCATCAAAATATAAAATATAAAACAAGAATAGTTCGGTACCAAATGATAAGTTTGTTATAGATGTGGAATAAAAGTTCTCTGGGCCTGAAAGGTACATCAATAGATACATGAAAGTAATAAAAATTATAACGGTACTTGGGTACCTAGAAGATGTCTTATCATCAAGATGTAAAACAAGAATAGTTCGGTACCTAATGATAATTTTGTTATAAAAATTAAATAAAATTTTTTTGGACCTGAAACGTATACCATCGTCAGTAGGTACATGAAAAAAATAAAAATTCTAACGGTACTTGGGTACCAAGAAGGTGTCTTGTCATCAAAATATAAAATATAAAACAAGAATAGTTCGGTACCTAATGTTAATTTTGTTATAGAAATGAAGTAAAATGTTTCTAGACCTAATAAGCATCTAATAGATAATAGTAAAATTTATAGTAAAATCCATACAAATTGTTTGAAGGTACAGGTGTATCTTTCCAGCTGAAGAAAGTATTTTGAAATACCAGCTGAATAAAGATTAAAGTCCAAACAATGACATAGCTTAAAAAAATCAAATCGTTAAAAAATTGGTTTCTACAAAATTAAATTTTTAACTGCAACCACTTGCTTCAATTTTAGTTTCAATTTTAGTAAAAATTTAATTATTTTAAATTTTCACTTCTCTAAATTTAAATTTTCATCATCTTTACATAATATCAGTATACAACATAATATACACACATTCATTAAAATGTTTCATGTTTGTTCTTTTTATGAAATTTTAAAATTTATTATCCCTATTTGTGAGATAAAAACATTTGCATCCTAAATCAAGAATATAATATGAGTAACGTTATAATAATATTTAAACGTGATAATGTCCTCAGTTAAAGGATAAACTTCAATAAACTCATTTCTTTATAATCAAGTACCCAGGAAGTAGTATTTATATGTTGTCTATATATACTATTAAAATTCTACCTTTATTTGCCGTGGAACAATTTTTAAAGAGTAAACAAAGAAAGTATCCTGAAACATTTGAGTTTATAATAGTTTATAATCCTTTATATTTTTGTTTTTTTTTTTATTTTATTTTGTACCACCACTATTTTGTATCCTGGAACTTTACACAACACAAAGAATATGAATTTGTTCATACATCCCATCAAATGAATTTAAAACATCAAATAACGTTCTGAATAATTAATTATTCACTTATAAAAAATGTCATGATGGCATCAACAAAGAAGATTTCATTCATAATAACATTTAGGATGTGATTTACTGTTTTGCCACCATTTTTCTCATTCTCCTTTTTTTTTTTTGGTATTTATTTGTTTTTGTATTAGAGTCACCAAAAATATTTAACAAAGGATTATAAAGCAAAAATATCCCTTATATAGTACAAAAGGCAGTGTCAATCTCGGATATTTCACTATAAGTAGAGTATCAGACAATTATCGCTTCGGTAAATAAGTTTCAATGACCTCTCTACGTCTATTTTTACGGAAACATAATATAAGAAAAACATATAGAACAAAAGAACTAATTAAAGCTGTAAACTAGTTATTATATAACCGAATTTGAATGAGTAAATTAAAAAATAGAAAATTGGTTTGGCGAAAAGCTACAAATCGCGTAATAATTGCTTAAATCACAGCCCGTTACCTATTCTAGAAATAGGTTGTACAAAAACTGTGATAATCTATGTATCTATCTTAAATAGGTATTTTAGAGATATCAAACTCATATACTCACCGAGGGAGCCGGCCATTTTGTCGAAAAAAAAATGCCGAATAGGACAAACTGTTGAAAAAAATATTTTGAAAAACCGGTTCTTAAAAAAGAAAATGTCGAGAAAAAGAAATATTGAAAAACAAAATGTCGAATTTTAATAATGAAAAAAAAATAGTTAGTTACACAAATCAGTTTTTATCATTAGCGAAATATGTACATAAACAATATAAGAAATTCAATAGCAATGTTTAGCGGGGGTTTCGATTACAAACCCCCACTATTATAAGTGTTTTTTTGTTGCGTAAATATATATATACAAAATAATTATTCCCTCTAAAGAGTAGAATTCAAAATAAACCAATCAAAATACTACTGGGTATAACCAGAATATTTACGCAAGTAGTGTATTATGCAAGATACTAGAATTGGGAGATACCTTAGAGTTAGATTCAAAATATTAAATAAGGGTGTATTCTCTTTTTCCAGAAAAGTATATTATATGTATATGCACGATTCTCAATTAGGAGGGATTTTATTGTTGGTTATAAAATCAGGGTTATTCACATTTTACAGAATATTTGTACTTATATGCTTATACACAAATTTGCAGAGTTATTTCATTATGAAAATAAAATTGATATATTTTTAATTTTTGACAAAGTGTTAAATTTATAAATATTGAAATGTTTTTTGGGTCTTGCATAATTTACGAAAAATGAATTCTATTTTATCTACTTTAATGTTTAAATCCTTTATTTTAATATTTAATCGCCTTTTTCCAGAATACATATATACCTAATTTATGGGGTACTGAACCTTTCCAATAATGTTTCTAAACCGCGTATTAGTTACGTGTGAGAAGTTTAATAAAAAAAAAAATTTTAAGTGTTTTTGACCTCAAAGTTCTGGGATTTTGACATCTTTGACAATTTCTCTAAGCATGTCTGACAAAAAAAAATTTTTAAGGGCCGTCAGTCACAATTTCTGTGACACTGAACCTCTCAAATAAATTTTGTAAGCGTTTTATTGTGTAAAGAATGTTGAAAGTTTTAATTTTGATCCATTTGGGTTTGAATAGTTTGGATTTTAATATTTGAATTTTGAAAGTTGGATTTTAAAATTTTGACTTTTCACGCAGATCCAGAAATTTCATAATATCTGTCATTGATAACGGGAAAGTCGCTTCGTATAATCACTAAAACTTTTATTAAATCTGCATACGATATTTTTGCATTCTAAATTTTTTCTTATTCGACATTTTTTTTTCAACATTTTTGGATTCGAAATTTTTTTTTTTCACATTTTTTTCCAAAATTTTGTTATTCGACATTTTTAATTCGACATTTGAAACAAATCGACCCACACCCACCCCCACTCACCAAACCATCTCATCCTAGTTATCACTAAGTTTGACAAATCCCAGATAATACTTCCATTAAGACAATGGATTCTATAAATCCAGGATTACTTCCTTTAAGACATACAAAACATTCTATAACAATTCTGGTTATACTGCAGCTAGGCTTTATGGAACTTACAATTTAAGAGTAAATACCAGAAATTTCAAATGTTTAATATCTTCCTCTGTATCAAAATCTTACCGAACTCAATATTTTCCAATACTTACAAACGCTTTGTATACTTATTGAGCAACCAGTAACTTATCAGTATCACCGTTACTGTTCTACGGTTTTTTCTTTTAAGTTAAAGTACTTTCCTACTTTTGATTTTATTGTTTTCAACTATAACTTCCGGAAACGCTTGCAGGTTCACAACTTTTATTAAATTTTTATCAACAATAATGTTTTTACAATCTACACAATGTATCTTCCAACTTTTTGTAAACCAATAGTAATTGAATTTTTACTTAGGCATCATCAACAAGATAAATTTTTTGATATTTTAATATTTTCTGATAATAAATTATATATGATTAGACTACCAATGGCTCAAAATGACCACTTTGGGTATTAAAATGTTAACTCTATTTTATGATTTCCCTCTTACTATACTCTTATTTTAAATCCCTACTCCATACTTCTATTGGCAAGTGTATGAATGGTATTATTATATTCAGTAATTTTGTTGTTAGTGTAGTGATGGTTGTTTGAAGCGATTATTTTATAATATCCTAGTGTAGGAGAGTACAGTGTGTGTGTGTGTAGAGTTTGTTTTTCAAATGAAATTTATTTAAATAACTCTTTAAAACCAGTCATATATAGTATTTATCATCAGATTTGCAAAAAAGGATTAAACAACATAAAATAACTTAATTTGGAAGACTTACTTCATTGTGTGTGTAATGATGGGGTTTGTTTTATACCACATTGTTAATACGAGAATATAGGATTGTATAAATGAAAAATTGTAAATATTTAATATTGAGCAGATTTCATAGGGTCGCTGAATGTTTCATAAGGTTATTATAGATTTATGATTGTTAAAAATATAAAAATACTTAAGGATTAAATAATGTTTCGCTGTAGTGTTCTGGTAAAAAAAAAAACTATTGCTATGTTAGTTTAGTATGTAAATAAAAAAATGAATGTTTTTTAACTGTGCAAATCCCTTACAAGTTAAAAGTTGATACCAATATTGTGATTTTAGTTAATTTTAATATTTTGGTTTTATTTTTGATTATATATATATATATAATATGTATATTTCTGGAATGTTGCAGCAACAACCGGATTAAAACGTAATTGAATGAATGTGGAAAAATAAAGTCATCTAGTTTTTGACAGGCTGATGCTTACAGAATGGTAAAATCTGTAATTTTCAAGCATTTTTGTTCATATTAAAATCCATAGTGTACACATTTTTTTTAAGAAATTCATCAAAGTCAAAGCATCCCATTAGGCAACCAAGTATAATGTGATGAGCGCCTATCATAATGATTCGTTTAGTTATTAGCGTGCTAAAAGAAATGATGTTGTGATTGGTTGCATTGCAGATGAAAATTTCAATTCATTCGAAAAATAAAATCAACAAAATTCCAATCACAACATTGTCTATTACATTTCAAGTGTAGAATTGTTTTGTACAGGGTGAATTTGGTACACTTAAATATTGTATTGATATGTAAAAGTAAAAGTGGCTATCTAAACCATTTCAAAGCAACAATTTAACTAATAGATTTGGCCTTTTAAGTGTAAAAGCTTAACTATATTATGTTAGTT
Source organism: Argyra leucocephala (assembly GCA_963942445.1). Lineage (NCBI taxonomy): Eukaryota > Metazoa > Arthropoda > Insecta > Diptera > Dolichopodidae > Argyra > Argyra leucocephala. The sequence goes on along the minus strand of OZ012679.1, from coordinate 144,326,603 downwards.
TGTTATTTTGACGATCATAAGATTGGTTCTAAAGTCAATCTGCAAGATTGAAGAAGATAATTAGAACTATAATTTTGCTTTTTGAGATGTAACTTTATATATATATATGCATATTTACCAAGCGTGCATAACTTTAATTTAGCTAAAGCATCTGAATCTTTGTCTGCATAGAAACTTCTTCAGAACTACCAACTAAAAACAACATACCCTTGTAACTGTTACATTGAAAATTATATAAAGTCCCTAGCTTAAGTACGTGTTGTTAAATGAGCCGTACTCTATCGCAAAAACTACATCATTCATATTATACAGAATTTTCTTAATTCAAATTATTGTATCAGGAGTGTGTAAAAGGGTGCAGATAATTTGTTGATAACATCTTGCAATATGTAGTCAAACAAAAGTAAAAGCTACCTAAGATAAGTTGTTTTAAAAATAAAATAAGGAAAAACTAATTTTTTTTTTAGAAATATTTGCCTTCAATTTAAGCGTACTAAAACTACAAAAATAAACTTTAGAATTGCAGCTTGATATAATGTTTTCATAGCAAGTTATGATTGTAATTACGTAAAAAGCAAATTAGCCGAAATTTTTACCAAATCTCTTAATCTCATCTCAAGACTTCCTAGAATTGAAGACAAATATTTCTAAAAAAAAAATTTTTTTTTTCCTTATTTTATTTCCGAATTTTTAGTGAAAATATTTTTTTAATGAAAAATAATATATTTTCAAAGAACAACACATATAATCAAATGCCACTAAAATTCACTCTTACGCAATTTGGTTATTATTGCTCCTACTTCAAATGTGTAAATATATTTTATATGTATATTTTTAAAAAAAATTTTGCGGAGATTTTGGATTACATACCGTTTAATTTTTTAAATTACGTATTAAAAAATTTTCACCAATACAAAAAATATTTGACGTAAAATCGTAGATAAAATCTGAGAAAAAGTCTGAAATGTAAACACTCATCCGACTTTATCTACGATAAAATTCGATTTTGTCCGACGTGTAAACGCTGCCTAAGCATAAATTGGCATATAAAGGTATAATATATGCATGCATAAATCGAAATTAAACTTTTTTTACATTCGAGAAGAGTAATTTCTAACTGAGTGAATGACTGATAGATAACTGATACCTGATAGGTTCAAATTTTGTTTTCTTGCATAAACAATGTTTGCATTTTATTAAACTAAGCCATATGATTATGTATGTAACAAATGCAAGCCCTATATGTACGCATGTACGTACAACCTATATGTACAAATGTACGTACATTAACATATACTTAGTGAGAGAAAGATTAATAAAAGAAACAAAATTAAAAACACAAAAAAAAATATAATGAAAATGATGATTGAAAATAACTGAAATTGAAATATAATTGAATAATAATTGAAAATGATTGAAATATGATGATAATGATTTATATGTATTGCACACATTTTTTTTATATTCCTTTTTTTGTTTTTATATTTTTTTTCTTCGTTACACCATAGAAATGTTAATAAATATAGTGAATTTAAAGAGAAACCAAATTTTAACTTTATCAAATATCCATATTCCATTATTAGTACACACACATATGTAAATTTCACCTTAGTTGAATGCAAAGAATATCTATATTAACAAGAATATGCACTCCCAGTTTACGTAAACCTAAGACAATTTTTAAGAAATACCAAAACAAGCAAAATATCATTAGTGAAAAGAGGTAAAATTTACATTTACTTATCGTATACCAAATTTATTATGAGAGAGAAAAGGTACAAAACAGATGTTTGTCTTTTCCTTTATACTGTAAAATGATTTTGCGTTCTCATTATTCTCCTTTGGATTTATTTACGTTCACTCGCATTATTTATATGAGGCAGGGTGGCAAAAAATGTTAGTTCTAATTTAGTTTGTTCCCTTATACGAGGATTAATTCTGATCTTTTATTATTTCAATATTTTCATTTTAAACATTATTATTTTCTTATATCTTCTATATTCTTATATACCTATTAAAAATATTAAATTATAACTAGGGGCCCCTGTTGAGTAATTATATTTCAAGTTGAAGTCAAATTTAAAGTTTAAAAAAAAACAGTAATTTACGTACTGACATAGACTTCGCACGATATAGCAGAAACCACTCGTGTTTAGTAAAAAGAATTAAAATAAATACACGTCCCTCATATACTGCTTTGTTTCCGATATATTCCCTATAGTTAGTGGCATTTAGTGATAAAATTACTAAAAAATAAAAACTTTTGTCATTAAAGAGGTATGTATATGTATACCTACATAATACATAATTTTAATAAAAATTATATTATTACTACAAATAACCAAAATTTAGAAACAGTTACTTAAAAAGATAAAAATGAAGAATTCAAGTGATTTGTTTTTTTGTTGTTTTTATATTTTTTATTTTAGATGAATTTGTTTTTTTGTTTTTTTTGGCATATGTACATAGATTCATTTGCAAGTACAAAATGTAAAATATAATAACTGATTGGTTTGCTTTTGTTTATTATTTTCATAAGATCTCACTTATACATAATGTATTTGCTGAATAATAAAATCATATGAGTACAAAATTTTCAACTGTGTGCGCGTTTTTGTTTTATATATACATCTTACATAATATTATATCAGAAGTTCATTAAGGAGTAGCAGAATCGAAATAAAATGAAAAGGTGTCTACTGCGCAGGACCTTAAATGCTTGTCAATTATAATTATAGATTACATTACAATAATATAAAATATTATTAACATTTTTGTCAGTAATAATTTGGAGTTACAAACATTATTATTTTTTATTAATTAAATATTAAATTATAGTAAACCAAAATATTTATTATATTGGTATACGATTATAAAATAATACTGAGAACAACATCTATTTACAAATCACAGAATTTTAAGAATATGATAACTCTGTTTTAGTTAGGTCTCCTAAAAATCTTATGCATAGTTGATATAATTTAGAAAATAATATTGTTAAATATTTCAACGAAATTTTTTTCGAAATTTTTTTTTTAAATTATTAACTTTTTTTTTTTTTAATTTCAACCAACTTTTTTTGTTACTCTCTTTTGTTTACTATATTTTTTCTTTTTCTTACACGTAAAATTCTTATTATCGTTTATTTCTTACAATTTTTAACAAATTTTCATATGAATTTGTGTGCAAACAAATGAATCCATACATGAGTTCATATACCTTTTATGGATATACTTTGGTTGAATGGTTATTGAAATGGGTATTTTGTTGAATTGAAGCAAATTGAAATAAACAAGTCAAGTTAATTAAGGCAAATATAATAATTAAGAAGAGAATAATAATCAAAAATCACTTTTTTTATTAAAAAAATATTTTTTCTTGTTTATAAAAATTAATATTATAAATTTTATAATACAATAACAAAAAAAAAAATTTTTTTAATAAAGTAAAAAAAAATATTTTTTTAAATGAAGAAAAAAAAAATGACTCAACTTACACGCGATGTGCGATATCAAAATGACGTTTTAACCAACTGAGCTAACAACAGATTAAAATTATTTCATCAAAATGCAAACATAAAATAATATTTTGATCCACACAAAATGCAATAAAATAAAATGAGATATGTACAATACAAACGCATACAATCAGAGTACTCGTGAAAAAGAAATTGTATATATATATAAGATGAATACTCAGAGAATGCGTATTCTACTCTAATATTGTGTATTATGTAAACCAATCAATGCAGGCCTTTTGAAAGCAATTTATAAAAATAGTATTAGATTAGATAACCCGCTGCTATTAATACATATAGGCTAGTGTCACACTCATATGATTTTTAAACTCTCTCCACTCTTCCACAACCATATCATACATATATAAATCTAAAAATTTTCTGTAACCGAATAGCTACATACATACAATATGTTTAAAAGCCTATTATCCTTATAATTTTTTATCCTACTAATAACTATTTGTAAACCTTACAGGAGCTTAGAAGGCAAAACTTGTATCTTTTCGTATTCCGACATTTAGTTTCCAATGATCAAGAGATTTATTGAAAACAAAATATAGCAAGTGCACAGTTAATTGAATTGTATCAACCAATATCGACCTCTTCTTCAGCAAAGATTATAATCTCTAAAATATTTAAAATAAATTTAAACTTTAACAAGGTATGTAATAAAAAAAAACTTAAATTAAAAATTTAATTAAAAAAAAAAATAAAGTAGCGAATTAAATATTTAAGTTTCCGGTTTTGGTAATGGAATTATTTTTAATTCATTATTACAATATTATATTGTGCACTATAAAATCGATTTATATAATTTTTCCTATACTTTCCAAATTTGAATTTAACTTCCGTTTTCAAAAATAAATTTTTTTAATGCTTTCAAAAACAAAAATCCCAACTATCAACCCACCTACACCAGTATTAAAAAATATTGTAAAACTAAATACGAAGATTTTTATGGACAACTACAAAACTACCTTTGAGTATTTAATCAAAAATAAATACGATGATTTCAGTTATATTTCAAATTTTTCAGCTTTATAAAAGATTTTTGATGAGATTTTTGATGATCAGATGCTAAAAAGTGTAAAATCGACATATATTTAATAAAAAAAAATTATGGCACGTGAATAATAATTATTAGCCTCGATAAAAATATTGATTTTAGTTAAAAGATATTTTCTAAGGTCTTTAATTAGAAATGTAATACGAAATTTTATGGTGTGACCTTCAAAATTCAAAAACATTGAAAAAATCGTTATTTTTTTTTTTTAATTTTCTACATTTTTCCATTTGTTTTTTTAGTGTTTTATGTTACAAAATGTTAAATTTATCGAAAAAAAAAACTATTAAATTTCGGGAACGTGACTTTTTCGCCATTTTCTTAGGAATATTTGGGAGTTTTATGACCCCAAGAAAATAAACATAATAAAAAAGTCAATAGAATTTATAACAAAGTTAAAACAAAAAATTACGGAAATAATCAAAGAAATTAGATTTTAAGAGTTTTTATCACCCTTCAAAATGCAAAAACGTTTAAAAAAATAGATTTTTTTGATTTTTGACATTTATTTTATAATTTGATAGGATTTTATTAAACACCATAAATAAGTAGCAGTCATTTTAAATTAATTATTGATTTAAAATATGAATAATATTGTATGGTGTGGTCTTTAATGGCACTTAAGCCCGAAATTCGGATTCGATTTTTTTTTAACTGAATCGATTCAATTCACCTGCTCTACACGGTTTAGTTATAATGAAGAAATATTTGTTTGATTTTTTTTTGACTAGATTAAATCGTTAAGTAATAATAAATAGAAGGGTGCTCGCTCCTACTACCTAATCTACATGGCGTATTATAATTAGAACCAATTGTCGAAATTTTGTTAAGTAATAATTATATCTTTTTCTCCAAATCACTTCATCGAACACGTAAATTCAGAGAAAAATTTATCCTTTCGAAGATAATAAAATTTATGAGAAAACTTATTTCAACCATCAATTTTAGTGTATAAATTTTAATAAGTAATAAAAATAGAAAAATGATTGTAGAAATTTTTTATGGAAAAGTTTTTCCACGTTAATTTAGTTTATTTTGACAATCATAAGGAACTCTGATGGGATACAAAACATGATTATACAAGTGTAGTACTAATGTTGTTTAGAAATTTCTTCTTGTTTAGGAATTTGAATTTCAAGTAATGAGGGAATATACTGTTTTAAGTTGGTTGTAGCATTATTAGTGCTAATTGATTCTGTTTGACTAGAAATGTTTTTTCGAGTGTTAGATGTTATTGAATCATTTCCTAGAATAGCTACAATTATCAGTTCTTATAGAAGGTTTAAACGGTAAAGTATTATGTTATGTACAAACGGATTGTGTTGATTAGTGACTGAGTGAGATTTACTGTAAAATTTAATGGGGTCGTGTTAGTGTTATCTGGTGTTTGTGGTTTAGTTTCATTGAACAAAGAGTGTTTTGACATATTACTTTTTTTCTTATTAAGAAAATCATTTGAAATTTTATTATTTGTTATTCTATTATTATTAACCCTAGATATATTTTTCGGGTTTTTGTTAACATTACTACTGTTTTTAATGTTATCATTGATGTTATTCTTATTATGATTATTTTTTTCTTTAATTTTTGATTTATCTTTATCTTTACTATTTTTTTTATAACTATTATTATTATCATTATTAATCTCATTTATTTCTTTACTTAAATTTTGTTTTCTGTTACTATTATTTTTTTAAATTTTTTTTTATCTGAATTATTGTTTTTGTTACTAATTTTTATATTTTTCGTAATATCTGAATCCCAAATAATATCAGATCCAATTTTTTCTTTACAGTTGCAACTCTTAGTAGATACTCTATGGCCTGGAGTACTTTAACAACATTTTTTAATTCTAATATATCAGCAGTGACAGCCTTGTTGAGGTTATAACTCTGTTGTACTGTTTCCTGGATAAATTCAATTTTGTTCTGTAGTGGTACGTCAAGATTTTTAACTTCTGCTGCTAAAGTTGCGTTGTTTTCTTTTAATAACAGCTCTACTGTTTTTGGAATTGTTTGCCTTAGCTCATCGATGTGGTCTATGAGAAGATTGTGCATTTTTTGTTCCTTATTATTATTTAGATTGCTTAATTTATTATTGATTATAACAAAAGACTTTGTTATGTCATCGAAACTATTTGTATTTGAATCGATGATATTCGACATCTTTTGAATTATCCCATTCTTAGCCTTATAAAATTTTGAAATTTTTGAGCTAATTTGATCATACATAGCTCTTGGAAAGGACTAATAATTTTGACAATCTGAACAAATAAAATATCTTTCTAATGAGTGGTGGTAAAAGCCTCTACCATGCACCATGTATTTTTTTACCATAGAAAGCCTGACATTTGACAATCTTCGATTTATTGTCACAGTTAAGACACAATTCCAAGTCACATTTGCCTGCCATTATTGTTTTAATTAATTTTTTTTTGTTTATGTTTTTTTTTTATATGTAATACTTTATGCTTTATTAATAAATTTGTTTGTGGGTCATTAACTTTATTTTTTTTTCTTTGTTCTTTAGTGAATTTTACTTGATTTGAAATTAAAAAAAAACGAAGAATTGTAAAACAAGCAAAGAATTTTAAATATTAAAATAGTTCACAACTAAACCGATTTTATTATTATATTTTTGTTTTGGTGAGTTCTTTTTTTTTATATATATATACATTAAATTACACTTAGTACTAACTAATTTTTTTTTCGTTATGATGAAAAGTATGAATGTTTGGGGTGACTGTAATTTGACAATTAGAGACAACATCATACCTCATGGTTTGGGATTCAAATATACTTTAAACAACCAAAGTTCATCGTTGGCCAACGATTTTATATCTTGCATCTCCCACAAATCCAATTAGTATATCACATATTTGTGAACACTATAAATAAGGTACAAAAATGCCTATACAAAATGTAGAGTCAAAATGAAAAAAATTAAATCATGTATTTTTGCAATTCAAGACTTTAACACACTAACTGCTGTTAAGCAGAGACTTAGCAACACACATAACAGATATTTTTTATTTTTTTTTTAATAAGTCAACTATTGGAAATCTACATCTGTTGTTGAGTGAATTCGCCATCATAATAGCATGCATACATTTTATTTCAATTCACTTTATTTTTAGTGATAACCAAAATTATCAACTTCGAAGAAAGTTTATCGAAAAAACAATCCATATCCAAAGTAGTCCTAATGTATAATTAAATTAGTAATATGAAATTTATTTTTGGAATCTAAAAAAATACATTTGGATAGACGAATGACATGGAAGTATTAAAATTTATAATTAGATTTAGATTTATTAATTTATTTAGTTTTATACATGTAAATATATAAACTATTACAATACTACTTACAATATTTTTTATATTCATTTTAGGGCCCTATTACACATCAATCATTCGTCAATCATTCATCCATATATTGTCAATCATTGACCGTTGATTGACCGTTGATTGATGAGAAATGATTGATGGTGGTTCTATTCTCATCAATCATGTCATCAATCATGCAAGCAAAATTCCCATCAATCATGTCATCAATCAGCGGAATTAAAAAAATGGCTTTTTGGGGAATGTTCAGATAAGGTTATAATATTAATTTGTGATGTAATTCTAAAAAGAATAATTTTTATATTAATTTGAATAATTATAGCAATTATTGTAAAAAAACGATTGATATATTATTCAAATGTGCAAAAAAATTTTGATATTATTATATACATTATGGCTTTGATAATGATATTTTTTTAATAACGTTTTTATTGTTTTCCACATTTTCGATTGGTAATTGCTTTTGAGAATTTTATTACTTATAAAGTTATTTTTAGTCATCATAAGAATTTGTTGAAATTGCTTTATTATATTGGTTCATTTTCCTAATTTTCATATTACGAAGAGAGCTATTACAACAAGCATTATTTTTATTATTTATCCTAATCGTTTTCATAAGGTGTTGGCTAATATTTTGTAGTTCATTACTACAAACAAATATTAGCTTTTTTATTTACACTTATTGTCGACATTATTTGACTATCAAAAATTACGTTACGAAACCTTCTTTTGTCATAATTAAGATAAGTAACAGTATCTATGTTTTCGCTTCCACCATTGTCCATTATAGTAATACTAATTCCTTGATGATCACAAATTTCAGCAGTTATCTTATTTCTATAATTTGTTACCACATAGTCGATCAAAATTTTACTAGTATTAGTTATTCTGGTCGGCTCATTTATAATTTGTTTAAAATTTAAATCATTGAAAATTTGCGCAATACTTAAACGAGGTATTGTGTTTTTTGTCCAGTCAATGTTGAAATCATCCATCATTTATATAAGAAATATATAAAAATAAACCGCTCAAATTTGAACGTAAAGTCACGTAACATGCTTTATTTATAATAAATAAGTTGATCATACACAAGAACATTTAAAAATCTAGCTGAACATCAACTATGGGATGTTTTCTTGGCATTGTTGTTCATCAGTAAAAAATACAGCATTGACATACCTTTCAGATTGAGAATCTCTTTAATATTTAAAATATTTTATTTATTATTTCATTTATTTAGTTTTGTTAACTATTTACAGTGTACAATTATAACATTATTTGTAATTATAACAACTCATTTGTATCATCTATTTTATACAATTATATTTAATTCTAATCTATTTTAACAATTCATTTATTTATCTATTAGTTAAGTATAATAATTCATTTGTATTGCAGAATATTCCAATCAACTGATTCATTCAAGTATTTAATTATAAGCCTTTCTTATATTTGACAAATTTTTTTTCCATTTTCAAATTAAGTGGTAAATTATTAAACAGTTGCAGACCCTTATACACAAGCATATATGTTTTAGATTTATTAATAAAGTTCAACCTAAAATCCGAAATATTTCATAAATAGTAGTGATGAACATCATCTACATAAATCAGTCTACTTTTTAAATAAATTGGCATAATTTTATATTTTATTTTATATACAATTATCAGAACATTCATTTTTATTCTTTGGGGCACACTCATCCACTTTAATGTTCTCAGCATGAAGGATTTTGAAGTAAATTTACTAAGTTTTAATATTTTTCTCATCCCTCGGTTTTGCATTTTTTGTAATCTGTTCATAATTTCAGCATTAAACATGAACAGTATTGAAAATGTGGTTTTATTATCACATTAAATATTGTGATTGCACATTAATATCGATAAATTTTTTCTTATTTTTGAAATGAAGTAAAATTTTTTATTAATTTTTTTACATATATATATTCGAGATGTTGTTTAAAGCTCAATTTATCATATATTACTAAACCTAAATATTTAATTTCATTAATAATATCTATTTCTGCATTTTCTATTAAAATTTTATTATTCAAAACAGTATTAATAACCATACATTTCGTTTTGCCAGTGTTCAATTTTAACTGATTTTCTATAAACCATTCACTTAATGTTTTTAAATCGTCATTTGTTTTTGAAGTACATTCTTCAATGAAGAGAGAGATAATAAAGAGAGATATTATCTAAGATAATGATCTAATAGATTTAAAATAGAGAGATAATAAAGAGGATATTGTTAACACTGGGTACGGATTTACCCATAACAAATTTATAGACATCCAAAACAGCTATCATAATATAGCATAGTTCCATAAAATTTTACCAGCTATTGTATCCTATAGAAATATCTTCTAAAAACTAATATACATATTAAGATTAAATATTTAAATTCACATGACGAATTAAGCATTATTATTTTTAAAAAAAAATTTTATTTTGGTAAGAATTACTCTACGCTAAGCAATATACATGCAGGAGTACCACAGGGAAGCATTCTAGATCCCGTTCTAAATTTAATCTACACCAGTTATATACCAGAACTAGAAGATGCAACGATGGCAAATTTTGCAGATGATACTGCAGTATTAGCGGTTGGTAATAATATAAACGAAGCAACAAATAAATTGCAACAAGCAAACAACAAAATTTCCTTATGTTGCAAAAGGTGGAGAATTAAATTAAACTAATCCAAATCCACACAAGTTAATTTTACAAACAAAATAATAGAATCGCCCATAGCGGTCACAATAAACAATGTCGTTATACCATATCAAAATTCAGCAAAATATCTTGGTATGACACTTGATGCAAGCTCAGATGGAAAGATCATGTACCAAGAAAAATAGACAATAGTTAGAACTGAAATAGAGACATCTTCGCTTTCAGCATATAACAAAGTTTTAATTTACAATCAAATATTAAAGCCAGTCTCGGCATACGGTATTCAAATATGGGGTTGTGCTAAACAACTTCATATTCAAACTATCCAAACGTTCCAAAACAAGGTGTTGCGAAACATTGTTAATGCTCCCTGGTATGTTCGCAATTCGGACATTCATAGAGATTTTAAGATCCCTATCATAAAAGATGAAATCAAAAAACTGGCAATACGTCAGAAAATTCGTCTTTCTCAAAATATTAATACTGAAGTTTTACGATTAGCTGACAGTCAAAACTTTGTTAAACGTCTTAAACGGACGAAATCGCTCGAAGTGTGTTAGAAAAAAATCTTTTATCTCTCATAAATTCCTAATGGGATTGTGATTGATCAAAGAAATCTGAAGTAATAGAGCCAAAACTGTATTAATGGTTAGTCTAAAAGACTAGTTTTAATATAAACAAAATGATAGTAATTTTCGTGCGCTACAGTCCTTCACTTCGTTCCCCCCGGAAAATAGAACGATAAATGAAGACTCTTTTGATGATTTTCTTCTATCTGGAAAGAAAAAAAAAATGTTGGTAAGTTTTGCTAAGCCGATAAGCTTTAGGGAATAATCCAAAATGCAGGATCAATAGTGTATAATATGTTCAGATCTAATTTTTTACATTGTATAATCAATATTGCGTACCACCTGTTGTAATATCCTTTTCGAACTTTCATTGCAGTTGAAAATCTTAATTTTTGTCTCTATCATAAAAATTAAAAAATGTATTAGATGGCGTACTTACAGTGTTATCTATTTCAATCTTAAAGAAAAAAAATACAATGAAATTAAATAAAATAAAAATAATTTACTTTCTGTTTCCTTGCAAAGTAAATTCTTAAAAATAATATTCAGACATGAGACAAAAAAGGCTTAAAGACATTTCATTTAATTTATTTGAATTTATTTGAAACGTTTATTACCTGATTACAATATTTAAGTGTTAATTTTTATACGCCTTTGGGAGACCAGATTGAGATTCTAGAAATTTTTCAATTTCCTTGTTATTTCATTTTCACTTTCTTATATTTTCGCTATTTTACAACAACGCCATAAATATAATGTTTTTAACTTTTTTTTTGTATTCTTTTAATAGGATTTTGTAATAAATTAAATTTAATCATTTTCAAAATTTTGTTTTATGATTTTCACGTTTTCAATTTGAAAATTTCTCTGCCATTAAAGATGCCGGTATAATATTTCATTTATTATAAAACTTTTTTTTTTTTGATAATAAAAATAGGTTTGCGTCTTGAATTCCATAATTTTTCAATTTTTATAAAACCGTTTAAATAATAATTATTTTTATTTTTTGAATTAAATTTATTAATGATATTTTAAGATTTAAATAATTTTTTAAATGTCAATAAAAATATTATAAATTAAATTAACATTACGTTATGGCCATATGCCAGTTAGCTTAGACAAAAATTATTTCTGTTCTCAATCATTTTTGTTATCTTTTTTTTTTAATATATTATAAAAATTTATGAATCGAAATAAAAGAGGTGATTTTATTACATTTTAAATGTTCAGGAACTGAATTTGATTTGGATGATAGCTCCAAGCATATGATATCATATATGAGTATTTTGTCTTCGGCTTAACATATTATAATATGATGTTTATGACATTAAACAATCAACAAAAATAAAAAATCACCGGGCTAGAATGTTTCTACAAAAACATAATATATAAATTGATGGTTTGGCTTTTATTATTTTGATAATTGTTTACAAATATGCTTTGATATTAAACTATAAATAAAATTCATTCTGTAGATATATTTTCAGTTACCAAAATAAGTATATTTTAATTATTAAATTTAATTAATGTACCACAATATAAATAAATTATATATAACAAAAGAGTTTGTTCAAATATATTCAATAACAAAATATATACAGATTCTTTCCAATTATTATCGCAATGTTATAAAATATACAGAGAAAACGTTAACACCCCCGTAGGATTTATTATACAAATCTATGTATAAAAAATTCCTTTTCTATTTATATCTAAAATACAATCCTGTGTGACAATAATAAAGTCATGAATTTCAATTTTAATTATGCTAAGTTTTTTCGTCTGGATGAAGAATAAGACTTTGAAATACATACTTGTATTTAACTCTTCAAACTACACTAACGATCTAATTAAACCACACAAAAACAAATTTCTATATCATAAAATTTTATTACTTTCATCTAAATATATATATTCGAATATTATATTTCCGGTTGTGGCTGCCAACAATATTTAGAATATCCTTAAGGAATTTCACTTTTTTTAAGATAAACTTACATTTCTTGTTGAACCCTTAAACAACCATTGTATGCATAAATGGAATCAAGATTTAAAAAAAACTAGTTAAATACCCGTTACTACGTAATTTTTTGCTACCGTTATATATAGTGAAAAATCAAAATTAGAGCATTCTAAGTTGTACTGCGTTATAACTTATCAAAATCAAAAATTCCCCTATCAATAATATTTTAGTAATATGTAATACTTTAGTTAAATTAGTAGATTAGCAGACAGACTATATACAGTACGCGCTGCTAACCGAAGGAGATTTAGATTTAGTAGTTACAGATAGGGGAGGGTACGTATGTAGTAGCTTGGATTTTCATACAATTTTACTATCTATAATTGAAAATTACACTCCAAAAATTCTAAAAAAAGATAAATTATCGGAACCTTGGCTAGATAAGGAACTAAGATCTCTGCGTAATCGAAGAAATAATTTATATAAAAAAATTAATTTGATAGGTGTTCCGACTGCTGAATTAATTGATGAATATAAAGTACTAGCTGCGGAATTTAAAAAAAAATCCATCATAGCATATGACACTTACATTCAGAATATTGGAAACTCTATTTTGTGTAACCCGAGAAAATTTTTTGAATTTGTTAATACAAAGCGTAAATCGTCAGGTTATCCAAATTCGATGTCCTTTAATGGCACAATCTCATCTTGCCAGTTCCAAGAAATTTACCGTCAATCACAAACAGACCAAGAACTAGAAATCGTGAATTCCAAATTATTAACTAACATAATTCCTCTTATGCATAACCTAGCTTTGTCATCTGTGGACGTTTTTACAGAAATAAATAACTTAGACATAAAAAAAGGTCATGGTCCTGATCTTCTTCCGCCGATATTTTTGTATAACTGTATTTTCAATTTAACTGCTCCACTTACCTTAATTTTTAACAGATCCCTAACATTAGGCATTTTTCCACTAATTTGGAAAACATCATACCTAATACCAATTCCCAAAAAAGGTGACAAAACTCTAATTGAAAATTATAGAGGCATAGCAATTCAGTCGACTATACCCAAGTTATTTGAAAAACTCGTGACAGATAAAATAACACCTATAATTAATCCAAATCTTAACCAGGAACAACACGGTTTTAGAAAAGGCCGTTCTACTACCACTAATTTAGTGATATTTACATCGGAGGTACTATCTCTTATGGAAAAAGGCCTACAAATTGACACAATATATACAGACTTTAGCAAGGCATTTGATCGAATAAATCACGATATACTAGAAATAAAACTGGCAAAACTAGGTATCAGTGGCACTATGTTAAATTGGATAAAATCTTATAATACCAAAAGAGTTCAATTGGTTAAGTTTCAAGGTATTACGTCTAAAGCCATTTATGTCTACTCTGGGGTACCCCAAGGAAGCCATTTAGGACCACTTCTCTTCAATATATACATTAGAGACCTTTCTAATTGCTTATCTGGCATATCTCACCTTTTTTATGCTGATGATCTCAAATTATACCACATTATTTTAGTGATTTTTGCTTCCTCTAGTCTAAACTTAAATGCTTAGAAAAATGGTGCTCTGAAAACATGCTCGACCTCAACGTTAGTAAGTGTTACGTCATGAGCTTAACTCGTAAAAGATCTACATTTTTATATAACTATACTTTGCATAGCCTCAACTTAGAGCGTGTAGATCATTTTAATGATTTAGGAATCATCTTGGATAATAAATTAAATTTTTATCTCCACTATGAAACAATGGTATCAAAGGCCAACAAAATGCTAGGTTTTATCAAAAGAAGGGCAAGAGAATTTAATAATATATGGGTAACAAGAACTTTATTCTGCTCCCTAGTGCGTTCAATCTTAGAATATGGTTGTATTATCTGGAATCCCACCTTTCTAATCCATAGTACAAGAATTGAATCAATCCAAAAACAGTTCCTTCTCTTCGCACTAAGACATCTATATAATCCCAGAGACTTTAATAACCTTCCACCTTACACTGAAAGGCTCTATTCTATAAATTTACTGAGCTTAAACTCGCGTAGAATTTTACTTTCAAACTGCTTTACATTCGACGTTTTATCTGATAAGGTTGATGTTGACCTTATTAAATTAATAATCAGAATCAATAACGATGTTAGACCTACAAGACACACCAAATATCTAATCGAAACAACACATAGAACTGAATATGGTAAAAATGAACCCATCAACAGGTGTTGCATACTATTTAACCAGTTCAGCTCCCTTTTCCATGACACACTTTCAAAAAATGCTTTCAAATCTAAATTAATTAACAGTCTCAAACAATTGTAGATAATGTATCAAATCCTAAATTAATATATAATTATAACTAACATTAACTTAATAATTAATTATCTCATATTAAAAATTAACTAAAATAAAATGTAATATTAATCTCTAAATTTTTTTCTCTCTCTCTTTCTATCTTTTTTTTTTTTTTTTTTTTTTTTTTTTCTCCTATTACTCCGCGTGGTAGCATAGGGCTTCGATAGTGAACCTCCATTCCTCTCTGTTGAGTACTACTTCCTTAATATCGTCCCAGGTATAATTGTTGACTGTTAATTCTTGATCGATTGTGCGTCTCCATGTGTTGTATGGTCTGCCGGGTCTCCTTTGTCCTTGTGGATTCCACTCTAGAGCTCTTCTTGCTATATCACTTTCTGATTTCCTTAGTGTATGACCTATCCATTTCCATTTTTTCCTATTTATCTGTCTGTTGATAGGTTCTTCTCCAGTTATCATCCATAAATCTTCGTTGCTAATTCTTGCCGGCCAGAATATTCTGCATATAATTCTCAAGCACTTGTTGATGAATACTTGTAGCTTCTGTTTGATTCTGACCGAAGTGAGCCATGTTTCACTGCCATATATTAATGTTGACTTAACACATGCTCTGAATATTGTTAGCTTTGTTGTTCTCGATATTTGGTTGCTCCGCCATATCTTCATTAGGCTCCCAAATGTTCTTCTTGCCTTATTTATACGGCTGTTGACATCTTCTGTTGCACCTCCTCTTGATGTTATAATGCACCCCAGGTAGTTGAATTCTTCTACGTATTCTATCTGTTGTCCACTCACTGTTATTGGCTCACTGTAACTATTGTTTGTCCTCATTGCTTTGGTTTTCTCGATATTTAATTCCAGTCCCGATTTCTTTGCTTCTTCCTGTAATCTGTTGACTTTGTTCTGTAGGTCCCTTTGATTTTTTGATATGAGGCATACATCATCTGCGTAATCTAAGTCTTCTAAGTTTCCGAAGAGATCCCATTCTATTCCGTTTATTCCAGTGCAAACTTCTCTTAGAATGTCGTCTAGTATTGTGTTGAAGAGAAGTGGAGATAGTGGACATCCTTGTCTAACTCCTATATTGGTGTAGAATGGATCACTGATCTTACCTCTGTGTTGAACTGTTGTCTCTGCATCTTCATACATCGCTTTGATGATGTTGATGATTTTTTCAGGAACTCCTTTCTTTGTAAGTGTTCTCCATATTGCGCATCTCTTGACTGTGTCGAATGCTTTCTTAAAATCTATGAATAGTAGATATAGTGGGGCATTCCATTCCACTGATTGTTCAACTATGACCCGTAAAGTATTTGCCTGGTCTACACAGCTTCGGTTTGGTCTGAAACCTGCCTGCTCTTTCCGTAGTATTGGTTCTAGTACTTCTTCTAATCTTTTCTTTATAATAATTGCTATTATCTTATGAATAGTATTTAGAACCGTGATTCCTCTCCAGTTGCTGCAATTTGCCAAGTCTCCTTTCTTAGGTATCTTGACAATCATTCCTTTCTTCCATGATGGTGGTATATTCTCTTCTATCCATGCTTTCCTGATGTGGGGTTCAATTGTTTTTGCGAATAAGTCAGGGTCCAGTTTGGCTATTTCTGCTGGAATTCCATCTTCACCTGTTGCTTTGTTGTGCTTCAGGATATTGATTGTAGCTTTGATTTCTTCTATATTTGGAGCTTGAGTAGATATTGGCAGTCCCTCAGTTGGGTAGATATTTGCATTGTCTCTGTTTCTTATGTCTGCTTCATTATTTGTACTTTCTTCGTTGCTCAGTTCTTGGAAATGTTCTCTCCATCTCTTTAATTGATCCTCTAAGTTTGTGATGAGCGCACCATTTTTATCTTTAATTGGTTTGTTTTGTTGTTCCGACTGGTTAGTTAAGTTCTTGATTATGCGATGCAATTCTCTCAGGTTATGTTGCTGTGCTGCTTTTTCTGCTTCTCCGGCTCTTTCTATCTAATATATTAAAATAATGCAAATCAATAAAATGTATAATTAGTATATTTATCTCTTAATAAGTAAATTCCTGCTAATGTAAAAAAAAAAGGTAAAAGTAGAAGAGAAGAAAAAAAAAAAAAATTAACTAGATTTGATTTGATCGAAAATAATTTTTTATATATTTATTGTATATATGTAATCTATGTATTATTATAATTATTATGTATCATTTTTTTTTTTTTTTTTTTTTGTCAATACCTTGTAGGTAATAAAATAAAATAAAAATAAAATAAATAATTGGATTGATATAGATTGAAATATTTAATCAACAAATATTTCATTAAAAACTATATTTCTAACAGTTCTATTCTCTTCGGTGACAATTTTCAAATGATTTATATTCCCAGTAGTGCGCAAAATCCCGACATATAGTTGTCCATGTGAAAACCCTGGTGCATCAAGTAAAATACCAACCTTATTGAGAGTTTGACCTTGCGCTTTGTTGATGGTTATTGCAAAGGCAGCTCGGACGGGAAACTTGCGTCTTACTGTTTTTTTTTTTTTATAAATCAGGAAAACCAAAAAATTAAAAACTACTGTTTTTTTATTTTAAAATACAAAAGACTACAATATCAAATATCAATAAATAGATATAGGATATATTCATATATTACATAGGTACGTTTATTTTTTTTTTTAAATAAAAAACACTAAAATATTAGAAATAAAGTAAACTTAATATAGCTATTGTTTTTTATTTAAAAAATTAGGTACTAACGATTAGGTACCGTTTAGACATCAAGATTTTGTTTATACTATTGAAAGTTTGACTGTCCTGTAAACGTTGTTCCACAAATTTTGACATCCGACTTTGTTTAATGAAAAAATGGAATATTATCCTATTATCATCAAACATTTTTGAAACAAAAAATGCTGGAAACTAATTTTTTCCTTTAAATCGAAATCGACTCTTGTCATTTGTTAAACTTTTTGTTTAATGTTTGTTGTGTTTGATTATTTTTGTTGTTATATTGATTGTTATAAATAATAGTATTGATAATAACAATTAGTAGATACTAAACTACCTACATTTATAAGATTTTGTCTGCTTTTTCTTAATTGTATTTTTTATTTATTTAAAAATTTAATAGGTAAATTTTTTTTTCATTTTGTTGTATTTTTTATTTTTTATTTTATTTGTTTATAATTTTTAATTTCTCTATATTTAAAATCATTGTTTTTTATTTGAGCCAAACAAACCTTAAATAAATAAATAAGTAACTTTTATCAAATAAAATCTTATGTGTAAACGTTGCTCTAAATGCTAACACTTATGCCAACACTTATATGTAGTTGATTATATAAATTGATTAAAGTTTTTTGATTATTTTTCATAAAAAAATACATTATAACTTACGCTAATAAATGTAGTCAAAAAATTATTTTAAAATATATTTTTCAAGTAAATAAGAATGTATTCAATAGCTTTGAAATTATTATTATAAATATTTTTAATCCATTTTGTTTTAGAAGGGGAGGAAACAGAAAGAATTACGTGTGCTCAATCGATATTTATTTGTTTTTTTTGTTGTTATTTTTTCTTTTCTCTTTCGTTTGGGTTAAAGAAATGTATCCATAAAACAAAAACAATTCTCAGTAGATTGAAATAAGAAGGGGAAACATTATGTACATAAATTATATAAAGCCGCACACGCATCTACTATCAAAGGATAGTAGGTAAAGGATCCATTTATAAGAAAATGCACTGGAATAAAATTTTATAATTTGTTAATGATTGGTTACCATTTTTCTAGTCGATTTCCAAAATTGTAAGAAATAGAAAGTAATAAGAATTTAATTTGTGAGAGAGAGATTTCAAAACACAAAGTGGGAAAAAAATTATCGAACAAATATCGAGATGTGTTACAATTTAAAAATGCATAGCAATAAAAAAACATTATTTATTCAAATTTCCTTCCTATTTATAAATTCTAATATTATTAATAATTAATAAATTATCATTGATTATTACATGGAAAAATTTAATTTTGAAGGAAATAATAAAAATGCATCGAGTCATTCATAAAAAAAACGATTGGTTCTTGGTATTCTTTTTAACTACCTGTTTCAATACCTGAAAAAATTTATATATTGAAAATACATCAATTATAATCTGTTTGAAATAAAAAAAAATTTTACTTCCCTTATAAGACAATAAAAGAAAATAATATGATGTTTAAGAAATAAGATATGTTTTTGAAACCAATATTATGTTATGTAGGTACCTGGATCGATAGGAAAAGTAGAAAATGGTAACATCGAACTTTCTTCCCCTTTCTCGATGTATGCGTGGTAAATGATAATCATTTTGTCAAAATTTTATGACAACTGTGAACCTCTGAAAGAGTTCAAGTTAGATATAATTCGGAGTCTTATGAATACTTCATAAAATACTAAAAAAATTACTACAAAAAAAAAACCATTCAAATAAATAAAGAAGCCGTATATTGAATCATCTGTACGTGAAACTGGTTCTAGTCACCAAACAATAAAGCCTTCGTCGGTGTGATCACTGCAGCAAAAAAGGTCATCAAAGATAAACCAGTTGGATGTGCTCAACATGTTGAATTCCCAAGACTAAAAGTTGATTTAATGATTTTCGTCAGTAAATACATCTTTATTATGTTGTATAGGATGGTGTGGTGTATCAGTGTATCAATGTATCGGTATACCATGTCCTTACACTTAAGGATATATGTATATATTTTTTATTTTTTATTTGAAATGAATGAATTAAACAAAATGTAACCAAAAAATATTTACATTTCACTTTATTTGAACCCCTGAGCCTCAAAGAGTTAAAAGTTTTGTTTAAGTTTCCACTGTTTATGTTATGAGCAACCAATAAATCGATATCTTGTGGGTCTATGTGCATTTGAGCTCTCATTCTAGTATCATCAATACGCTTTTTTCGAAATATTTTATTTAATTCAGGAAACATGTTGCGGCTGTCTTTACGTGACAAGTTTTTAAGTCTGTTCTCCCATACTAACTGTTTATTTCAATATTAATTTGTTGTTTTAGTAATGTGTTGATGTTTTTAAGACTTTTCTATAAAAATAAAGAACATAAGTAATGAGTCTGTTTTGTTCAATAAATTCATTCTGATTAACTATATTTTCAAATTATAAAGTACATTTCCAATAATAGTATAACAGTTGAAATCGATCGCAGTTTTTGCGCTAAATTTATAAACAAACTCAGAGCTTTTATTTTACTTTATTTCACATTTAAAAAGTTTCACTTACAAGCTAAGGCATATTTAATAAAATATGTCAATAACTTACAATTGTAAAACAGTATACTAACAATAATAGTACAAAAAAAGAGAAAAAAAAACAAATATTTTATTCATTTAAATGGAAACGCTTTCTATTCATTTTATTTCAAAAGAAAATTTATTGCAATTCGTTTATAATTCGTGCACTAAACAGTAAAACGTGGTAGCTCTATCTACACAACACAAACAGGAAAATAGGATTTCATTTCAATCGATTTTACCACTTGTTACAACAAACAACAACTCTTACAACTAAAATGCAAAAAAAAAAAAAAAAACCAATAAACTATTCACAAATTCAACTTTACAAGCTAAGAGTATGTTTTTTTTTTTATTAAAATAACACGAAATGATTAAAAATAACAGAAGCATTACAACTGGTCAATAATTAAACAACTCTAATCAAAGAATAGAATTTTAATTGTGCTCTTAAAAAAAGTGAAAAATTTCTGAGAACTACCAGGAAAAAAAAAATAGTAAAAAACAAACGAAAATAAAATTGAATTTAATTTTATATTCGTTAGCTTTAAAATATCCTCTTCCTGAAAGGATATTGAAATGTTAAAAAGAATTGTGAAAAATAAAAATGAAAAAAATAGAAGAGAAAAATAGTTTTTTTTGTTTTTTTTTTTTTCTCATTCAATAAAATCGATAGGTGAATGATGAAGTTGAAAAAAATCAAGGATTATCGTTTTTTATCTTCAGATATTTTTAATTCGAACAAATTTTCAAGTGCTAGGAAGGTGTTCAATTTAATGAAGTTAATATTAAGAAAAGTTGAAAAGAAAAAGGAAAAATCGAACACGTTTACAGATTTTAATTAAAAACCTGGAATGTTAAAAATTTTCTTTTATAATTCATAGAAAATTTATTTTTTACCTTGGTATTCACTTCTTTTTTTTTTTTAAAAAAAAATTTAGAATATTAAAAATTAAAGAATTTTTTAATGATAACACCATATTCATGTAGGTTGTTATGATTTTTAATAAAGTTTTTTTTAATTATGTGTGAAAGGTTCATTAGATTAGATTATGTTTAAATATATAGTGAGTGAGGGTCTGGCACCTCCACAGCCCTAAAAATGCTTATTGGGATTTCAGTTTTATTGTAAATTTATTTTTCTACTAAAAAATTTAATTTTGTTAAAGAATAGCATTAATGCAAGGAATAGTCGATATCATCAATGAAAACATAAAATAGCATTAAAAATTAACATGGATTTTGCGGCCAAGTGCGGCTTCTCACCATTTCCCCATTTTTTTTTTTGTGTTTCTGCAATTTGAATTTTTTATAGGTTAACATTAATATTTTCAATTCAATGAACATCTCTTACACCATTCTTTCAACATGAATAATGACCAAATGAGTAAATCGTAATTTGATTGGAAGTTTAATATGCCTTTACTGTAACTTACTTCAATCGTAATATAAACTGAATCTTCCAATAATGCCAAATTTAATTCAAATTAAAATAACTTATCAAATATTTAGTTTAGGACCATTGAATAAAATAATACAAAATGATTAATTATTTAAAAATACAATTGTTGTTACGTAATTCACCACAACAAATAAATTTTAAAAAAAAATAACGAAAAAAAATCTATTAAAAAATGACAGTCTCAAAAATAAATCTCCCTAAAAAAAAAAAATATCTTCTGCAAAATAAAAAAAACAGCAAAAAAAAAATGTTTAAAAGAACAGTCAATTAACCTCCATTAACCTTGATATACGCCCATCAAAAATATAAAACAAATTGACTGAAATATAATACGAGCAATATTATAAAGACAAGACCAAGTCGAAGTATGCCGAAAATAAAAGACAAAAAAAAAAAAAAACATAGAAAAATTTACATCAGGTGCCATTACAATATTTTTAAAAGAACATAACATTAAAAACACACTTAAAAAAAATACAATTATTACCTTAATTTTTTTTTCTTCTCTTGTTTTATAACACACTGCTTTAAGGATAACAATTTTTAAAAGTAAACATTAAGTAAAAAAAAAAACAAATAAAGTAAAATTGAAAATTTAAATTTATAGCAATTTTTACCACAAAATTATTCACGAGGAATTTATATGTATGTATATATAAAAACAAATTTTGAAAACCTGTTCCTGTGATAGAACCAAAACAAAACTTTCCCACACGTTTTAAATTTTTTTTTTTTTTATTCTTTTGTGGTGCAGTGGTAAGCACATGTGCCTTGAACATGTCAATTTAATAATTTAAAATTTCTTATTATCAAGTGTCACTTAATTTTGGTGTAAATTTTTGGGTTTACCAATTTGTACTGAGACAGTACTGAGTCCCAAAATTGCAATACATCATCAAATCTCTAGAGAAGCAATAATCAATCGTCACAACCTTTGGAATCTTAGGTGATGTTATTTTTTTTTTACAAAACTCATTTATTTTTAAAAGAGAGATAAATATTCGAAATGAATTTTATTTTATTTAATTTTTATAAAACTTAGAATTAAATAAAATAGAAATAATTCAATAGAAAATTTCAGATCATTTTCTGATATCTGTTTTGTCAGATCATAGGTAAATATTTCATTTTGAATAAATTTTATAAAATGTTTTGTCTGCAAAACTTTTTTTTAAAAAAGGTATAGGTAAATATAATTTTTATAAAATAATTTAAATCATTAAATCTGAATTTGGCAATCTTGTTGCAATTTTATTGCACTTCGCATCTAAAATATTGAAATAGATTTTCATACTTGCATGAACAGTTTTTCCATACTAAAACTACTAAAAACTTGATCCGCACAAAAAACCGAATTACTCATAAGCAGGCCATACACCACAAATTCTTACTC
The DNA here is from genome assembly GCA_963942445.1 of Argyra leucocephala. Lineage (NCBI taxonomy): Eukaryota > Metazoa > Arthropoda > Insecta > Diptera > Dolichopodidae > Argyra > Argyra leucocephala. The sequence goes on along the minus strand of OZ012679.1, from coordinate 144,303,017 downwards.
GCGCGCAAAACTTGTACGCGAAAGTGTGAGTTTTTCCTGCAATCTTGCGTAGCGTGTTGTTACCCATACACTGTACACTACCTGCGCAAATACTGTTAGTTTTAAAGCTTTCAGTTCATCCATACAAATTGTTATTGTAATTAAAATTTTGGAGTGGCGTGTGGTAAAATTTGAACACTCCAAATTCAAATCGAACAGTTTTCTGGTTATTTTAATAATGAATGCAAATAAAGTACCTGTAGTTTTTGCTTTAATTTATTTAAAATTCTAAAAAATTTAAAAATTCAAAAAAGAAACGTAAAATTTGTAAAGTAAAATTAAAACAGGAAAAAATTAAACATTTTCTTATTTATTTACTTATTTAACTTACCATTTCAGTTTCCCTTCTAAATGCTTACAAATATGAACTAACGTAAACAAAACAAATTGCAAAAATTAGCTGTAAAAACGTAAACTCCACGCCTACGTGATTGAGAGCGGTTAATCTTGCATGTGCGTATGGCAGTAAGACTGTACAGTTTTAAGTACAGTATACGCGCACGCAATCTTCTCTATATGTTTACTCATACACAAACGATCTTTCGCAAGCATTTGTGTGTATGGCTTGCTATTTACAAAATTGACAACACAACAAGATAAATTGTACAATATTTTAGAACACTTATAAAGCCCCTTTCAAGCAAACTGCACTGTATAGTTCGCTGACAGTGATGAGTATTTATACACTCTAATAACTGAAGATTACAACAGCCATTCTTATTTGTCCACATTTGTACAAAAAAATTTGGTATAGCTGTATTTTTTTCATATATAGTAGATATAAGACAATAATAATTATCATAAGTATAAGACGGTAATTACGATAGATACGTTAATGTAAGTTTCGACTAGTAATAGTCGAACTAAAAATAATCGACGAATTGTTCCAAAGTGTCAGATATAGCATCAATGTAGTTATCGATATAGTTGAAAATTTCGAAAGAACTACAAATAAATCGTTTAACAGAAAAATTAGGAGTAGGATAATGATAATATGAACATCAATACAATTTTACAAGAGAATTTTCAAGGTAAATTAATTGCATTTGATGATGTAGGTTGCTTGTACAGTAGCAACATATATTAGAAAATGCATTATAATATTAATCAGAATTTGGAATTAATAAGGTATTGGTTTGGTGCGCATAAAATTGTGTTGAGCGACAAAACAACAGTTATTTTAGTATAGATAGTAAAGTGACCAAGCCTATGGTTGATAACTTATACTATCATTTTGAGAGTTGCAGGAAATGTAGGTTAAATGTTCCAAATGACATAGATTTCCCGACATTTATGTCGCGGAATAAATCTAAAGCAATCTATATAGCTGTAAATAAGAATGTGTAAAATCATTTGAATACCTTGGAGTGATTTTAAACTCTAAATTTGATTAGTTGGACATTTAAGGTCAATTTATTAATTATTTTTATACGGTAATTACACATTTTGATCATATCAGGCAAATCAAATATTCAGCTAAACTTCCCACTTCTATAATATTATCTATGCTTTATTTATTATATTATTTTACTAAAAAATAGAATATTTAAAAATGTATTATCTAATAAATATACCGGGTGGATAAATCTAATAAATATACCTGAGCATGCGTATCAGCTTTTTAAGAGGGGAAGGAGCCGTTATTTTAAAATTAGAAAAAAAGTTTGTCAACTAAATTGAGGGGGCTCTCGAGGATCGATTGATGATATTTTCAATTTCCGGAAAGGACCGCAAATCGGTTTTTTGAGACCAAAAATCGACGAAATTGCCCGAAATCGAGATTTTCAAATGGGAAGGGGTACTTTTTTATGTAAATTCGGATTCTACGTCAAAAAATACGAATTATTTTTCAGAAAAGAAACAATTTTCTAATTGAACCTCAACTATGCCTAACTACAAATAACCTGCCTTTCAAATTCTACAATCCAGCGATCATTTATTACTTTTTGTCTTATCAACCTGTAGAAGATAAATTGAGGAAACTCTGCTGTTTAATTGTATATCGCGATAGCACGACCAGTTTGTCTGCCAAGCTGAATGATCAGCAAACTTTTTTTTAGTCTTTAATGCTGTATTCTATTATTTTTATCTTAATTAACGTCATTTGTCGCTGCACTATTAGTTCCTAACTAATCACAATACATAAACGATAATTCTCAGAATATATGCACAATTTGGGAGCAATAGCCGTAATAATGGTGATGGTTGGTGCGGTTATTTCATTGGAGTTAGCATATTTATTTATTTATTGATTTAATTTATCCTAAATAGATCGCTCTCATTTTGAGGCTACATAGACTACATCAAAAAAAGTATTCTTTTATAATTTTTTTTTTTTTATAAGAGAGTATTAAGAAAGAATATATTTTATAGAATATGCTGTAGCCTCTAGGTCGGTCATCAGTCTTCTGATAATGGTGTAAAAAATCGATTAAGATATTTTAAAAAGATTTTATAAAATATTTTTATTTTAATTATGAAAAGTTTTTCTTTATTTATTTTCCGTCTGTGTGAACGTTTTTCTTTTTCAAATTTGAAAAATTAAAATTAAAAATTAGACATGTTTCGACAACGTTGAAGTTGTTATCTTCAAATTGAAGTTCTATCATCTATTTTGTTGTTTTTATTGCAGGGTCTATATAATACATTATTCTTGAATGTCAGTTTGTCATTGAGGATTTTGGTGTTGATGTTCTTGTATATTTCATACTTTTCGAGAGTGTCCATTATTCTACCTTTCAGACTTTTATGTAACGGTATGAAATTACTTTGAAAATCTCCAGATTCGTGAGGTTTTTGAGTTAAGTTTGCTGCGTAATTGTATGTGCAGTTTATTATGTTTTTTTACGGGTATAGATGCTCCTTGTATCGTTTGAGAAATAGCCTACCTGTTTGACCTATATAGATTTTGTTGCATGTTTTGTATTTTATTTTATTGACGCTAGTTTATTACTCATATTGATATTGGTTCTATAAGCGATTTGTTAATAATATTTACTTATTGTGTTTTTTATTGCATATGGGATGAATTTAGAGAATTCTGCTAATATGTATTAAGTTTTTGCCATAATTGTTTTGTTACTCTTATAATTTTTATTATGTTTCCTTTAAACTTCTAATACTTTAAAATTGTTATTATGTTTTTCTTTTTTTAATTATTAATTATGTTACTATTGTAACCGCATTGGCTAATGCTATGTATTTTAGTGTTTTTACCTGTTATAGTCTGCTATATTCAATGGGACATTGAATAATCTATGTACAAAAGTATTGTAAGCCGCCATTTTATGTTGGTTTGCATTATGTAAATTTTTATGTATATGTTTTTCACTTCTAATTCAAGTTATTTTATTTCAAATTCAAATTTTTTTATTTCAAATTCAAATTTTTTTATTTCAAATTCAATTTTTTTCATTTCAAATTCAATATTTGTAAATTTTGTTATTTTTATTTTTAAATTTTTGAAAGAAAACAAACTAAATATACAAACAAAAATAGATTTTTTAAGCAAGCAACCTTTAAATAAATTTTAACATTTGCAGTAGTCTTGATAATCTAAAAAATGAATAACACTTCGTCCATAGAATCAAGTCCTTTGATCAGTCCCAATGAACGGAATTATCGCCTAATAATATCCTCTGATGATAGCATTGTAGAAACTACATCTAACTTGGTTGTACGTCGTACAGGATACAATAGGGAGCCATACAGTAAAACTAGCTTAGACAAAAAGCAGATCCTAATAAAATGCTATGATGAAGGCAAAACCATAATTGAGTCAATCAATAAAAATACTGCCATGTCTATAATAAATCAAAAAACTATTACAAAAAACTACTATAATTCATAATAAATCGTTATTGCTGCTCATATCATAGTACCAACTGTAAGAGGGCGCGTTGTGATTTCATTTCAATAATAGCAGCTATGCATTTACATGGAATAATATATAGTCAAATAATGGCAAACTCGTCTGTTAATTCAAACAATTTTTATTACATTCCTTGATGAGTTATTGGTTAAACTGATCATAATAATGAACAATGGTTCTGAAAAACTAGATTTTTCAATTTGTACAGCACTGTTCAACGTATCATGTTTTCCCAAATGCTTGATCCAAAAAAAACAACTCAGTAATACATCTTTTCGTACAATCATGATCCAATGATCTCTGTTATCTTGTACATTACTATAAAAAAAATTAAATTTCCAACAAGTCTTAAGAAAGATGATTAATTGACATAGTTAGTTTTCGGCAGTAAAATTATGCTACCAATCAATTTTGCTACCAAAATTCTTATAGGAGCTTAAACTGAACCCACACCACTGACCTTATATAAAATTTAAATAAAATTCTACTTTTTTTTTTAAGTTAATAATATGTTCACTTTAAATTTACAAATAACATGAAACAACAAAAATTACAATTTTAAAACAGAAGAAAAAGAAAATAAACAAAAAATATCATTTAATTTTTCTCAATTTCCTTTTAAATGTTTTATGCCTTGTAATTTTCCACCCAAATTCTTTTTTTATTTTGATCCTTATCCCACAAATCATTTTTAGGTTCCTTTTGTTTTATAAATTATTTCTTTGAATTCGTTTTTTACAATTTTTATTATTATTTTTTCTTGTTTTTTTTTTTTTTTTTTTTTTTATAAAGCTTCAGCAGGTGGCAGTACAATACTGACATCATAGCTATACTATGTCCCACATACAAACCAAAAATTAATGGAGCAAAGAAGGAGGGGGTGGGGGGGAGGAAGCGAAAAAAAATGTACCAAGGTGAAATTAGGAGTTAAAATGTCATTTGTAAATAAAAAAAAAAAAAATAAATGTTTTCCGCATTTTGTTTAATAGAAAATTATAACTGCTCCCATCTAAAGATTTTCTCCCGAAATAGAAATGATCTTTTCTACTTTTGCATTTGGAAATAGCAAATACCAAAAAAAAAAAAAAATAAATAGGAAGACTTGATTTTAAATTATTATTTGGTGACAAAATTTAAGATTAAACGAATAAAACACAAAATAGAAATGATATCTACACAAAAATTAGATTTGTGGAGACTATATAGTATTGGTAGAAAGAGATGGAGATTAAAATGAAAAGATAAAAATATAATTTTTTGTTTTTTTTTTTTTCTCAATTCAATTCTATATAGAAGATGAAGAAGAAAAAGCAAAAATGAAAAAAAAAATCTGTTATTAGCGAAATGGAAAACTCATGTCGTTATTTGTATAGCACTCGTTGGTATTCAAAAAAAAAAAAAAAAAGAAAAGAAAAAAAAATAGCAACAAAGCAAGAAAAAGAAAATAAAATTAAAAATAAAATTATTTTATTTTTTTTATTTTTTCGTTTCTATTTCGTTCTTTAAATTGAAATTTAATTCATGTTATGTTAGCTGCTTTCCCTTTTTTTACGATTTTTACAATTCTTCTAAATAATACAATCATTGCCACATAGTTAAGGTCACTTATCCGCACAAGGTTAGAATATTATAGTAAAGTGGCAGTAGCGTAGCGAACTAATTAAAAATCGAAATCGGCAATACTGCCAAAGTTGACATGACAGTTGATCTCTACTAATAAAAGAAAGCAGTCAAATAATACGCGTGCAAGCAATCGGGTGCTAAAAATAAAACGTAAATATTATCATCGGTTTAATTTGTTATTAGTGTAGTAAATTGTTAGTTAAATAAAATTAATTCGACCCATCCAAGGAATATGTTGATAACGCGAAAACCATAGTTTTGCAGAAAATGCAATTTAAGTTTTTGCAAATTTAAGTTATTTAAAACCATGAATTTTTTACCAAATTCGATAAAATTTAAGCATAAGTTAGATTTTTGTGCCAAATTTATATAAGCATACATTAATAGTGGTTAATATAATAAAATTATGGAGATTTAGGCAAAAACAATTTTTTGCATAAAAGACATTTTAATTGTTGCTTGATAACTTGAATTATCAACATAATGCTTAGATTTGTCTTTGCTAATATGGTTGACAAAGAGAGTTATTAACTTATTGCAGATATTAACTTTTACGATATTGTTTTGGTTTTAAGTGTAGTTAAGCACCTCCCATTACATGAAAATCCATTCATATAAAAATTAGCATTTTTTAATTTCCTATAAATATAACCTTTTCAGAATTTCATGGAACAAATAAAATACGATAAGTTTATATTATTATAATTTATTTCATCACATTAAATATAGGAACTAAACATTTCTTCATATTCATAATAAAATTGTAAGAAAATACAAATAACTTCAGTCATAATAATTTAGAGTTAATCAAATTAGTTTTATTACACTAATTCATATCGCATAAATTATAAATTATTCCGATTCATTATCAGAATTGTCCTCAACCACAGGTAGGTTTTCGTAAAAATTATGTTAAAACCTAGGAATGTAATTTTTCATGCATAAAGTAATCAAATCCTTCTTTTTTTGTTGAAATTGGCAAAGGCGATTTATAAAGTAAATTCAACTCGGTTTCATATGGATTAATTTTTTTTTCTTCCACGCTTCATTAAATTTTTTGAATCAAACAAAACAAAGTCATTATTATTATTTTCATACTCATATTTGATTCGTACAATAAATGGATCTGCAGCGTCGACGCTAACTTCCTTAGTTTTACCGTATATATAGCTTTAACTTTTTTACTGTGTTCTTGAAAAATGTTAAAATTATAAAAATCTTTTCTGAACCATATCTATAGTTTGATAAGGTGCTCCCTTAATTTTAGCATTTCTAATTAGTGCGTACCAATCACTAGGTACAAATACTGTTTTTCTTTTCTTCTCATTTTCTATTCTGGCATGAACGCTACCCCCTTCATTTTGGATATGCCAAAAATCTTTGTAGGTGTAATGGAAACTTTGAATTTGTAAGAAAAGTATGCAGCAAATAGTATTTTATTTTGACCTGGGCAATTGTCGGACCAAAATCTTAATTCTTTGCACCCAGCTTCTGACTCTCTTTTAATAAAATTCATAAGGCAACTTGAAACTTCGCATACTCCTTTTTTTGCGATGCATTCATCCCAAACATAGCATTACGCTTTCTTTTTACACATTTTAAGAACGGTAAAATTAAAAGCAGAAAATTTTCTTTTATAATATAGAGCACTGACGTTTGAGTTTGGACAGGTTAAAATCTTTTGAAAGTCGAAACAGGCCGCAATAATTTTCCGCATCACTTTCCGTTGCAATTTGCTTATCTTCAGCTTTTAATTTCCGACTTTGTTTAATAAAGTCCAAATGTTAAAGGGGTCTACCAACATTTTCTTTTCTTTCTTCATCGTTCATATTTTCAAAGGAAGTGCAATCATTGCACTGATCAGATTTAGGAACAAAAAATTCAATATTAAATTCAGTATTGAAAATATCCCTATATTGGCGAAGGAATTGTTCTTCATAAAGGCGAAACATTTTGGAAACATTCAATCCTTCTTCTTTGATATACAACCTAGTAGTTTTTTTCCGCCTACAATGTTATTCTATTTGTGGAAATGATTTAATGTGTGTAATTAATAACCAAGTTGACAAAATTTAATTAAAACTAACGCTTTTTTAGATTTAAATTGACTTTAGCTAACTCTAAAAATTTTTGTACTCGCGATGACATTATTTATTTTATTAAAATCTTCGAAAAACACTATTTTCAAATAATGTAATTACAAAACAGATGATTATCGTTTCGCGTTGTTTTTTTTTGACAAGCAATTTTAATAAAAAAAATTCCATGTCTAACGTTGCCAAACACACTTATTACCAATATTGATAATAGTTTTTGCAAATTATGTTGATAAATTAAGTTAGCAACTGAATGGAAATTTTTATTGGATGTAAGAAGTTGATAACTCTATTTATGAATATATTATCGGGAAAATTCAAATAAGGTGTCAAACTGAATATGTTGTTTTTTGTTCTCAAAGTCGTAAATTTTACGATATCAGCACGGGAATTTTTTCATTCAATAGATTGACTTACGGGTAGTTCCTTTATAAGTATCCCGTAATAATTTGACATTTCGAGTTATCAACATATTCCTTGGATGGGTCGTTATATAAAACGACAATTAAAGTGTATTTGATTACTTTATTAAAACATATAAGACATATAGGATTAAAACATAAACACAACTTCATTAAAACATTCTTCCAGAAGGTACACTAAATACCTACCATCGAAATTATTATAGCAAATACTGTATATTCGTCACCTATAATTGGTAACCAACCAGTAGTAAGAATTCAATATGAAAACTATTTTGTAAATTTTTCTCAAATAAATCTCATCCATACAAGCACAATCTTCGAGAATTAATTATCCACAACGGACATATTTTACCATTATCATCCGATGGATCATAATGTAGGTACGTATTTATTGAATCAAAGATCAGCAAAAAGCAACTAAGAATTTAAAAATTGGTACAACTACTATCTGTAACATGCACAAACACCATCCGCGAGAATTAAAAAAAAAAACTTTTTGATATCTTGGTTACTTGGAGCCAACTAGTCTAGATAATTGGATACAAAAATATGTTATAAACAGAGTACTAAAACTCGGTAAGCATTCTGTTTATTCAATAGTTAAGTCACTCAATTTTCTTTTAATTCCATCTTTCTATCATTTGTGAAAGGTAACGAAAAATATTTCTTCTCGCTTGCAAATTTTTTACTCGTACCTTTTTGCTCACCACACTTTGAAATAAAAATCTAACAGATCGAACAGGAATTGAAAGATGAATTGAGAATACAATTCGTAAGACTTTAGGTTAAATTCCAAAAAGATTGGTTAAATTGAAGTCCTCAAGGGCAAAGAAAACGTAAAAAATTAGTTATAGGCCTCCAAAGGTTATTGCGAATGCAAGCAAAATGCAAAAGAAAAATTGATATGAAATAAATTACTAAAATCTTGGTTATGCGGCATCGTTTACATATTATGGTAAAAATAAATGTTACATGGTTTTAATACCGCCGCAATAGTTTTTGGCATTTACTAATTTTTTCAGTTATTCCAAAGGTGATTTTAATTTCTCTAGTCCACCTTTTCGAAAAAACTCATTCAGTTTTAAATTATGCTTTCTTCCATAAATTTTACTGTATTTAATTGAATAGACCATGTAGCCGCAATAGTATTAAATATTAAAGGCTATACCTAAGCTTGGTGATCCATTTACGAATTCCTCACAACATATTTTAATTTAATGTTCGACAAAAATGTTACCCTAATTTGTCGAAATTAAGTTTACTAATTTTCGAAATGAATAAAAAATGTGTTGAAAAAGCCAAAATTTATGACTTAGTCGCGTTATTTTTTTTTTTTTTATCTTAAAATTATCCAAATTAAAATTACTTAACTACAAAAATATACTAAAAAATCTGGTACCAAAAATTGTACTTTGTATATTTAATCTAAAGAACCAAATATTGCGGAACAATAAATAACAGTTTAAAAGATTATAGGATTTTAGCTGCTACGCGCAGAATCAAGCGATAGGTACTAACTATTAAAAAATGAGTTTTATTTTGAATTTTTCGCATCTGGACAAAAATCGAATCTATTGGACAGTTACTTCGTCTTTATAATAACTATCCGTGGAATGCACTATCCTTTTTAGCGATAACCTACTACGATAACTGTATTTCCTACTAATTTGATAGAATAATCAAAAAAAAAAATTATTGCTCAAAATATCCGTAACAAATGCAGACTCACAACACTTGTGATAATAATCAGATAGTTTAAAGTATTATGCAATGTTCGGCATTTAATTATTTTCGACTTAAAATTATCGTACTGGAACTTTTCTCTGTGGCACCAACAATCAAATTTGAATTTTATTCAATGATAATTTTATTTAATTTAAAATACCGATATTTCGCAAAAAAGTTACTGTCGCAACGAATCGTAAGTAAAATTAAAATTATTCGCAAGTAATTTATCAAAGAAGTAAATTGCTTCCGAAATGTCGATATTTGCAAAGTAAAAATTAATCAATTAGTGAGAAGGAAATTCGACTGCGAAATTGAAGTTACCTCCTTTGCAATTGTGAATGATATAATTTCGCTCGTATTTACACATACTCCAAAATATATTAAAGCCATAGTCATGACATTAAGAGAATAAGAAATAGTTAGTATTCCCCTCGAGTTTCGACGATGTTTCATAAAAAATGGTACCCAATTTCATTATGAATTAATAATATTATAATTTCATTAATAATTTCAATTTATTCTTGATTGTATCATAATTTTTTTTCATTGATTTATCTTAGACAACAACCATATTTTATTTTTAAAAAAAAATCAAATTTGAACTTAGTGAAATTATATTGTATTAATTTGAACTCAGAAATTATATATATACATGAGTTGCGACAATTTGATAAATTAAAATTTTTATATGTGAAGATGTACGTACTATGGTATGCTGACTGATTTGACGCTTTAGTAGCTGATTTATGAGCTTAATGTCAACAGCTCTAGCATAAAAAAATAGAAAATCTCAGCATTAAAAAAATCAGAACATGTTATCAGCATTAAAAAAATCAGGATTATTATTATGGCAACAGTGATAAAAGTAATAATAAACCTGTATATTGCCCATATGGTTAATAGAACATAAGGCAGATATAAAAATGTACGAAATATAGTATATTTTTGTAACAAATTATCAGCTACTGGAAAAAAGCGAGCAATTTCAATCATTATTTTGCGCAGCAGTATTTATTTTTCTGAAACATATTATTGAAATAAATTTTTTACCATTTTATTCTTGGCCACCAATTGACATATATAATTTTTTTCCTTAATTCATTTCTTAATTCATTCATTCTATGTAATAATATAGTGCGAAATCTATCGGTGGACTTATTTGGACTATAAAAATGTAAAATAAAATGACTGTCTTTGAATGGCTTATATTTTACTTTTGTTTTGCATTTGTGAAGATTTGTGTATATGCTTTTATATGGATAAAATTTTAAATTGAAACTTACCTAATTGAAAATTAAAAAATTTTAAAAAAATATTTAATTTCGCTACGATTCCTGTTATCATTTAAAAAATCGTTAACATTTAAAAAAAAAAATAATGAAAATCGGTTCAGAAATGACTCTGGAAATTGTTCCGAATTTTTTCCATTTACAGCTTAAATATTATGTTATATAGAATCAGAGGGGTTATCAAAAATTTGCATTATTAACAACAGCCTAATATGAAAATGGAACCAACTAAACTACTTTAAAGTTGATATTTTTGTTAACGATATTTGATTACATCGATATTATTTGACTGTATCGACCTTTTAAAATAGGAACGTTTTTTTATTTAAATAAAGTTAGATTGATAAAAAGTCAAAATGGATTTCATACATTATTTAATATTTTCTAATATTTATGATAAAAAGTAATAAAATTAATTTTAAAATTTATCTACAAGAAATTATTTAAGTTAGTTAAGTTGTTTGATTTTTTTTCTTTATTGGCTTTTTTAGGAAATGGCATATTTATATCTCAATCCTCAACTCAAAACCCAAAAATTTTATTACATCAACTATAAACAACATTTTATTTTCCCATTTCAAATCGATACATCGATGTATTTGGTTCCGATTTTTGTAATTCATCGATATATTTCCTTTTGATACGTATTGATCGATATATCAATTTATTTTTCAGATATCGCACATTATTGGAACCATCGTATACGTTTAGATTTCATAAACTATAAATTTATCCCAACCTATATTTAATCGTTCTCTACTTATTGCATTTTTGAATCCACTACTATCAATCTCAATGACTGCATTATATACATTTTTATTTTATTTTTACTCTCTCTTATTCTCAAACATCTCATCTCATTTAATTTTAAAAAGTTGTTTTGCTTTTTTATTTTAGTGATAAGTTCACTTTCCTCATATTTGCTGCACATACCGTGTATAAACAGTTTTGGCTTTCTTAATTGTGGAATTTCTATGTTATAGTTTTCCCCAATCTTTTCTTCCAGAACTGATTTAATTTTCATACTTTCATCACTGATTTTGCTCTCGATTAACATAATTCCATTATTTCTATTTTTAATGCTTTCAAAATTAATCATTGTGGGATCTACTTTTTATTGAACCTCTTTTTTTGTAGCATTCTAATTTTGATTTTTATTCTTTGGTTTAATTAACACAGGTGCATTATTTTTTAAAACCGAGGAATATGCAACCTTTTTCGAATTATTATTCCTGGTACAAGAACCACCTTCTTCAATTTTTAAGATCTTTAGATCTTCTGAAATCTTATCACTTTGTATTTTGAATACTTCAGTTAAACTACTCATTTTTTAATTTCAGCTTCTTGATGTACCTTTATTGCATTTAGCCTATTTACATATCTGGTTTCAATAGCCTCTAATAATTCTTTTATTTCTTTTTCATTTTTCAGCATAGACTCATCGATTTCTCTTTTATATTCTTTTAAGTAATCACTGTTTCTGATGACCGCTTCACGAACGTCATTTAATACCAAATCTACGTTTTGGATATATGTAATGCATTCATCGCATATAAATTTTATTCTCCTATTTGTTTCTAACGACTTGCCTAGTGATTGATCCAACCCTGAACATTTAAATGTAATGTGGTATGTTTTACCACATACTCCTGAACACCTAATTCCAGATTCACCATGAATTTGGCTTCTGCAATGGCTACACTCTGTCATTTATCCACTCGTCATCTATTTTTGATTTTAGTTTTTAATTTTCGCCGTTGATAGGCGCTAGTGTAGTTTTATGCAAATACACCAATTAACCTCATTGGCAATACCAGTTGTTGCAATTAAACTGGCAATACCAGTTGCTGAATATTACGTATTTTGATTAATTAGTTGTCACTTGTCAATTTTAATTTTTAGTTTTTATAAAAAAAAGAAAAAAAAGAACAAATGTAAACAAAGTGTTTGTGTAATTATTTAATTTATTATTTTAATTGTTAAAATTGGAAAAAATACTTTAATTGTTAAATTTGAAAATTTGTTAAATTTAAAATTAGTACACTATTGTTCAACTTTTTTCAATATATTATACCATGTTTATGGTCAAAAAAATTATTGTTTATTTGTATAATATAAATTATGAAAATATATTTCAATGCAAATTAAACTGTGTATTTTCGAAATCGATTAAATCACACTATGTTTTACTGTTTTTCAACAATCAATAATGAAATATAATTATATCAATATAGATTCTCTTTATGTAGGATCAACCAATAATTCCATTCAATACTCCATTCACCATCAATTCAAATTCAATGCTTTCAATAAATAAAAAAACTTATACTATAGATTTTCTTAATATTAAAAATTCACCATCAATAAATCAACCGCTCTTCTTAGATTCGAAACCGTAAATCTTAGAAAAATTTCTATTCAATTAATGTCACATTTTCAGTTTAAGGTATTGCCAGTTTTAGGTAGATTGCTTTTTTTTCTTTAATTTAAATTTCAGTCTTTGAAATGTACTAGAAGAAATATGGGTGTACCTAAATAAACGTTTAAACTCAAATTTTATGTATTGTTTTCTCATTAAAGAAGCCATTCAAATTTTTCAATGCCCACATTTAAATCATAGATATTATATTTATATAAAATTTTCTATAGCTTCCAAATAGGAGGACCCGTACCCTAAAAATTTTCTTTTATTATTATTATTATTTTTTTTTTAAATAAACCGGCTAGAAATAACAAATGGTTATGGCATAAAAAATAAAGAAGATTTTAAATTTATTTAGAAAAAAACAAATTTTTTTTTCATTTCTAGAAAAGACTATTAAAAGTCCTCTGGGTATTTTCTTTCAATTTTTTTTTTTTTTTTTTGGGCTTATAAAACTTAAAAATATACCACCAACATTATAAAAATTAGTTGAAGAGGTTAACAATTCACTTTAATGTTTTTGACTTATTTGTTTAGGTGGACATTTTAATTTGTAAATGTGGGTGCGAGAAACAAAATTGCAACGATTTAGGCAATTACATTATTTATGAAAAGAGAAAGAATACAAAAAAAAAAAAACAAATAAATTAATATTATAAATATGTAAATTAAAAAAGTTTTTTTGAAAATTAAAAAGATTTCTGCCCTATAGAAATAATAAATAATAATATATTAAAGAATAAGTAGAAGTGGATATTATAATTATTTAAACATCTACTTGTACCTACTAATATTCTATAGAAATAAGCATATAGAAATTGTGTGGTAAATTTTTTTATTACTATACGAATTTGAATAAATATTTTCGAAATATTTTTAAGTTATCACACTCAAGATTAGTAAATAGAAAAAGATTGGCATGTAAGCCATGAAGTCCTACAATAAATTTAGACTCAATTAATAGTGTGTTATATAAAAATGATGCCAAATCATAGAATATGAATTAGTGTTAATTAATAGAAATATATTAAAAATGGAAATATGATAATATTAAGAAGGCGAAGTAGCTCTATATAGATATACAGAGTTTTCTACATACCTTCGCATGAGAATTATTTTATCCCATACGCCATTTTATACATTTTGAGTAAATCGATTTTGAATGTTTAGGTTGCAAATACTTAGTTTATTTACTTCAGTTACTATTAAAAAAAATATATATAGTAAAACACTAGTAATGTGCGAAAAGTATCTACTCGATACTTAGTATCGAGTATTGACCAAGAATAAAAGTATCGGTTACTTTTCTGTAAAAATATCGAGTATTGAATATTGATCAAGAATAAAAATCTCTACTGTTACTATTGAGTATTGGTATTGTTTCAACTCGAAGTATCGATAAGAGTATGTACTAACAATAAAAAAAAATTTCTTGTTCAAAAAAGAGAATAGGGAATAAAGGCCGGTTTTCATGATAAATTTTTAGCTGATAAATTGGAGTTTAGAAAGAGAGGAGTATAGTGTACCGTTAATGTGTATGAGGGAGTAAAATTATATTATTTTTATAGTAACTTTTATAGATGATTTGAAATCTAAAATCTATATACATAACCTTAAAACATTCAAAATGTAAACAAAATCAAGGTTATTTAATTTAAGCAATCTTCCTTAGAATTGTTTAAAATTTCGCCAAAGTATATAAATAAATTAAATAAAGTGAAAAAAAGTGAAATATGATATGATTTTCATCTGTAGAATTTTTATGTGGAGAATTGCATTACATCAAACAGTTTTTTTAAATTTTAAATTCACTTGTATTTATTATTTTTCTATAATACGTTTTTCATTTTTACATAAGTATTAATTAGAATTAAAATATTATTTTTTTATATTATACTAAATAATGAATTAAGAAAAAAAATGTATACATACATACATTTAAAAATTCATTCAACAAAATTTAAAATATTCATTCAGATAAAAAAAATTAAAGTTAAAATTGTAATTAAAAGTAAATTTTTTAAATGTGTTAAATAGTTAGTTTATGTATAAGATAAATAGAATATGTATAATTTTAGTTTAAATATATTATACCTAAAAGCTATAATATTATTTTTTATTTACACGCATTCAAATATTCAATGCAAAAAATTAATTTTTGTTATTGTTTTTACTCAAATTCAAAAATTGCAATGTCGTTCCGTATCCATAAAATGTGTTGGTAGTGTGCGAATTTTTTTTGTGTAATTACACATTTTTTTATGTTAGTATTAAAAATATCGGCGATAATTATAGGAAACATATCTTTGCGAAGATATGTTTTTTTAAATATTCTCCGATATTTATGGCGATTCTCCGATATTTATGGCGACTCTCTCGATATTTCTCCCGATATTATTGTCATTCTCCCGATATTTTATCATTGTTTCTCTATCGCACTTATGAAATTTTTGTATCTTCTGCCTATGCTCTAACCATTCGCCGATATATCGGCTACATGAAAACCGGGCATAAAACAGAATTGAAAAACTAAAAATGTGTATAGTGTATGTATACATATTAATGTGACTACTACACCACATGTAGAATAGACTAAAAAATAAAGATATAAAAATATATAATACTCTGCTGATGAATATCAAATAAATTAAAATGATGATTATTTTTTTTATATAATAATAAATATATGAAACAGCTGATTGTTTTCCAAAAAAACCTTGTGAACACTTGACATTTGACTGGTTTATGAGCTAGTTGTTTATCCATAAACATGAGCTTGAAAACGTACTATTATAGGTAATCGAGATTGATAGTGTAGTGGATACTCGATACCGTGTTCGTTGATCAAAACTTTAGTGGTAGTCGAGATTGATAGATATCGAGTTCGTTAGGAAAAATTAAATATCAGTTTTTTAAGTTAAAATTTTTTTTTTGTTAATTAACAAACTGAACTGAGATAAAGAAAAAAACCGAAATATAATATAATACCAAAGATATTAATCTTTTAAACTAAAATAGTTATTATGAATAATGTTTTATTTAATGTTATTTTTTTCATAATTTAATATTTTTATTCATTATTTAATATAAAAACTATTTTATTCATACAAAAAAAAAAACCCAAAATATACAAACAAAAAATTAAATGAACTGAAGTAACACTAAAAACTGAAAAAATGTATACACTATACAAATAAATTGCTTTTCATTTTTCCTTAATAAAATTTTCAGATAACGAATCTAGAAGTATCGGTTAAAAAGTATCGAGTAGAAAGTATCGAGTATTGATGATGAAAGTATCGAGTAGTAACGATTACTGGAAAGTATTGAACATGCACATTCCTATAAAACACGGTTATAGTAATTTGTTAAATTTCAGTAATATTTCTGACTCTAATCGTTTTGGAGTAGTAAAAACTGCATCTTTAACAAAATCAAATTCAAATAAAAATTCTTCGTATGTATTACAATTTTATGCTTCATTTTACTCATAAATAGTAATTCTATTATGTAATCACAAAATATACATATTTGTAATAAAGAACAAAAAATGACAATATATACCGGGTGTTTCTGACCATGCTTATCAGCTTTTTAAGAAGGGAAGGAGCCGTTATTTTAAAATTGAATAAAAATTTTATTAACTAAATCAAGGGTGTTCTATTGATTGGTGATATTTTCAAATTCCGGGAAGGAAGGGACATCAGTTTTTTCAGACCAAAAATCGCCGAAATTGACTGAAATTGAGATTTTCAAATGAGAAGGGGTCCTTTTTTATGCAAATTTGGATTCTAAGTCAAAAAATAAGTAACTTGTGTAAAGTAATTTTTTTATTTTTTTTTTCTTTAAACTTTTTAGGAACCCACAACTGAGATAAAATATATGATAACATGAAAAACAAATTTATTTATAAAGATTATTATCATTCATTTATTTATTCTAGTTTATCAAAGGAAAATATTGAGCATTTTTGTTTTATTGTTATTAACTTTAAAGAAAAATACTAAGAAAACGAAAAAAAAATCATTTAACATAATTTTCTTATTTTTTATCGTAGAATCTGAATTTGCATTAAAACGTACACCTTCCCATTTGAAAATCTCGATTTCGGCCAATTTCGGCCAGTTTCAGCGATTTTTGGTCTTAAAAAACCGATTTGCGGTCTTTTCCGGAAGTTCAAAGTACCACCAATCGATAGAGCACCCTCGATTTAGTTAACTAACTTTTTTTTTTAAGTTTTAAAATAACGACTCATTCTCTTCTTAAAAAGCTGATACGCATGCTCTGGACCACACGGTATATAAGTTTTTTAATAAAATAATTCAGTTTTGATTTATATTTTTGTTTTATTGAAAAAATTGGTATTACATTTTAATGTGACTATAAACGACATCGATTGTATGAACTTATGAAGTTAATTACTTTCTTTCAAACAAATTTGACTATTGCTATAACAGAATTGTGACTACAAAATTTTTTGACTATAAACAAATTATAACACATCGATCCACTACGTTGAGAGTAATGGGATTTTATTGTGTTAAGTTATATTGAAACTAGGGGCCCCTGTTGAGTAATTATATTTCAAGTTGAAGTCAAAATTTAAAGTTTTTAAAAAAACAGTAATTTACGTACTGACATAGACTTCGCACGATATAGCAGAAACCACTCGTGTTTAATAAAAAGTTTTGTGGTTAGTAAGTTTTATTTAGGACACATATAAATACATGTCCCTCATATACTGCTTCGTTTCAGATATATTCCCTATAGTAAGTGGCATTTAGTGGATAAAATTACTAAAAATAAAAAATTCTGTCATTAATGTATATATACCTACATAATACACAATTTTAATAAAAACTATATTATTACTACAAATAACCAAAATTTAGAAACAGTTACTTAAAAAGGTAAAAATGAAGAATTCAAGTGATTTGTTTTTTTGTTGTTTTTATATTTTTTATTTTAGATGTATGTATTTGCTTTTATTTTATAGATGTACATAATTTCAGATGAATTTGTTTTTTTGTTTTTATTTGCAATATGAACAATGTACATTATATTCACTGCAAGTAATTATAATGATTGATTTGTTTGCTTTGGTTTATTATTTTAATAAGATCTCACATATGCATAATGTATTTGGTGAATAATAAAATCATATGAGTAAAAAAATTTCAACTGTGTGCGCATTATTGTTTTATATACATACAACTTATTTATTATATTACGTAGAAGTTCATTAAAGAGAAGTGAAATAAAAGGAAAAGGTGTCTACTGCGCAGGTCCTTAAATGCTTGTCAATTATAATTATAGATAACTATTAATTTCGACATAAAGTATTAGGTATTATACTTTAATTTCATTATATATATTAGATTTTTTTTAGATTTTTAGATTTTTTATTCATTTATTCATATTATAATAAAATACAATACTTAAAAATATACATTTACTAAATAAAAATAATAAGAATAAATATAGGATCATTCGGATATTCATTAGAATATGTGATGAATGAAACTGCAAGCAAAAATACAGGCATTCAAAATATAAAATATTGTTGGGTACATACATAGTAAAGTAGAAAATTAAAGCTAAATATTCAATAATCAAACGATTCAGAAAACAACTACAATTATACCAAAATAAATATTGTTATTTTTATATAAAATCGTACCTGAAAGAACTGTTTCTGTGCAATTGCACAGTAAATTCATTAGTATAAGTAAAATATACAAAAATTTCCAGAACAAAAAACTATTGTATAGTGCTTAATCAAATATGCAAAGCTAAATTTTATTATAAAAAAATATTTTTCGATGCAATACACAAATATTTTGATAAGATAAATTCACTAACACATGCTAAGTAAATAGAACTATAACTTCTCGGATATACACGATGCAATGACTTTTCACATTAAAGTCTATTCAATTTAATGTCAATCGGTGGTGTGTCAAGGGGTAGCATTGTGTAATTTGAAACGTCGTTTTGTTTCGACTATTTTCAAAAAGTGGCATTGCATAATTTTGTTTCGACCATTTTTATTTTGTTTCAATCTTTTCAAAATTGGTACGACATATTTTGGTATTGCGTAAGGTTGAACCGCTACTTTTTTTACATTTAATACGACCAAATTTTGGCGATTGAAAAGTAGTTGACGCTTTTAGGTAAATTTTAACAAAAATAATAAATTAATACATGATTTTTATTGGAATATTTATTTTAGAAACGCACAAAAATAAAAATTCCAATAAAATGAAAAATTAAGTAAATTTATAATGATTTTCTGTAAAGAAAAAAAATTTTCAGAATAAAAAAAAAAAAAATTTTGGTATTATTATTAGCTTCTTTTACTTGTATCCAGTTGCAATTTCTTTCAGTTCCATTTTTTTTATTTTAATATTATTTTCTAGCAGTAATTGTTGAAGTTTTAACGAAACAAATCAAAAATGGAATTATGTAAAGTGTTTCACTGTTTTTTCGAGCGTTTCAAAATAAATTAACGTTTCAAATTACGTAATGTCATCCAAATTTTGTTTCGACAACATTTTGTTTCGACCGAAATGTTTGAAACCAAGTTACACAATTCCACCCAAGTATTGTGAATAAACTGATAAATTGAAATCGATAATAGCACATATAGGCCAACGACATAACTTTTTTCTTTCTTCCAGAAATACATACACTTTGTTTTTTGTCTTTTTTCATAAATTCAAAATCAAAATCAGATAACAAAAACAAAACTATATTTCTGACTTTAACCAAAAGAAATTCTTGAAAATTAACAATATCATATTTTAAGCTTATTGTAAATGAATATTACTGCAGAAAATACTTATAAATAATTAAACCCAATTAAAAATATTAGATTAAATTAAAATATAAGTATAAATACAGACTTATTAAAAATTGTAAATTATCTAACTATTATTTTAATTATATAGTAACAAAATTATGTTTTTTTTCTCGAAAAGGTGCATTCGACACTAAATTACTTAATTTAAAAAATGTTTCCTCTCACCTTTTCTGATAAGCTATGATAATAGATGAATGTATATTAAAAAATTTTTGTTTTCTTAGCAATTATTTTTTGTTAACATCATAAGATTCAGAATAAAAATAAAAAATAAAAAAAAAAAATAAAATAAAAATAAAATAGATAAAATAACAAAAATTCAGTAGGTATAGAAAATAAAAAGGTAAATGCACAAAAACATTTTTAATTCTTAAAAAACCCATTCAAAGTTTCACAAACAATCCAATTCCTTCTTCATAAAAACTTTAATTATCAAGACAGTATAGTTGGAAAATTTAGGGTGGAAGCAATTGGAATATATTTTCGGATATCACTAGTTCGACTGCAGCCTCTTGTCACTTTTTTATGATCGTGCACATAATCTGAATCAACATTGTTTGATTTCGTACACAATTATTGTAAATGTGTCTTCGTCAATTCTATACTTACACGATTTCGATATTCTCTTTTCATTACTCATCTTGATCGCATAACATTTTGATTTTAAATATATTTATGATATTTTAACTTCTTATGTAATCTCATAATTTGTCTTAATGATTTCATCTCAATCGATTTGAATGTTTGTTTTATTAATAAAACGTCTACGGTCTTCAGCAAAGGTCACACAGTAGGTTTTTCTAAATAATCGATTTGCAAAATTTATACCATCGATACTCCTATGAAATTTTGGTTCTATGTAATTTTGTCCATAATATGTAATTTTGTCCATATGCAATTTTGTCAGTAACCCCTTATTCATAAAAACCGCAACATATCTCACTTGACTTGCTCATTTATTTATTTTCTTCATAATGCTTACTAATTAATACACTTACTTTCATGCACTTATAATTATAACATTGGGTATACAAATAAAAGATTTACTACTTTTCTTTTTTTTATTCAATTATTATAGTCCTTTACTATCTTCTTATATTTTTATTTTAATTATACTTCACAATTTAATTCAACAAAAACCATTTCCTTAAGTTAAAATAACAAAAATTGAAAGAGATTACCCAGGAATTCCCTTAAATCCAAAAAAAAAAAAAAAAAATTTATTAAAACTACTACTCATCCGATTTTTAATAATTTTCCACTATCCTTTTTGGCATTTTTTTTTTATCAATATTGGTTCATATTTTGAAAAAATTTATTGAATTTTTAAATTGAAAATATCTGTTTATTTATTCATGAATGCTAAAGGGCACAACAGAGTTAAGTTTTATAATATAGAAAAATATAAGTAGAAAAATTTTCGATTAAATTTTCATGAATTATTAATTTTATTTAAAAAATAAAAATAGTTTTATTATTTTTTATTATTTTATTAAATATATCCCAATATTATATTTAAGAAGAAAATCGAATTGAAATAATATTATGATATTTTTTTTTTTATAGGAATTTAACGAATACCCAGAGATTTTTCTTTTTGTTTAAAAATTAAAAAAAAAAAAAATTATTTTACATTTAAATCCCTTCTTAACTAATCGGATAGTCGTATTAAACAAATTATGATATAGAATTAAAAATTTAACCTTGAGGGCCATAACTGTTGTTTTTATATATTGTTTGAAAGAATGAACTAAGCTTTTAACTTAGTCAGAACACAAAAAAAAAAAAAAATTGATTTGAAATTTAATCTGGTATTATAATAAATTATTGATTGCAAATATCAGAATAGACTTTCATATAATCCAAGACTAAGAGATTTAAAATTTCATCTTCAAAACTTAGATTTGATTGATTTAATTATAAGTATCTTATATTATATTAATACGCTTAAACGTCTGTTAAACTTTTCACAAAGCTTTTACAACACAAAGCTTTTTCCAACTAGATTAGACATCTTTATTAGAACTATTACGAATTACAATTGTGTGCAAAATTTATTTTAAAGACATAAACCTCAAAACAATAAAACCAAATAAAACCAAAAACAAATTAAAATTAACCTAAAAACAATTCACCTATATAGCAATACCATTGATTATATCTGATTATATGAATTAATTTAAAAAAAAAAACAAATTAGCAAAGACAAAAACCGAATTATCAGAATATAATTATAATAGCTTTGTTAAAATATTACGATATTACAGCAAAGAAAATTACCGGTAAAACAAATAGTAAATTTAGAAAATATATTTTTTACCTTATGTTCAGAAATTCCAATAATTGAAATTTATTTATTTTATTAACAAATAATTCAAAAGTATAAATTCAAATGCGCAGTAGCATTGAGTAAATATTATATTGTACATGGAGAATCATAAACCGAAATTTACGATCTGCTAAGAACAAGAAAAACAAAATATGTTATGACATTATTATTAAGTTCGAATTCAATACACGGCAAATTTAGTACACATAAAAATTTAAAAAAAATTTAAAAAGAAAAATCACAGACTACCCTTACCTACATCAGAGACCCTAGCGGGATAACAATATAACAATAATAACTGAAGAATAAGAGAAAAGGCATAATTATTATTGGCTTTACCTCTAACTATAATAGTCATAAGGCGTCATATGATGTCATATGATACTTCGTTAAATGGCCTATATAATTCGATATGGTTTAATAAAGTTATAACCAATCATAACCTTTACTATAATGGTCATACCTAATCATGCCAAAACGTCAAAACCAAAATTTAAAAGAAGTGAAATAAAAATATAAATTCTATAAATAAATGCTTTTCTTTTTTTATTTTGAGTTTTGAAATAGTTAGGGCTATTATGATAATAAAACAAAACACAAAAAACGTATCTATGGCTATTTTAATGTGTTTTTAATGTGGGTGTGGTATGTATTTAGTTTAAATGCATTTAATTTCATATCTATACTGCCAGCGACATCTCTGTTTGCCACATTTTGTTGAAATGTACGTCTCTATTAATAGTATTTGTTAGTGAGCGTTTAGACATCAAATTTTGTTTCATGAAGGTTTTGTTTTACTTATTTTTATTACATTTACAAATTTTATTGCAATACATCAAATTTTATTTCAAACATTTTAATTACATATCTCAAAGATAAACAAATATAGTTGCAAAGTATACTATATTTCTTCACGCAAAATCCACTTTCTAAACTTGCAAAATACGAAGATACGAATATGCAGAAATATAATTATGAAATATAAATATTTAAATAGTAAATCAATTGTTTTAAATATTTGTATTGATGAATAATAATATTTAATACACATTTTTTGTATTTTTTAATGTATATCTTTCAATATATTGGCATAACACAATTAGAAGTTTATAAATACCTTTTCTAGTAAAATTCTCTTTTTCAACTTGCAAAATACGAAAATGCGTGTCGAGCACTATTATTTAAAAAAAAAAAATTTATGATATTCTATAACAAAGTCGGATGTCAAACTTTAATGAACATCACTTATATGCTATAAACACAATTCAAAAACGTATAAAAGCTGCCTTAAAGTTTTCTTCAAAACTATTAGCGGTCAAAATTAATTTATAATAAATAAATAAATACCTAAATAAAACATATAAAAAAAAATAGTTATAGATAAATCAAACAATATTGTACATTACTAGATATTCCCGGCGTAACATTCGCCGGTCTAGCATTAGCATTATAAATGAAACAATTTATTTTATTTATTTATTTTCTTTATTTTCTTAAAAAAATCAATGTTTTACAATTATAATTTTAAGTTTTTCAATTTAACTTATTTATTATGTAATAAAAAAATATGTTATATTAAACTTCAAAATTTTTGCTTCTCATTTATATACCCGGGTATTTACAAATTTTTTTTGCTCGGCAAAATTTTGACATTAGACAATAAGCAACGTTTGATCTAGTAAAATAAAGTGAATAATCGAAGTATACATAATAAAATAAAATAAATCTATAATTATAATTGACAAGCATTTAGGGACCTGCGCAGTAGACACCTTTTAATTTTATTTCGATTCTCCTACTCCTTAATGAACTTCTAATATAATAAATAAGTTGTATCTATATAAAGCAAAAATGCGCACACAGTTGAAAATTTTGTACTCATATGATTTTATTATTCAGCAAATATATTATGCATAAGTGAGATCTTATGAAAATAATAAACAAACAAATCTGTTATCATAATTTACATATGTACTTTCAAATGAATCTATGTACATATTCCAAAAAAAAGTATAAAAAAACAAATTCATCTAAAATAAAAAATATAAAAACAACAAAAAAACAAATCACTTGAATTCTTCATTTTTACCTTTTTAAGTAACTGTTTCTAAATTTTGGTTATTTGTAGTAATAATATAGTTTTTATTAAAATTATATATTATGTAGGTATATATATACGTACCTCTTTAGTGACAAAACTTTTTATTTTTAGTAATTTTATCACTAAATGCTTCTTACTATAGGGAATATATCGGAAACGAAGCAGTATATGAGGGGCGTGTATTTATGTGTCCTAAATAAAACTTACTAACCACAAAACTTTTTATTAAACACGAGTGGTTTCTGCTATATCGTGCGAAGTCTATGTCAGTACGTAAATTACTGTTTTTTTAAAACCTTTAAATTTGACTTCAACTTGAAATATAATTACTCAACAGGAGCCCCTAGTTTAAGTAAAATAAAGTAAATCTCAAAAAATATTATATAAAAATATTATTTCAATTTTTAAATAATTTTTAATAAAAGGTTCCATTTTTTAATAATATTTTTGAAGGTTCATTTTGTTTTACTTACGATTTATTTATTTTTTTATTAGTTTATTTAAGATAATAGATAGATTAATTAATACTAAAATAGGTTTATTTAAGATAAATAGTTAGAATATATTTTCACACGTTGTTGATTGTCAAATGAACAAAATAATGCCACCTGTTATTGATTAGACGAATTTCTGATAAAATTTTGCTACCGATTTTGCAGTAGATTTGCTACCGATTTTGTATAATTTTTTGGCAGGCAAAAAATTTTAACAGCATACTTAGCTTTAATGTTTAATTGACTACACTATGAAGTAACCTTTTGTATAAACAAGCAATTTAATGTAACAATTTACTTCAATGTAAACTATGCAATATCAAATAAAAACAGGATCAATTATGATGTAAACAATAATTATTTTTTCAGTAGATTCGGTCAATGTCAAGAACTTTATTGTTAAAAATGTATTACATCAGCTAAGGCTATTCTAAGTTTAGAATCAGTTTTATTAATTGGTGGGTGGAAAAATTGTTACATCAATACTTAAACGATTGTTTCAATATGGCATAATGTTGCTACGGGAGAATAAGCTTTTTTACATGCTTAGGACTTGACTGGATATTCTTAAACAGATGAAAAATTGTTTGAAATTGTTAAGGAGTCTGTTGATATTGCAAAGAATCTATATTCTACGGTTATTTATGTTATTGCATTCGACAACAGATGGGAAAATTGTCTCAGCAACTCCTGTGACTAAATGTAACTGTAACAGGCAATCTTTTTAGATGTTTTACATAAAAAATTATCCTATATATATTTTAAAAGAATTTAAGCAAGTTGCTTTAGAAAATGTTTTTGTTGATAAAGGTGTAATTAGGAAATAAACCATGTGACGACTCGATGTAATCTTAATGTTAGAATATTTTATGAATGCGGAGTCACAGGTACCGAATTCAATTGGTTTAAAAGTTATCTTTCGAATAGGTAACAATTTGCGGAATGCGAAAATTATAAAAACCAAAACCTCAAAAGTAAATTATGTAGTCGTCCAAGGAAGCTGTCTAGACCCAACATTGTTTTCGTGTTACATCAGCAGTTTACGTGATATTGAACTACACGGACAACCATTCTTATTTGCTGATGACTTAGCCATAGTCATCTCAGAAGATGAACTGGAAAAATTACAAGATAACATTGATCAAGATATGATAAAGATAAGTGATTGGACGAATAAACATAAATTAACAATTAACACAAATAAAACAAAATTTATGTTATTGAAAAATAAAATGGAAAATAGAATCCATGTCAAGTATGAAAATTGCAATATTGAAATGGTTGATCAATATAAATATCTAGGTGTCATAAATTTAATCGACAGGTACTGAAGCTGTGGTCCACAAATTGTTGAAAAAATAAGAAAAGGAAGAAGAATTGCTGAAATTTTCAGATTAATAAATCAAAGAGTACCTCAAAACTATAAGCGATCGATATATTTCAGTATATTCCATAGCACAAGTACATACGCTATTCAGATATGGATAAACGTCTATCTAAAAGACATAAATAATATACAAAAACTGGGGATTCTGAGGAAATGTTGTATCAGCGTAGGACCTAATGTCCCAAGAAAAGAAATTGACTGAAATTGCTAGCTTTCCAAAAAAATATATCTTTAGTGCGCACCTTATCCTTTAAGGACGAAAAAGACATTTGAAAGTATCCTTGTCGTTTTTTTTTATGTTTTTGTATAAAAACCGTTATGTCTGTTGATCTATTAAAATATATATATATATATATATATTCAATTATATAGTCTAGGAAGATAGCAATCTGGAGCATATTTTAACATTTATTTGATGATGATTGGTACTACCGTTATGGAGATATTGTAGTTCAAAGTAGAAAATTTTGGGAAAAAAAACAATCTTTATTTTCTTTCTTGAAAAACCAAATACCTCAAAGTTTTACCACAAAACCTTCCCAATATTTATATTCTGTTGAAAAGATCTCTTTTTTTCTATAACTCATTCGTATAAACTTTATGTCCACGTCGAATAGTTTCGAATAGAAATCGAAACGAACTATGAGTTCGATTAAAACGACCAGTAGTACAATTATACATGAAATATTATTAAGTATTTTCGAAAACCTTTCACAATTTACGCAATGACAAAAAATGTTGTCAACCATAAGAAAAGACCTCCCTAAACTGATAAAATATACATTTGTTTTTGTTTTCTCTTAAAAACAGTTTGTAACATCAAAAAACCAACGACGTAAAATAAACCACAATTATTTTAATACAGAATTTAATTACCAACATTTTGTTATTTTCTAAGAAAAAATTGTTGAACAAAAAAAAAATATTTTTTTTAAAAGCAAAAAAATTAAATAATTTTTCTAGGAACAGTATATTTTTAACGATATGCATACAAATTTTCAATTAAAATAATATTTTTGATTCAGCTAATAAAATTTCAATTTCCAGTTAACCAAAAATAAAAATTATGAAATATAAATCTAAACATATAAAAAATTTACAGAAAAATAAAAAAAAAATAGAAAAAAAAAATGATTATCCTTTCTGTTTTTTGTAATAATTTCTCCCAAATTAAAATTAAGCTAATCACAATATAATAACCAAAGATCGTAGCAATTAAAAATGAATTAGGTGTCCTGTAACATAACAACCAATAAAATTGGATCATAGATTTGACCAACACAAATACACATAACATAATATCAAATTATTTGTCTATGGCTATTCTAATCCTATACACATGCATGTTTATAGAAAAAAAAATAATTATATTCAAAAATAGAAAGTAACAACATTTTTTTTTTTTTTTTACCAGGAATTTGTTTTCTATTACATCCATATAAATAAGTATTTAGCCAGAAGGTTTAATCTGGAAGGGTTTTATAAGATTTATATTAATACAATACCAACAATAATAAAAGCAAAAATCGCCCTTGGAAAATTCTGATTCCTTTTAATCATATTCTTGATACTATACATACATATTATATATATATATATCTATATATATATATACATATACTTATTTTAATACAATATAATAAGTATACATACATTATTCTGCTTTTTATAATATTTTCTGTTTGTAATTTTAATATCCTTTTTTTTTTTTGTTGTTCTGTACTAAAGGACTACATGAAATCAATTAAATAAAATGAATACAATAAGAATGAGAAAGAAAAGGAAATCAACTTAATAGGTCTAAGGGTATTTTTCTGTTTTTTTTCTTCGTTTTTTTTTTTTTTTGTTTTTTTTTGTTTTCTTTGTAATGAAGAAAAATTATGTCAGGTCAAAAAATAATTACAGAAATTTCTTTTATGGAAGATACCTTTGCCTTGTATATGTTTCATTATTCATCACGTTTGTTTGGAAAATTTAAATCTATGTAAGCTAAAAATTAAAAAGGATATTTTTTGTTTTTTTTTATTTGCTTTTGTTTCAAAAAATAAAAAAAAATATTATTCTTAACCAGGGTAATATTTCTAATGTCATTTAGAGAGCGTAGAGGATAAAATGTAAGTTAGCAAATTATAATAAAATAAGATAAAATTATAATTTCAAGGTAGAAAATTAAAGAAATATGTAATTTAATTTAAGGTTATGAATTGTAAATATCTACTAATTTTGAATTAAAATTAAATCAATTTGATTATTTAGATTAGGCTGCATTTAGGCAACAATACGTAAAATGATTGCATAAAAATGTAAATGAATTCTCAATATGAAGTTATATGTTTAGTCAAAAATGATCTGGAAAACAAATTCTATTCAAAATTTTAACATAGTTAAGATAGCTTTCATATTTTAAGCTAAGCATTTCATAAAAAATAATTTCTCTCAATCAGGACAGTACCATAAGTAATATAAGTAAATAAATATATTTTCATATTTTCAGGCGGAAAAAACGGGACTTCGAAAAATCTCTGCTCATAAATATCGAATCTCATAGAAATAGAGGCGAAGTGCGGAACTTCTACAAAAAAGCCAAGCAACTGGCAGCGGGCTATAAACCCGCTACACACGCGCTTAGAGATAATATGGGAAATTTGTTTACTGAAACGCAAGGGATATTGGAGACATGGAAGCAGCAGTTTCAGCAGCTGCTAAATGGAGAGCAACAACAACAACAACAAGATCTAGCAACACCAGCAACAGTCATTACCAGCAACCCCCCGCCACCCACTGTAGAGGTTGTTGGCCAAGCCATCAGTAAGCTGAAAAACAACAAAGCTGCTGGACCTGATGGACTCCCAGCTGAATTATTTAAAGCTGGAGGCGATGTTTTGGTTAACTACATGCACCAAATCTTGGGCAACATCTGGAAGGAAGAAAACATGCCTAATGACTGGAGTACCAGCTCTATATGCCCCATTTTCAAAAAGGGCGACGCCATGTCCTGTAAAAACTATAGAGGAATATCCCTCTTAAATATCGCATATAAGATCCTGTCCAACACTTTGTGCGAATGTCTGAAGCCCTATTGTGACGCTGTTATTGGCAGTTTATCAATGCGGCTTTCGTCCTGGAAAATCAACAAGCGACCAGATGTTCGTACTTAGACAAATCCTGGAGAAGACCCATAAGTTTCAAATCGATACACACCACCTATTCATCGATTTCAAGTCTGCGTACGATAGCATATACCGGAGCGAGCTGTATGCTGCTATGTCGGAATTCGGTGTACCATCCAAGATCATCCGATTGCCAAAAATGACACTGGAAAACACAAGATGTGCTGTAGTGATTGGAAATAACACTTCTGAATATTGCCAGACTTGTACCGGATTTCGCCAAGGAGATGCACTATCATACGACTTCTTCAATCTAGTACTGGAACGTATAGTGCGACGAGCGGAAGTAAACACGGCCGGTACTATATTTTTCAGATCTGTTCAACTACTAGGATATGCCGACGACATTGACATCATCGCCAGATCACAACGGGCGGTCGTCGAGGCCTTTATCCAGATTGAAGAAAAGGCGAAACGAATGGGTTTCAAAGTAAATGAGGATAAGACAAAATATATGTTGTCGACAAATAAAAAGACCTCTCAACATCATATTGGTCAAAACATCACTGTCGGCACATATAATTTCGAGGTAGTTCAGGAGTTTACCTACCTTGGGACCAGTGTTAATCCCACAAACGACATCAATGTGGAGGTACGACGAAGAATAACCCTTGCAAACCATTGCTGCTTCGGTTTGTCAAAACATCTCGGGTCAAAGCTCCTCTCTCGAAACACCAAAGTACAAATCTACAAAACGCTCATACTCCCGGTTTTGCTTTACGGATCAGAATCATGGACACTGCCTAAGGCAAGTGAGCATGCACTTGGTGTCTTCGAGAAGAAAATTCTTCGTCGGATATATGGTCCTGAAAATGACGATGGGGTCTGGAGGAGAAGATATAATGCCGAACTCTATGAGCTGTACGTAGTCACAAAAATTAAAGTCAAGAGACTACAGTGGCTCGGACACCTAGAGCGGATGGACGAAAATGCTCCAGCCAAGAGAATTTCCGATTCCAGACCCGAAGGTACAAGACGTCGGGGCAGACCAAACCTTCGTTGGAGAGACGAAATATCGGCGGATTTAAAGCAATTTCGAATCTTCAACTGGAGAGAATCCGCCCGTGATCGGCAAAAGTGGAGGATGTTGATGAGTCAGGCCCAGGACCTACATGGTCTGTTGGCCACCTAAGTAAGTAAGTAAGTAAATATATTTTATATGAAATATTTAATCAAAAATGTTAAAATACTGAACAAATACATAAAAACTATAATCTGTTCTGGAAATATTTGAACTTGTATGCGATTGCATGCATTCTAACTGTTGTCACTAAAGTTAATTTTAATAAAAATATTCTGGGACGTAAATGTGTATGTAAATTTAACTTTAACACTAAAAAAAATGTTATGTCCTCAGATAAACATAAATGTAGTACCTGTACGGCACAACTCGTGGGATTAAATATTCATAGTAATGATAACATGCACGGCAAACAAGTGATGTCAAATATCTAGGTAGTTCATCTTGACTTGACTTTGACGGTTGACTTGAAAAAAACATATCAATCAAAACAAATCAACTCAAAATCAAATTAAAGACTTTAAACTGATGGTTAATAGGTAAAACATTTAAAGATGAAATTAGACTACAAAGTATAATGACATACAATTTTGAATATTTTTTTAAACCCATCTGGTCTAATTTTTGTAATAATACAAAGAATGCAATCACAAAAAAAGTTATAAATAATACCTCAGGAGTATGGGAAAAATAGAAACTTATACAAAGCCTTAAGCATATCAACAGTAAAAGAAGAACTTGAAAAGGTTATAAATAGCTACGTGACCAGATTCACGCATAATTCAAATTCATTGGCACGAAATACTTAGTGAATATTCCAATTAGAAGTATACTAAAAAAGAAGAGCAGACTTTAGCAGTCTAACAGAAAAAAAATTGTATTATCACAAAAGTAAAAACAATTATTAAACCGGTGTTTATTTAAATACATTCTTACAAAACATTATTGTCAATTTCAAACAGAAAGAAAGATTCAATAAATTCACAACCTTAAACAAAATTATTCTGGAACAATCTTGATACTTTAACAGGTGTAAAGGTGGGTATTTGCAACCACTCGCTTAACGAGTTCGCTTTACAGCTTGAAATAAATAAATAAATAATAATAAAATAGTCTTTATTTCAACAGAAGAACTCATTTCAGTTCATCTCAGTATGTACCAAGTATCTACTACACTTGATATATATAAAAAATAGAGTTGGTGATCAAACAATCCGATAAGGTCAAGTGGAGATAGTCTTCAAAAGACATTTTCATCATCTATCTATGTGTCAAACGTCTGTTTTCTATACTCTGTCAAGAAAGGTCAAATCTGACTTTTAGGAACCCGCTCGCCAATTATACTTCACGTTGGGTCGTATGATATTTCTAAAGATATTTAGCAGATCTTTAGATCAAAAATATATTTTACACTACTCAAACGAAATCCAATTACTTCCGTGGCCTAGCACAGAAATGTTTTTAAATTACGATATGGTAGTCACGGGTTCAATTCCCGTGGGGTGTAAAAAATATAACTCAAAAAATAGTAAAATATTATATATCTATAATTATAATTGACAAGCATTTAAGGTCCTGCGCAGTAGACACCATTTCATTTTATTTCGATTCTCCTACTCCTTAATGAACTTCTAATATATATAATATATAAGATGTATATATAACACAAAAATGCGCACACAGTTGAAAATTTTGTACTCATATGATTTTATTATTCAGCAAATACATTATGCATATGTGAGAACTTATTAAAATAATAAAGCAAACAAATCAGTTATTATAATTTACATTATGTACTTGCAAATGAATCTATGTACATATGCCAAAAAAAAAAACATAAAAACAAAAAAACAAATTCATCTAAAATAAAAAATATAAAAACAACAAAAAAACAAATCACTTGAGTTCTTCATCTTTATCTTAAACGAAACGTAATTCAATCGCTTTTAATTCTTCCAGGCGAACATTCATATAAAGTCCATCCGGGGGATTTGTACATGTTTCTTCTTGAAGAACACGTTCTTCCTATGGTTTGTTGGGATAAGTCGTATAAGACGTTCAAAAATTTAAAAATTCAAATTGAATATAGAAAATGCACTAACACATTGAATAAACAGGGGAAAACATATACAATGAAGGGGATATTGAAAAAGTGAGTTGAAAATTTGCTGTTGTTAGTTTTGTTTGAAAATGTCTATCTTTATAGTATTATTAATCAACGATTATACATATTTTTAACCAAAATTATATGACTACTTACTGCAAATGATCAAAGTGTAGAAAATAATAATTTGAGACAGTTAGGTACTTAAACAAATTATTAGAAATATAAATTAAAATTTTGTTATTAGAAAAAATAAAATCAATGTAAGGGATAAAAACATATTTATATTGTCGGCTTTTGTATCATTAGCAAAAATATTGTAGTTATTTGCATTTATTTTAAGGTAGTTGTTAGAAAAGTAATCATTTCATTTTACTAAAATTCATTAAAATTAAATTTCTTAAAACTTTTCTTAGATCGTTGAATTAAATTTATTCTACTTGCTTCTCTAAAATAATTTTAACTTTTTCTTTCAAAATTTTAGCTTCATTTTCCACACTTCCCTAATCATAGAGTACCATGTCTTGATTTGTACCATTGCCTTTTTTAATAATTTATAATTAAGAGTATTAAAAAAAAGCACTTAAAACAGACTAACACGGTAAATTACATAGATTTAAATTAGTTTCATTGCTTCTGTAATAATGAAACATGTTGATCACATTGCATTAAAATATTTATTAATTTCGAATATGTATTTAAATTGAAAAACAACTTACAGAAACTCAAATTTTGACAGAATTTCTTTTTAACTCCCGTCATTTCGGTGCATTTAACATTTCTGATAAAAAAAACCTGTATTAAGAAATTTATTTTTACACAAAAACTAATGCTTAGCTTGAATTATAATTACTCAACAGGGGCCCCTAGTAAAATTTATAATCAATAAAAGGACCTATAGTCCTATATCAATATCTATATCAATACTCATAGAACACAATAAAAATAACGCAATAAATAAATATTGGACAAACACTAAAAAAATTAAATACACAATTGTCAACAACTGACAAAAGTATGTAACATGACGTACCTAGTAAACATAGTAACGTCAGGCATCTAAACGTCAAAGATGGATAAAATCGCAGCAACAACTTGCACAGAAAATATGACGTCGTCTTACCATGTAGATGCAGATAGAGTTATCAAAGTGGTCTTGTACAGTAGACCAATCCCCTACTTAAACAGTATAAAACAGATTAAAAAATGAAATTAGACATTGCCTCGGACATAGAAATGATGATAATCAAGTACGATGAAAATTTCAAGTGGAAGCCCTATGCTCCCGAAAGAAGTAATGAAAAAAAAAATTCTAACATTCGACGGCGCTTTTCGCTTATCGATGAATATAGAGTATGGCCCGTATTTATAAAGTACGAGTAGCTAATATTTAAGTATTACATAGTATTTACTTATTTATTTACGAACTTTGTTGGTTTCATTAAGCATTATTGAGTATTAGCATCATCTTAAGCAGAGCCTTGCGGAGCTGAGAGTGGGCCCAGGCCAATAAAAAATATGAGGCCTCTTGTTTATGTAAATTAAAAGACAAATTTAGATATAATTTTTTTATTATTTCTAATTTATTTAAATAAAATGAAATTAATAATTACAAATAAGCTTTTCGAGCTTTAGTGTTAGCAAAATCTTTTATAATAATCTAATATAATAAAGTCAATATTTCGTGCAATGTCTGAATTTATATGTAAAATTGATAGCCCATTCAACAGTTCTTCAGTCGGGTATTTTTTTTTTTTTTCTCCTATTACTCCGCGTGGTAGCATAGGGCTTCGATAGTGAACCTCCATTCCTCTCTATTGAGTACTACTTCCTTAATATCGCCCCAGGTATAATTGTTGACTGTTAATTCTTGATCGATTGTGCGTCTCCATGTGTTGTATGGTCGGATATATTTAAAAATATTTTTAAATCTGTTGATATATTGGGAATGAATCCAATTAGGTTTTTTGCTAAAATGTTTAGCAGCAACTTGGCTGGAGATGTCGATGATTCTATATCAAAGTTTACTTCAAAAATATTTTTTAAAAATATCATTTCATCCCATATTTCATTTGAAATTTCCTTTAGATATTTTAAGTGCATATTTTTTGCGCTCGTATTTATTTCCTCGTCTGACAAAGTTTGAAAAGTCCAAAGGAATCCAAAAATCTAGCAAATTTTGCGTAAAGACTCAAAGCGACGTATCAAGCGTGAAATAACCGAATAAATAATGTATATAAAAATATTAACTCTATAATGTTCTTTAGCATGAAATTGTGACGTAATATGACGAGTTAATTGAAAATCAGTTGACATTTTGAAGAGTACTGCAATCTCTTTTGAACTTAAAAATAATCTATCCTACTCTTCACGTTTTATCTTCCTCCTTGCAATAATATTGTTAATATTTTCTATTTCGACGTCAAGTGTTGCATTGCGTGCTTCAATAATTATATTAGTTTGTTGCAATAACGTTAATATTCCAAGCAATATTGTTGTCAAAAGAATGCATTCGAATGTATCAAAATATTGAAAAATTTACTGAAGTTCGGAACGTGCGTTCGGTGGTAGGTTTAGTGACTTACACTCCTCTAAAGCAGCCAGAATATTTATCTGTTTATTGAAAATTGGGTTTAACAGCATTAAGACGTTCAGACCATCTTGGTTTTGATATTGTATGAAGTGACACAGCTACATATATATTTCTTTAAAATCTTCCACATTCTAGAACTGCTGCTAAGAAAATTTACATCATTCAGCAAAGTCAACTTCATCTCCCTTTTCATCGATTAAGGGATTTTCCATCTCTGAGAAATACTATCACTGATTCAACATTAATATTTTTTTTTATGCAATTGGCCTACTACACAAAAAGGTTTTATATAACAATAACTTGAAATTCTTACTATAATTTTTGCATCATTGCATAATTTTCTGATATATTTTACAAATGATTGGTTAAAATAAATTTATTGTTGAACTCAAAATAATATTTCAACTTAATTTTTCCGCACCTACTGTGACCAAATTAGGAAATCAATGGAGGCTCTTTCACAACTCGGGGCCTGAGTTAAATGGCCCTAATGGCCTACTCTCTGTTATGGTCTGATCTCAAGTATTAACACCATCTAGTATCCACTCGTACTTTATAAATACGGGCCAATATATCGCATTCTGAGAATATTTATGTCCACCATTCAAATCTCGTACATTTTTGTGTAACTAAACGGTTTTGAGATTATCAAGTGTTAAAGTCGACTATTTTATAGATAAAAAAAAAAAAAAAAAACAGTTTTGGCTAATTTATAGCTTACCATGTAGTCCATTATTGTTCTCTTGGTGGGATTAATTAAATCCAGTGTAGCATTAAAAACCAAAATCCTCAACTAAAAATTAAAATCAGAATATTTATAGAAATTTTGGAAAATTTGAATTAATAAATTTCCAACAATTAATCATAACTTTGCATTTTCATCATATTTTTATCTCTTTTCCATTTTAGATTCAATCTATCTTTCTTCAATACAACTAAATGTATGCCATTCAATGTGGTACTAAAATTTTCTTTTGTTTAACAATGAAATTTTACTGACATATAGCCCGAAAGCATAATGCGAACATAATAATATCACTTTTCGATGTATTTTTATTTTATTCTTCCTTAGATTTACGTCAAATTTCTAATATTAAATAAATAATATCAATGAAAGGTATAACTGAATCGTGATTTATAATAGCAGTCCATTAATAATTCATCTTCTCTATACATGTACTTCCCAATAATTTTATTCCTATTCTTGAAGAAAGAAAGCTATGTAGGATTCATAAGAATCAGTTTGAATTGAATAAAAATTTGGTTGAGTTTTTTCTATGATATCATATTATTCATCTTTTGTTTTCTATCTATAGGTATATAAAATAGACTCAACTAAAAAAAAATATTTTTCAATCTATAATATTTCCTTTCATTGATTTTCTTCCTTGTTATTATGATGGTAATATTTTTTTTTTACATTGCATTTCAATTTTGTCTTAATTTTATATATTTTCACCTATATTTAAAAAAAAAAATACTAAATTTTTCATTCTTCTTCTATTAACCAAACACCCTCCCTATCCTTCTACGTCTCTATTCCACAACGCATTATATCTCTTACTTATGAGAAAAACGAAAATCATCATATATTTAACCAATGTTGGTAATACTATGTCCAATCACAGCCATTATATTACAACCTAACACCATCGATGTCAATTTTGAGAAAATCGAACATGAATAACTGATGTGGTTTTATTAAAATAGATGGCGTTAGATTTTCTGTTTTATGCTGTTCTGTTCTTTTGTAAATTTTTCTTTAATCCCCTTTCAGAATTAATGGAAAAAAAGGATGAAAAGAGAAAACAAGAAAATCAGTGTAAACGTGTTTTAAAACGGATGGCTAAACATTGTTTTGATTATTATATATAGAAAAGAAAGGGAAAACATCGAAATAAGCAAGTAAAAATCGATAAATACAAACATTAGAATATGAAGATGGTAGGAGGAGAGAAAAAAAAATGGTAATCTGATCCTCAAATAATAAAGTAGGAAGCGTGATTATGAGTTTTTGTTCACAAAATACCGTGCATTTATGTTTTTTCTAAATAAAAATTTAGAAGTTTATTTTTTTTCTTGTTTTTATTTTTTTTTTTTTCTATAGTTGAAATGATGTTTAGAATGAGATGAAATTAGACTATGGTGCATTATTCTAAATTTTAAGCTTTGTTTATAATGAAGAAGAACATAGGGTTTTTCTAAATTTAAAGTGGAACCTAATTTACATTGAATTAACAGAACTAGGTACTTGCCTCGGAAATATTGCACGTGAAAGATAGCTTTTAAATGTTCTTCATACTTATTGATATCAATTTTATTTTAAAAATTCCAAATTACAACTGAAATAGAGGTAGATACTCAAAAAAGAACCGATTCTTAAGCCTGGAAAACCGATGGAGGAATTAAGTAGTTTTCAGCCTATCAGCTTACTATGCAGTTTCTCAAAAATATTTGAAAAACTCATAAAAATTAGACTGGAAAAGTTTATTTCAGCTAAAAATATTCTTCCAAACGAGCAGTTTGGATTTAGGGTAAAGCATAGTACCATTCACCCTTTTCTACGTGTCAAAAATTACATTAAATCCAAGTTAGAAGAACGCAAATCTATTGGCCTAGTAGCGCTTGACATAAATTCCGTCTTTGACACTGTGTGGCACTCTGGCTTGCTTCATAAATTAGAAGTGTATAATTTTCCTATATATTTAATTAAAATCATACAAAACTTTCTTCATCAAAGAGTATTTCGTGTGATATTGAATAATACATGCTCCAATTTGTATGAAATTAAAGCAGGAGTTCCACAAGGCTCGGTACTTGGCCCAATTTTGTACAACACTTACACTGCAGATATCCCTAGGCTAGAGTTTACAAAAATATCAGTATTTGCTGATGACACTGCAATTTACTCTGCTGGCACTAATCCCAATCACATATTAACAAACCTACAAAATTCACTCAATAAGCTCTCTAGTTATTATGTAAAATGGAGAGTAAAAATTAATGCTTCCAAAACAGTATCAATTTATTTTACGAAAAAAAGGAAAGCCTCTCTTTTACCTTCTATACCATTAAAACTGCAAAATGACGAAATTAACTGGGCCGATACTATTAAATACCTAGGCATTACCTTAGATAAAAGGCTAACCTTTCAAAAGCAAACTTCTAACACTATTGATAAAATTAACAAATGTACTCGCATGTTGTATCCCTTTATTAACAGAAAATCAATCTTATCCACAGAAAACAAATTGATACTTATTAAGGTAATTTTTCAACCAATAATGTTATATGCGGCACCAGTCTGGGGAGATTCTGCAGCTAGTCATACCAAAAAATTGCAAATTGCGCAAAATAAACTTTTGAAACTTGTATTCAATCTACCCAGATGGTATTCAACCAAAAAGCTGCATGATAAAGCCAGCATGAATACAATTTTAGAAAAAATAAGTTATTTAACTGTAAAGTTCCACTCGGAACTGTTCATGTCAGAAAATCCTCTGATCAGAAATTTAAATTAAGTTAAAAGAATTAGGCTAGTTTAGTTCGTACGTATAGGTTTTACTGTAGGTAGGTTTTACTGTTTAAGTTAGCGTTAAGTTTTACAAAACAAAAATTCAAAAAGGTTTTTCATCTCCAATTTTCCTTTAAATTTATACTAGTGAACTCGAAAATTTCTAAATAAAAATAAAAAAATACAAATTAACTGTAGTAAAGATAATTAATTATATATCTGCATCTAAGTAAATAGTTTTAAAAGAATTAAT
This sequence comes from Argyra leucocephala, assembly GCA_963942445.1. NCBI lineage: Eukaryota > Metazoa > Arthropoda > Insecta > Diptera > Dolichopodidae > Argyra > Argyra leucocephala. The sequence goes on along the minus strand of OZ012679.1, from coordinate 144,263,696 downwards.
TGTACAATATATGGAGCATAATAAATAAATAAATAAATAAATAAAACTCAAAAAAGCAAAGCGATGAGAATTGTAATAGTACCATATCAAACTAAAATGTCTCAACGGGTTGTCTATAAGCAATCTCGGGGTTTAAAACCAAATATAGCTATGTAGACAGGTAGGAAGAATTCGCTATCGACAGCACGCCGACGCAATCAGATCAGTAAGGTCCATTGTTATTACCGTATATTTTCAACTACTGGTAAACGGTAAATTTTCAATCATACTACCGGTAAAAACCGTTAAATTTCGGTAATAAGTTTTTTAAATAAATTAAAAGAAAATCATAGTTTAATTGAAAAAAAAAACATTAAATACATCTAAATCTGTCTCATACAAAAAACGTACAAATAAAAAAATCATTCAAGAAAAGAACAAAATACAAAAATCTAAATTACAAATTTACACAACATCCTGTTAATCTTTATTTTTTTTTTGTTCCTTACTCCTCTTGGGAGCATAGGACTTTCACTTGACTTTTCCATCGTACTCGATTTACTATGATATCATCATTTCTATCTCCGAGGCAATGTCTAATTTCATTTTTTAATCTGTTTTATACTGTCTAAGTACGGGAATGGCCGACTGTAGAAGATCAGTTTGATAATTCTATCTGCGCCTATGTGGTAAGAAGACGTCACATTTTCTGCAAGTTTTCGTTGCGATTTTATCCATCTTTGACGTTAAGTTGCCTGTCGCATGACGCATCCTGTTAATCTATTTTGTTTCAAAAAGGAATATTTAAGAAAAACGATAATATTCAAAATTGCATCTGATAACCTAATCCTTATTTTAGTGCAAGCTCAGCTCGCTATGGATTATATTCTTTCGTTGTGAGATTATGACTTTTTTCCCCTGATACTTCAACAAATAAAAACTCTTTGTGGACTGATAATGATAATCCTACTGGTTTACTGAAAATGGAAACCATAACTGTACAAATAGCTTTTTGAAATTGAATTGAATTTCAATTTAGTACCTAAAAGTTCGGGCTCATCATTCTCTTCTGAATCTGAATCTATGTATTTAAAAATCAATATTATTTTTTTTTAATCACCATCACATCACAAACCACACGTGACTGAACAATTCAAAACTGTAATCGACAAAAATTAGAAAAACAAACAAATTTTTCTGTCATAAAAAAAAAAAAAAAATTGAGACACTAAAGGTAGTTTTTTTTTTCAAATCAAAAAGAGTAGGCACCACACAGACTTGTCGTGGTCATCGCCGCAGTGTTTTGGTTGACACATTTTATTTGTTTGTTCGCTCTTTTTTATTTTGCACAATAACCGCATTACCGATAAAGTGGTAAATATTTTTACCGATAAACGGCAACGTAAAAAATGTCAAATTTACCGGTAAACAATAAATGTTTTTAACGATAGAGGAGCAATAGTACATTGTAATACCACAGGAAGTCTCCTGGTATAAGATCTAGTCATTTAACCATTTCAAGCTTTTTACAAAATGGTGAATATATTTTGGAAAAATTAGATACCAGAAAAGGAGTTTTGTAATCTAACAGCCACTGCGCTTAAAAAAAATTAGATAATATCCTGGAAGAGGTCAATACAACTCTTAAACCCCTTTAGTTATATTTTTACGTTAAACAAAATAATATTTAAAATAATAGGGCTGTCGCCCCCAAATCTCCATTAAAAAAATTATTTCAACTCAGATTTTGAACCCAACTCTAAAATCCTGCCTCACTATTTTTTTAACATACATACGTTTTTCAAGAACATAGCTTTTAAAGTGAAAAAATTATAGAATTGAAAATCTTGAAAGAAATATTTGACAAAATTCTAGATTTTGTCCAGTCAAGATTACGTCATAATCCCCCGAATAAGAATTGTATTTTTTTCTTTTCTTCTCTTTCGCGAAATTGTTTAAAAAATATTGCGAATACGTGAGATATTGAGATTTTAAAACGCAAGTTTTCAAAACACGAACTTTATCTATAATAGCATGAAATTTTGAGATGCGAAATTTCAATTCGCCAGATTTCGATACGCACCCATGACAACTTCTATTTTTATTAAGTAAGTTGCAATTTTTTCAAAATTGTTTATTATCATATTTACAAACAAAAACAAAATATATTACAAATAGAAGAAACATGCTATTTCTGTTAATTGGTTAGTTAGCAAAGTGTATTTGAGCGTTAAAAACAAATAACATACGAATCATTTTAATACAAGAGCATTACATCGGATGCACTACAGTCGATATGAAAAACCAACGAAATATTCAAAACACTTTAACTCAGAATATTACATTTTGAATACCCATCCCGGAATATGGCAATGGATGATAGCTATCATCCAATGCCCTCAACTATAATCGTAAATAGTCTTATATAGCAAAGTTGTCTTAGTACATAAATAATATTTTCGTATTTTCTGGGCTAGAACTTACTTACTTACTTACGCCCAACAACGCCGCAAACCTTAGAGATCCTTGCCCTGCGCAAAATTGTCCTCCACTGACTTTGGTCGAAAGCGGAATCTCTCCACTTGGTAATTTGAAGCTTTGACTAGAACAATATGAACAATTAAAGAGACCAGAAACAAATTCTAATGTTCGAATAGATTATTCTTAGAAGAAGCAATTATTCAGAGATCCAAATGTAGATAATAGGCAATAAAATCAACAAACAACTTTTTCAATTTAGTCAAAAGTAAAATTCTGAGCACTTATCCAGATGAAGGTTGGTTCACCAATGTCAATTTGTAACACCGCATTCAACTAAATGTAATAACTGGGATGGAAACAGAGACAATAGCTTCAAATCGAATACAATGGAAATGTCAAATGAAAGTATGTATCATACTCCCAAGAGACATAGGGAAAAATTTAAAACAAACACGTTTTACTCAAACTTCTGGTCCGACAATAAAAGATTAAAAGGATGATGCAGTGGGTGGAGCCCTCGATTCCCGATCAAATTTAAAATAAATGCTCTATGCCTTTTTCGACCTGCTCCAGTACCCTTTGTCATTTGGATAATATAATTTTTATCATTTATATTATCCCAACGAAAAAGGGTACTGAAGCAGGTCGAAAAATGCTTGAAACATTTGTATTTAATCGGGAAAGTGTAATCCGCTAACAAATTTAATTTTTTATTTAAGAATGCTCGAAAAGTACCGTATTTAATTAAACACGAAATGATGAATGGATATCAATATTTTATCGAACAAACTACTCACATTTTATGTCATGCTGTTAACGTAAAAATTATCTTTTCTAAATTAATTTTTCTTGATTATTGTGATGTTCCTATTGACAAAAAAAAAAATGGCAAAAAGCCAAGGTTGTGAGGCACGAGATTTTTATACACTAAATTTTAAAACGCGGGATCAAAATCTACCTCAATAGGATTACATATTGTATTTATATTAAAACACTTCTATCGTTATAGCTTTGTATTAACATAGCCTTTAAACACTGGAACTGATTATATTGACTGCGAAATTGTAATCAAACCTTATTTATTGAGACAATTTCATTCGGAAAATTCGTTTTTAAATAAACGTCATAAACTAAATAATTATTTGTATATTCAACTCCACCCTACAATTTTTATCAAATTGGTATCCCAAAGTCTTCGGGATCATTTATTTAGAATTTTTTTTTTGTTTGTTTGTTTTATCATTGTATGAAAGATTTATAATGTGATTATAAATTTCAACAAAGGATATAAGAAAAAAAAAATTTTCTTACAATTTTTAAACTTTTTTTTTTAAAAAAATTTTTGTAGCACGGAATTCGTTGAGGTAAAACGCAATGGCAATGTCATAAACTTTAATTTTTTTTTTTATACGAATTGTTACTATTATTAAACTTTATTTGTCTTAAATTTAACTGAAGTAATATTAAAAACCTAAAAATAAATACCTTTGCGTTTTAAATGGTTACTAGTGAAAGCCCTGTGCAATTGCACAGAAGCAGTTCTTTCAGGTGCGATTTTATATAAAAAGAAATATTTGTTTTGGTATAATTGCGGTTGTTTTTGAATCGCTTGATTATTGCAGATATATACTTTATAATGAAATTAAAGTATAATAAATAATACTTTATGACGAAGTTAACACTAATTTCAATATAACTTATCACAATAAAATCTCATTACTCTCAACGCAGTAGATCGATGTATTTTAGTTCGTCTATAATCAAAAACATTTGTAGGTAGGTACAATTCTGTTAAAGTCAACAATTTGTTTGAAAGAAAGTAATAAACTTCATAAGTTCATACAATCGCTGTCGTTTATAAGTCACATTAAAATATAATACCAATTTTTTCAATAAAACAAAAAAATAAGTTAAAAGTGAATTATTATATTAAAAAACAGATTTATTTATTGTCTTTTTTTGTTCTTTATTACAAACATGTATATATTGTGATTATATAACAGAATAAATGCTGTTTATGAATAAAATAGAGCTTAAAATTGTTATACGAAAAATATTTTATTGAATTTGATTTTGTTTATAAAGATGCAATTGTTTTTTTACTACGTCTATATTCACAAAACGGTTATAGTCAAAAATATTACTGAAATTTAGCGAATGACTATAACCGTGTTTTACTGTATATATTTTTTTTAATTATAGCAGAATCAAATGAACTAACATTTTATTATATAATTTTTGAAGAATATGATCTGATCTGATTTTTTGTTTTACTGTTTTGTTTTCAACTTTTGTTTATGTTTTTGTTTTTGTACTTTTTTCTATAAGTTTGTGTGTCTATTTAAAATGACAGAATTTCTATGAAGCCTTTTAAAAATTGTCCGTGATTGAAATTTATTTTAGAGTATAGATGTCGCTCAACTTGGAAATAACCGTCATTTATTTGGTGTAACAGTTTAAAATGTTTTAAGTATTCAGCACCAAGAACTTGCAAAAATTTTAATATTTTTGTGGTGTAATTAATTTACTATTCAATAATTCTTGCTTTTTTACTCACCATGTCGTTCATCTTATGTGTTAAGATATTATAAAAAATAGTAAAATGAATATCGGAAAGTTTAAAATTATTTCGCACATTGTTCTTGGTCTTAGACGACACCTTATAAAAAAAAAATAAAAAAATATTCTATTCTCTTAAACAAAATTTTTAAATTATAAGTAGAGTATGTTAACCCTTTCACCAATCTTTAAGAAAATCTTGCCAAAACAAATATTTTTTCACAAAAGTAGAGCTACTAGCGGCTTACTAAACTCCTGATAATTTTTTTTGATTTAGGTTCAATTTTAGACCGGTTTTGAAAATGTTCGCTGGAATGAACAAAAGTACTCGTAGGAAACAAAAATTTGCTAAAACTTACAAAAATTAGGAACAAAGCAAAGATGTATTTTGCACTTCTGGCAATATACAAACGTTTTTATATTACAAATTTTATTATTTGGTAAAGGCCTTTTACATCTTGTTCCACCACCTTCCATGTCACATTCTGGCCAATGACTAACATTATCTTTTACTATATCATTATTTGGTCGAGTTATATTACCAGGCCTCATTTTCTTGTGGTCTGGTAGTAATATTGATGGTCGGCCCTTTTTAGGTATTGTAATTGGCTTACTAAACAGTATGAGCTCTTCTGCCAATTTAATTCGAAAATCCATGAGATCTATAGAATTCATGTTTGCAAGTTTTTAATCATTTTTATACTCGATGTAACTGTTGCTTACACCTAAATCAATTGCATGAAAGATCATGCGTAGAGTCCATTTTTTGGATTTTATATGAATTCTATAGAAACTCAACATTTGATCTAAGCGATCGACCCCGCCCATAGTTTCGTTGTATATTTTTACCGATTCCAGACGTTTTACATTGCTCATTGTATTTTTTTTTCAATATTTGCAAATTATCTAAATTGCCAATAACAACAAAGTTGGAGGCTACATGTACTTCATTATTGTCATACCATATGGTAAGAACAATATTTTTTCCTAAATTTACAATTTCTTCACAAATTCCACGCCCCATTTTTCTGAATGTTTTGAATCAGAAAACGATCGATTATTGAACCTATTCAGTCTACACTCAGGGAAAAACATACTATTAAATGTTTAATAGTACAGTTATTGATTCAATAGGACGGTTATCAATAGTTTTTTACTATAAAAACAATAGTTTTCTGTTTAAAACAATATGTTTTGTAGTTTTGTTTTAATAAGATGCATACTATTATTATATTAATAGTAGACGGTATTAATGTTATTAGAAGTAGTATAAATTTAAAACTATTCTACTCATTGTATTTATTATATTATACTATTTCTTCAATATTACAAACTAGTTAATTTTTAATAACATGACCAGAATTAATTTAATGGTATGGTTAACCGCATGTACTATTAAATATTGTACGCATACTATTGTTTTTATGGTTTTAAACTATAATACTGTCACTGTGTATTTTCCGCGCTTTTTTAATAATGACACATATATTTTACAATACACATATATAAATACACATATTTTTAAAATGAACGATACCATTCAGAAATCATTTAAAAAAC